>CM070042.1:1220089-1253721 GCA_036250615.1 Ptychadena robeensis | reverse complement strand
AATCTGATCTGAAGGAAATCTGACAGAGAAATCTGAAGGTGTATGGCCAGCTTATGGGTACCTTTAGTTCCCCTGAAGAAAAGGCCCGTTGTGGGATGGAACCGTTATTTAGGGAGTATCTTATCAGTTGCTCCATAAACATTAGAACTGGACCATATGGTTTAATAAGATTAAGGCCCCCATACACGTCTAGATTTTCTGTTCAATCAACTAAAAAAGATAAATTTGGGGTCAGGGAAATCTGTGATTGATTGTATGTTTGCCAACTGTAGTAACAGATATTTGATAAATTTTTTTGTAGATAGACTGAAAGTGTAAAGCAGGCCATACACTCTGAGATAAAAATTAGGATCCATTAAAACCGACCAATGAATGCATTTTATCGGCCTGAAATCCGCGCATGTCCACATGGTACAACCGATAAAATACGATCGTAATTGCCATTTTTTTACGGTTGTAATTTATTGGACATGTTGAAAAATTTTAATTGGTCTGGGAACATCGGGAAACTTCATACTGTTTTCATAGTGTTTACCGACCAATTACTGCCGAGGCTTCCCCTTTAAAAAAAAACACACATAACAATGGCCGATATAAACAGCGATTAATTTCGATGACATTCTCTTAAAAAAAAAAAAATATGATCCTAAATTGCATTTTCAATATGGCAGCTTTTTTGCCAAATTTTTATCTCAGAGTGTATGGGCAGCTTAATGAATTTCAATACAACCAATTAAAATTTACCAGCACGTCGTCCAATCATTTTTCAATAACTTTTTTCCCAATTTAAATTGTTTTAGGTTGATCTAACCATGTGGGCTGCCAGAGATTTTCAATTAATCAACCAAAAAAATTGATTGAATTAAGTTGATTGGATGAAAAATCTAGACGTGTATGGGGGACATTACACTACTACTAGTTCGGAATGGGAAACCCACAACGCCAGAATACATTTCATGAAAGAACTATGCAATATAATATTCAGCATCAACCTGGGAAAGTGCAGCGTAAAAGGATAAAACAAATGGTCTCTCGTCCCTTTGTATACACAATACACAATTAGACAACATAAAACTCATTTCTCTGTATGAAATCAGAACGTTATCTATGTAACAATTCAACAAGACAATCAAAACTGAACACAAGTGAGTAATGCTGGCCATACACTCTGAGATAAAAATTAGGATCGATTAAAACAAACCAACATATCCCAACGGCGCTATCTGTTTGGATCCTAAATTTCGGCAAAAACGCTACCACATTGAAAATCCAATTTATGTCCAATTTACGATCGTAATTTTTTTTTTTTTTACGAGGATGTCATCGAAATTAATCGCCGTTTATATTCGGGAAGTGATGTAGGGGGTATTGTACAAAGCTCTATATATATGTGTGTATATATATGCGTATATATATATAGATGTGTATATATATGTACAGATATACACACATATATACATATATAAATTTTTACGCTCGTAAAAAAGTAGGATTACGATCTATTAATCATAAAAAAATAAATCCCTTTAAACCCTTTCTCTGGTGTGTTCACGTTTGTACATTTAATTAATATACACACATATATATACGGAAAGATGAAGATGAGGTGAAAGATTGCTACTACTTACGTTGGTGACATGCTGATTAGCCACCATGTCAGTGTCAGCAACATGCCGGTGCCGGAAGTTTTAATATGCTAATGTTCCGCATCGGCAGTAATCGGTTGCTCAAAACAGGAAAACACTATGTGAGGTTTCCCGATGTTGCCAGACCAATTAAAATTTTTGAACATGTCCAATAAATGACGACCGAGAAAAAACGGAAATTACGATCGTAATATATCGGTTGTACCATGTGAACATGCACGGATTTCAGGCCGATAAAATGCATTTATTGGTCGGTTTTAATCGATCCTAATTTTTATTTCAGAGTGTATGGCTAGCATAAAAAAGAAAGGCAAAGTCCAATAAGATCTTGGCATGTATTTTCCTGGATACAATTCCTGTAAATGTAAAGCTAGCTATACACGGTTCAATTGACTGTTCAATTGATGTAATTCAATCGATTATTTTGGTCGGTCGATTGAAAACTGAATCATGTCCACATTGAACGATAGTTTCAATTCAATTTAAATTGTCAATTTGCTCGATGGAAATTTGATCGGACCAGTTGGAAAATTTTGATTGATTGCTGCCACATCGAGTGTAAATTAAATACTATTCCTGGTCCCGACCAATTGTGATTAGATCCAATCACTGAGCATGCTGTTCTCTCTACTGGTCGGCAGGATAGGATGTGTGTGGATGCTTTTTATGACTGTAGTCAGACCACTATGATGACTCCGCATAGGTCAGGTGATCGCGAGGCGGCTGTTGCAGTAATGGAAATGTTTAAGATCGAACACTCAATGTGGTGTGTCATTCAATTCAATTACAATCAATATACGATTCAATGGTCAAATACTTTGATCGAATTGATGATCGATTTTTTGCAAATTGAACCATGTATGGCTACTTTAAGTCTACATGAGTCTATGGAATCTGAGGATAAATGCAACCGGTGATCCATTCTACTACGGAAGAGATCACTACAGATTTCCAATGTGATGATTAATGATTCAGCAGCATTCATTATATTTATGTATAAAGTCCTTTTGTCGGCTGATTTCAAGGAAGGTGAATCATCAAGGGGTATCATTCTTAAAGGCCCCCATACACATAACAAGCTGATTTTGCTGCGGAAAATTGGCATAGATCGCAGGTGCCTACATGGCATTGTCGCCCCAAAGCTCGGTCTGTCAGAGAACGGACATGTCCTAAAATCTCGGCCAATGCCATTAGTTTGAATGGGGACGGACGTTCCGGGAACACAAAGGGTGCCCGCCGATACTGTGAGCGATGGGGTGCAGCGTGATGACGTTATCACGCTGCACTCCACCGCTCATCTGTTGTACCCCGTGGGGGCCTTTACTGGGCGACTAGTCAGGATAAAGGAAAAGATGACTGCAGCGATGTACAGAGACATGAGAACCTGCTCCTGAACTCAGACTGGGGTGACGGTTCATCTTTCAGCAGAACAATAAGAACACAACCAATATATCTACAACTCTGTGATGTCCTTCATTGGCCTAGTCAGAGCCCCGACTTAAATCCTATTAAACATCTCTGGAGAGAGATCTGAAAATGGCCATACAAGTATCTGATGTGTTGTCTTGGTGTTTCGATTGATATGTATGTACCATTTGATGGTACAAAGGAGCATGCTCATCTATCAGAGGAAAGGAATTGATTGGTTTGAAATCGATCGCACTGCGTGGTGTAACCACAAGATGGTTAAACCAAATATCAATTGAGCGAAAGTCAACCGCCTTGGCTCCCCGCTGGTGGCAACCACACATGCAGACCATAAAGACATAGGAAAAAATGTCAAACTGTATGTTTAAGACCATTTTTCGACCTTTCTTGAAATAGTCAGGACAAGGTTCTCTCTATTCTTCTCAGGCATTCTGAGTTGCATTATAATGATTATTCTTAGCACAATCACGCTTCTTAAAACAGAAGGTATTTACACGGCCCAATCCAGCACAAATCCCAAAACTTTAGGTGGAAGCCCTCGTTTTGGGACAGTGGGCGGAGCCATGCAAATTATTCCTTTTCGCCCCATCAGCCAAATGCACATCCAGAAACCGCTGGTGTACAGAATGATTATTCTTATGTTTGTTGTCTAAAGCCCGATCTATGGCCGGCTCTTAGCAGACTCCTCACAGCGTGGTGACGTCACCACACTGTGAGGAGTCGGCTACAGAACGGACAGGAATCCTGTGTGCTCCACCAACACACGCGACTCCTGTCAGATTGTAGCCAATTAACTCGGAGGGGGAGGAGACTCGGAGGGGGAGGAGACTCCCCTTCCGAGTTAACTGCCTGCAGCAGGATCGGGCATAAAAAGAACCAGCAGGATGGATCCGCGTGCGATCCGACCTGACAGCTTTTTTGGTCGGATCCTCAAGGTGGGCTCCCATGTATTTGCAGGACCACAACTATGGCTGGGAATCGGCATGTCTATAGGGGGCTTTATGATATTCTCTTCCTAGTTTGATACTTGTAACCGCAATTATGCCTGACCATTTTGTTAAGAGAAGTTGATTTGTTTTGTATTGTATTATTTGAGAAAACATTTATTTAGGGTGGATAGCGCTTATTCTGTCTTTTGAGGAAGTGTCTAAACTAAAGCCTGCCATACACCCACCGAGTTGGGTGCCGACAGACTAGTCCCGATGAGCTCTGGAATGCAGCGTGATGACGTCATCACGCTGCATTCCCAAGCTGCCTGCATCGTTGGGGGCGGCTGTGTGCCGGCTGTTACCTTCAATGAAGATGCCGGTCTTCATTCAAAGTAACAGCATCGGCCGGCATCGGCCAGCATCGGCCAGAGAACACCGGACATGTCCGCTCTCTGGCCGGCCGAGCTGTGGGGCGACAGAGATCTGTCTATAGTCTATAGCAAGGCTTATAATGCCCCTTGAATCCATTCACTGAAGTAAGTTCTGAAAAGTTTAGCCCAAATTTTGACAATATTGAAATGGGTGCTCCAGCAAAATCTGGAAATGTCTTTGATGAGTAGGGCATTAGTCCTTCTGGAATAAACCTGAATGAAGATTTAGGAAGGGCTTATGACTTGGCCAAGTTCTCCCTTCAGGGGAGTCCTTGCCTAGGACTGGTAGGGATCTGGCTCCCATCAATTGCCTAAGGTATGCAGAGTGGGTGTCAGTGATCCCTTTGCTGGACAGAGGATGACCAGGTTAGGCATAGTGTTGACCTCGAATATTCGAATTGCGAATATCAGCTATTCAAGAACTTGTGAATTTCATGAATATGGCAGCAGATATTTGCAATTTCGAATAGTTCCCCCTAAACTGCACAAGCCTAGGATGAAAAAAAAGTTGTTACTGAAATGTCTTTACTTATTAACTATGAGGGGCCTTTCACACTATATGTGGGGGTTTTTTATTACTATTATTTTCATATGTTACATCAAAAACAATTCAAAAACAGTATACAATCGAGCAGATAGTACAGCAATAGTATATACGTTTGTCTCCTGCTCTGATTGCATATTAATCAATATTACTAGAACAGGAAAAAGGAAATGATGCCCTCCAAATACGAGACTTTAAAGTGGCTCCCTGGATACATTATTACGGCAAGAATCTTTTTTTTTTATTCACTAGACTTTATTAGCATCTCATTAAAAATGCACATACAAAAAAACAACACAAATGTAAAAAAAAAATACATGTTAGCAGTGTAGTATAACGTACCAGTTCAATGAGGTCTATAAAGTGGCGACATAGAATGTGACAATGGGCACTAGTCCTAGATGTTACTGTCCAGCCATTTAGAATGCCAACATGTTTCACCGACTTCTTCAGGGCAGAAAGGGGAAGGATGTCACAACTATTGTAATAAAATCACATGATCCAATATTGGTATCCAAGCCACAGGGAGAAGGTACCCCGTATGAGCCCCAACACGGGGGATCCACAGGACAGGGAGGGTAAGGAGAGCCCCCCTAGAGGGGGGGAGGGAAAATCCCAAAAAGATGGTGCTGGTAAATACAAACTCACTTCTGCAAGAATTTAGCCAAGGGATCAGTCCAGATCAGTATAGTCTCATGGTCATCTGGTATATAGGTGAATCTGTGCTGTGGCTATAGGCACAGATAGCCAACAAGGTCAGCACCCTATCAGTCTGTGAGAGGCTTCACCAGTCAAACGGACGGGATGTCTGTGATTGTTAGTTGATCATATTTGATGGTATATGGTTGTCTCTTGCAGAGAGTGACTGCCCTCTCCTACTTATTATATCAGAAGTTAGTGGATATATAGCGTCAAGAAGGTTTGCCATTTATTACTGTACTTACTTTTCCTAGTATCGTCTCCGTGTATGAAATCTGGATATTCTTTAGTTTGTATCCCCTGTAGTTGTAATATAACCTGCTGTACAAAAGGGGGGTCAGGGGATAGCCAGTTGTGCATTATTGACCTTCTGGCTGTGAGTAGACAAGTGTGTACCCAGGAGGAATTTTAAGTAGTGTAGGTTGCATCGTTATTGACATGTAGCTGAATAAAAGTAGCATTGGGTCCAGATTTAGAGTGCGACATTGTTGATGAGACTGGTCATAAGGTTCCAAAAGTTTACTGTTTTGGGGCATGTCCATAGACAATGGTATAAAGTTGGAAAAAGAAATTTTGCATTTAGGGCACATAGATGACCAAGTCACACTTCCTGTTTCGGAAACTATTATTGTTCCTGGTGGCCTATAGGCTCTATGTACAATATGAAAATGGGTTTCTCTCCACAGTTCAGATACCGTACATTTTCCAATTACATTATATCCCTGAGCTATTTTGGTGTGTACGTCTGTCATGGGAAGTTGTTTTCCCCAGTTATTTCCCTTCAGGGAAGGTGTAGCAGTAGATGATTTTTCCAGCAGTATGAAGTAGATGTCTGAAAGTTTGTGCATGGGTGCGTTATCAGGTCATCAAACTTAGATTGGAGGTGTATCAATGCCAGGTTATTAGCTAGTATTTTACTGAATCCTAGTTCCTGTAAATAGAATAAAGGGTGGAATTCTTTCTCTGACAATAGATATTTGCTCCGTAAGTCTGATATGGAATATATTTTGTGAGATTTGGGGCAAACTAGGTCTTTAAAGCGGACCTACCACCAGGAATCTATGTTTTCATGAATGGCACTAGAAGTGCCAATAATAGGGAGGAATGCAGTGAAAAAACCCCAAAACGTACCTGTAATGTGCAATTTAAGAATATAATTCAGCAGCTCTTCTCACTTCCTGGTTCATTGTAGGCAGAAATAGGCAGCACGTCACAGGAAGCAGTGATCTGCTTTGAAAATTCCCATAGAAGATCACTGAACGCCCCCCAATGGCCACCCGCGATATTGCACCCCCAGTTTCATGTGTTGCCTTCAGCGAACCAGGAAGTGAGGGGAGCTGTGTGGTAATCTTGTTAAATTGCTCATTACAGGAAGGTTTTTGAGTTTTTTTAACTGCATTCCTCCCTATTATTGGCACTTCTAGAGCCATTCATAAAAACATAGATTTCTGGTGGTAGGTCCGCTTTAAGGCTGTTAATACATTTGCTTTTCCATTTCTGAAATATTCGGTAAAGAGTCTGTATAGAATGTAGCGGTTTTTCTGAGCTCTTTTCCGGCTCTCTTTGTCGGATCCTCAAGGTGGACTCCCTAAATCCCCCCATAGACAGGCCGATTCCCGGCCATAGTTGTAGCAGACCAACCTGCGTGCTCGCTCCCGCCGATCACATCAAGGTTGGTCGGCCGCAACTATGAGGGAGCCCTCCTTGACTTTTGTAGAAAAAAAGCCGGCAGGTCGGATCGCACACGGATCCGACCTGCCGGTTCTTTTTCTGTACGACTGACAGCTGCAGCCTGTTACCGCTGTTAACTCAGAGGGGGAGTCTCCTCCCCCTCCGAGTTAATTGGCTAGAGTCTGACAGGAGTCCCGTGTGTTAGTGGAAGACATAGGATTCCTGTCCGACATTTACCAGACTGCTCACAGCGTGGTGACGTCACCACGCTGTAATGAGTCTGCTAAATCTCTGCCATGGATCGAGGTGTCTATGGCAAGCTTTACAGTTGCGGCTGACCAACCTTTATGTGCTCGGCAGGAGCGAGCACGCCGGTTGGTCGGCTGCAACTATGGCCGGGAATTGGCCCGTCTATGGGGGCTTTAGTGAATTTGAATACTTCCTATGCTGCTCACCCTAATACAATAGGCATCTGTCTGGCTTTGAGGAAAAATTTTTTATTTTTGATATGATATGTGAAACAACTAAATGTAGCTAAATGCCAAATGTGTAGTATGACATTTTACAAAACTGTAAGCTATGCCACACCACCATCTGCACAGATTGTGTACACAGCAAGGCTCAGCGCTCATCATTATAAATATTTGCCAAGTCATTTCAGGTGCTCATAAAACCTAGCCGAGCACACAGCAATGAACATGTCCCAGGTAGCAGAGTGCCATTTTATCAGCACACCGACAGCTTGCAAGTGAACATGAGCAGATTATCGGAGATATATAGATTTAATGGCTCTCCAGGAAGATTCTGTTTCCAAGTTCCTAAAGCCCCCCATACACCTTAAGATCGATCCATACAATCTCCATTAAACAACTGTGTGTATAGTGGCCATCCTTGATAGAAGTACATAGTGATTTGGTATGTCTACATATCCTGCTATTTAGTGCCGGGTCCGCCCTGTAGAATACATAGATTGAAGGTATATATCAACTGCTATGTAGTGCCGGGTCCTCCCTGATAGAATACATATGATTGAGGTATAATATCACTGGCTATTTAGTGCCGGGTCCTTCCCGGATAGAATACATAGTGATTTGGAAGGTATATAACACTGTAGTAATGCAGTGACCGGTCCTCCTGATAGAATACATAGTGATTGAAGGTATAATCCCTGCTATGTAAGTGCTGGGTCCTCCCTGATAGAAACCATAGTGATTGGAAGTATATATCCTGCTATGGTATGCCGGGTCCTCCCTGTAGAATACATAGTGATTGGAAGGTATATCATCACTGCTATGTAGTGCGGGTCCTCCCTGTATAGTAATAGTGATTGGAAGGTATATATCACTACTATGTAAGTGCCGGGTCCTCTCTTTGTAGAATACATAGTGATTGGAAGGTATATATCACTGCTATGTAGTGCAGGGTCCTCCCTGATAAATACATAGTGAGGGTAAGGTATATTTCACTGCTGTAGTTGCCGGGTCCTCCTGAATAGAATACATAGTGATTGGGGTATATATCACTGCTATGGTAGTGCTGGGTCCCTCCCTGATAGAATACATAGTGATTGGAAGGTATATATCAATGCTATGTAGTGCCGGGTCCTCCCTTGATAGAATACATAGTGATTGGAAGGTATACATCACTGCTATGTAGTGCCGGGTCCTCGCTGATAGAATATATTGGATTGGAAGGTATATATCACTGCTATGTAGTGCTGGGTCCTCCCTGATACAATACTAGTGATTGGAAGGTATATATCACGAGCATGTAGTCTGGTCCTCCTGAAAATACATAGTGATTGGCAAGTATATATCACTGCTATGTATGCCGGGTCCTCCCTGATAGAATACATAGTGATTGGAAAGATAGAAAGGTCCTCATATTACTGGTTTGGTAGAAGAAAAGTTTGATTGTACAGAAATTGTATGGAAAGATTGTAAGGTGTATGGGGGCCTTTATACATATATATGTGTTTAGATTTACTAAGATATAACTTGGCAGTGTTGTATGATGTAAAACCATTTGCAGAAAAGAAATTTTGAGTAGCTAGTGGAAATTGACGACGGGTAAGAAAAAAGAATGTTGTAATATAATGGTGCCAACTAAGTTGATATGGAGGTCACAAGTGCGGCCCTCGGGATCACTAAAGGGCCGCACATAATATTTTCCATCCATACTGACTTGTATGGCGGCAGGGGGCCGAGCTAGAAGACATTATTGATGCTTTAAATGATACATCCAGCATTAGGGAGCACTATGGTGATGCACATTCTGTGTCATATACATTGTCAAAGGTTATGTGCCTCTTAGATATCATCAGCCTTTAATATCAAAGTCTTTTCTCAGGTTATGTCCTTCAATATATATTATACAATCAACCCCCACCCCCTCCCCCTGTGTAAAGGCCCCCATACACGGCACGGATTCGTGCCGGATTCCGGCGTGATGGATTCTGGGCGCGTGCACGCGGATCCATCGTGCCGGAATCCCCTG
Source organism: Ptychadena robeensis (assembly GCA_036250615.1). Lineage (NCBI taxonomy): Eukaryota > Metazoa > Chordata > Amphibia > Anura > Ptychadenidae > Ptychadena > Ptychadena robeensis. The sequence goes on along the minus strand of CM070042.1, from coordinate 1,243,877 downwards.
CAGCCCACCTTGCCCGTCCGATCGCGTCCGATGGATCAGGGGCACAGAATCGGATCCGAGGAAGAACCAACCTGTTGGTCTTTTCGGGTCCGATTCTGCTCTGATCAGGGGGCGTTGCGGTCCGGGAGGCGATCCATCGGACACGGATCCGGCCGTACAAAGTGGGCTGCCACGATCGGATTCCCTAATTGGCTGATCGTTCTCACCTGTGGATGCCGGCGGAATCGGGTGCTGAATCGATCAGCCAGGGAATCCGTGCCGTGTATGGCTAGCTTAAGGACTCGTCTATCTGCTGATCCCCTGCAAACACTAGAGGAGGAGAGACTTGCTCAGGCTCCATCTAGGTCGCTGATTATATTTACATATGCATATACATATCACATAAGTTTATCGCCGCTGCTCCTCTTCCAACTCTAAGAAGATCCTGGATGAGGACCTGTCAGCAGGGGATCGGCGGACAGGTGAGTTTCTATGCCCTATGCATTAACAGTTAGGTTTTGGGGGCCAAAAGTGGAGGACTGAGGGGGGCCACCGAAGAACACCCACAGGTTGGGCACCTGGGTTGTAATACAAGGCAGAGAAAGTGGTCTAACCCTCTGTTCATGTTCTCAAGTACAGCAGACCCCACACAAATGTAACATGTTTAATAAGGGTTAATGGAAACATAGCTCAGTGCTTACAGATGTCACAACACATGCAAAATATAATGTATTGTTATCAAGCCAAATTAATACTTTGCTGATGGAAATAAGGTCACTGGAGGTAATCCCTGGAGAGATCAAGCACTAGCCCAAAACCCCCTTGGTATGGTATGGTCAATGGGCAGACAATGCGTCCAAGTTGGGCACTAGACATGGTCGAAATGAAGAAAATTTGATGAACTTGAACAAAACAAATTGAAACAAAACAAATTGGATGATGGCATGGGCACATAACCCAGAATTTTCCCTTCTGTAAACAAGGGCAAGGGGACTTTTAAGGCCACATATGTTCAATGTATAAAACACCACATTACGGGGGAGGGGGGATGGAGACACACTGGAGAGGAGGGCAGGCTGCTGGTAGGCAAGGAGCCGCCCATCTCAGCCTCCAAACTCCCTGGGTCCTAAAACCCATCCAGCGTGCTCTGACTCCGCCCCAGCCGCACCCCAGGACTCAGACATGTAACCCCATAATAGCTGCCCATAATAACCATCTAGGTTGGACCCCCAAATGCGGCCGCTTAGAGTCCACAACCCCGTAGGGTCCGAAGCAGCAGGGAACAGCGTCCCCTATATTACATATAAAGTTAGTAATGTGATAAGGCCCATAAGTATCAATAGTTATCAATAAAAGGTACCAAGTACTTAATCCTAAGCACCAGGATTTAGACTAACCCCTGAGGATAATTTATGTAGATACTTATTCAATGTAATATACTCAAATACTGATGCGTTATGTGTACATATATAATATCTGTATGTGTCAATGTTTGTCTATGATGTAAACACAGGAGTATCAGCCTTAGCCCAAATAGTTATACTTATTAGTTTGTTTATTTAATTTTCCGTGGTACTAAATATTGATAACTATTGATACGTATGGGCCTTATCACCGTACAAACTTTATGTGTAAGATATGGGACACTGTTCCCTGCTGCTCTGGACCCTACCGGGTTGCGAACGCTAAGCGACCACATTTGTGCGGCCAGCTGCCCCGGTCTGGGGGTCTAACCTAGATGGGAGGCAGCTATTATGGGGTGACACGTCCTGGGGGTGCGGAGTCAGAGCACACTGGATGGATTTTAGGACCCCTGGAGTTTGGAGACTGAGATGGGCCTACCAGCAGCCTGCCCTCCTTTCTGGTGTGTCTCCTTTCTCGATGCTCCTGGACATCCGCACATAGCCGTGGTGGGCCCGCGTGGATGGCGTCATACCAAGCTAAAGTCATATACCAAGACTTAAAGTTTAGCCATAAGCACCTTATAATAACATATCAAGTATTATAGTCTAGCCATAAACATCTTCAATTAACAACACGTGATATTTTTTATTACATATCATTTACATTTAAAACCCAATATAGGCAAGAAGTAAATAAATAATTCTAGCTAGGCTAGACAATAACACTTGATTATGTTATTATGAGGCGCTTATGGCTCAACTATAAGACTTGGTACATAAAATTTGTCCAGCTTGATTACCCTCAACACTTATGTTGTGCGGCTTAGATTGTAAGGGTGTGCACTCATTTTTTGTATATAATATTCAAATTCTACGTACTTTTAATGTAAACTATATAAACACTGTACTTAACAGACTACCCACAAAGGGTAATGTCGGATCGTCTGTCAGACAGCTCCCAGTGGAGATAACTTGATAAAAATATAAATCTATTCATCCTGAAGAAGTCACATGATAATCCACGAAACGCGTTGATGTAAATAACTCTCAAATCTGAAAAATCGAACACTGGGCACCCTACATATGCCTCTTTATTTTTATTGGGATTAACCCCATACTCTCCATTTAAAGTGTAACGTACACCGAAGTTCGAGACCAGTACCCACAATTCACTGTGTCCCCCTCCGGTTCTATAGAGGCAACCAGGAGCGACCACAAAGACGTATTCCACAAAAACAAAGTTTTACCTCAACAATTAACATATAATATGCTCCCTTCTCTCCAAATACTCTTCCCTCTCCGCACATTTCCTATGTGAGAATTTTTTATGTCGACTTTTGGAGAGAGGATGCAAAAGACAAATAGAAGACAAAAACTGATCAAATGTACCCACAAATTGTGCCATCCTGAAGAAGTGGTCTGAGGCACCTCGAAACGAGTTGATGTTTATAGAATAAAGATAAGTACACTAACTGACGGGTGCCTCCAACAGCCTTATTTTTCCTGGGACCCACCAAAAAATCCCCATAGCATTGAAATACTTAGGGCTTTTTTTCACACTAGCTGTCTTGCATTGTGTGCCTGTAGGTAATGCGAATGTTGTCAGTACACAAATCCACGCTTTACCACAATGTGCTGCGTTCAGGGCCTTTTCTTGTGCTATATAGACTGTGCATGCGCATAGGGCCCTTAAACCACTAGGGGCCCACAAGCTTCATCAAGATGTGCTTCCTCCTGTACCACAGAATGACCACAGATTTTGAGCCTTATCGGTTATTAAACCTGATGGGCTAGAGACCGCAAGTTTAGCATGGTTGTAGCTGACTATAACTACAATCCTTCCAAACTGGGGGTCTCTAGCGCCCTTGATCACATTTTGGAAGGCTGATGGAGGGACAAGCAGGACTAAGAGGAACGTAGAAGAACATTTAGATAGTAAGTAGAATGTATTAAATTATTTTGTGTGTCTGTGTATAAAAGGCAAAATGTGTGTATGGTGCAAGGTGGACAGTTCGGCCGCGAGCATGGATGTTCGCAATTCCTTCTAGCCAACGAGCTGTACGGGTATTGGACCGGCCCCATTCGCCATTGAGAAGGAGACATCACATCCAGCAATCGAAACCAGGAACTTTGTGTTCCAGGTACCTGATGTGATGTCACTGACGTCACTTCTGGTTTTTCCAAGTCAAATTCGACGCTGAGAGGCGGGGAATTTGAATCTGCCCGCGAACAGGCGGACATGTGACTTTTTTAAAAGTCCGATCCACCTGTTCGCGGACGGATCTGGCCAATGTTTGGCTATCACTACTGGGAAGTGTAGTTCTTTACTAACTGGCAGAAGGGAATGTTTGAGTTGCAGCTTCTCAGCACAGCAAGTTTGCCATTTTTGTCATCAGAATGCCCTGTGACACAGACAGAAAAGTATATGCACGCTGGAATCTGTAGTCCATCAGTAGCCAAGGATTTACAGGAAGCCTGTAACTACCATGATCCCCCATGAACAACAACTGATAATGACCCAGATATCTACTCAAGGGAAAACCCCTTAGATACAGGGCCCTAATGGAACTTTCTGGTACCCATGGGTCAACCACCACTAAGTCATAGATTTACATTTAAAAGGTCTTTATTTATAAAGAACAATAATGGACCAATTCTCATGAAACAAAACATGAAAAAGACATAGGTGTAACACAATACAGATAAAAACTTATTGATGCACACGTGGTTGTTGTTTTTGTCCGACCATATGATTACTACATCCTCCTACATTTTCCCAAAAGACTTAAAAAAGGGTGGAAGTTTCACACCTCCAACATACAGTATGTCTGAGACAGCCAGGTAGATGTTGCGGAGTTAAGCAGGTTTGTGGTACGAAAACGGGAACATTTTGTTGTTGGTTTTATTGTACCCGTGTGCTTATTTAATTTGAGCCTACGGTCAAAACATTTTCCTCCAGTCCTCTTCATCAAATTACAAATTCAAAATTGCTTCCCATTTTTCTTTCAAGGGCCAGAACCATTGGGGCTATCTGCCTCTAATAGTTCGTATATCCATGAAATTAGGTGAGTGTCTGGACCATTACCAGCACACAGTGCTTCAAAATGCGAGAGGGGCCTAGTGAATGCTGAATCAAATAATGTTGAATTTGCAGATACATCCACCAGGGAATTGATTATGACAAAATAAACTAAGTTAGTTCTCTTCTAGCTAGAAAAAAATAACTGTTGAGCTTATGTGCTGATGGCTGCCATAGTTTAAGAAAGCAGCCCAGAGAGAGTTTGTTACTGTTATAGCCTTGCCGGTCGTCAGTGGCTAGAGTGTCTCTATGTTGAATTCCTACCACTCTAAATGTAACCGATATTCGGCCAATTTTTTGGGTGATCGACCGCCGTGCATTCTCCCGCCAATCGCCCGACGGTCACTCGGATGAAAAATTAGGTAAGAATCGACCTGGTGAGATTGGTAAGGAATCTCCCGCATGTCGGATGGCACAGTGATCCAACATGCGGGTAAATTCCCAGGCGATCCCATTACTTTGAATGTCCGGCACACAAAGGGTGCCCACTGATCAACTGAAGGGCCAGCTGCAGCGGGAGGACGTCATCCCGCTGCAGTCAAACCCTCATCTATGGAGGGAGAATCGCCTCATGTATGGCTACCTTAAGGGAGTAAGGTAGCTGTTGCCTCGTTTCCCAACAATAAGGCCCCAGGGGTGGATGGTCTGCCCATGGAGGTATAAGCGCAGTATTCCTTTACTCTTCTTCCCCAACTGCTGCATACTATATGCAAGGCCTTTGAAGTAGGGAGTTTGCCACCCTCTATGAAGACAGCCAGGATGTTGTTTTGATCCCGAAGCCTGGGTAGGATGTGTTGGAGCCTGACTCCTATAGGCCAATCTCCCTACTCACTACTGAATCTTGTCTTAAACCCTTAACAAGGTTATTCCATCAATTATCCACCCCGACCAAAATGGTTTTATGCCTGAGAAGTGTAGACCCTTCCTGAATATGCAACTGGCTGCTGTCAATGTTGGTGAGAGGGATGTTCTGTCCTTGGATGCGGCCAAGGTATTTGACAGTGTGGAGTAGTGCTAATTGTGGGCTGTTCTGCGTCATTATTGTTTTTGGGACAACTTTACACACCTTCCCTAAGGCAGCCATCCTTACTAATTGCCCCATTACACATACTCTAGCCCTGTGCCCCCTCCTTTTTGCTTTAGCCATTGAGCCCCTGGTGGCCCTGCTCTATCAGGAAGCTAGAATTAAAAATTTCAGGTATGGACAGCTCCAGGAGAAAATTATGTTAAATGAGGACGACATGCTTTCACTCCTGGCAGACAACGGGGACTCCCTGAGGGCAGTGATAGACAATGCTGCTCAGTTTGGGTCATAATGGGGTTTGACTATTAACTGGAACAAGTCCTCCATGCCCCTCAGGTAGTCTCCAGCCCAGTGCCGGTTGTCACCCAGTTTAAATACCTGGGGTTGCACATCACTAAGGAATTGCAAGATTTTGAGAGTCTTAATTTGGCCCCTCTAAGTAAGTTTTGATCTAAAGTCAGGGCTTGGAACAAGCTCCCTCTGAGCTTAGCGGGCTGAACAAACCTAGGCCCATGGGGCATGGTCTTCCTATACAGCACCTACTGCGGGATGCTGATGGAGAGTGGCCTGAGTCATGTATGCAAGTAACCTGTGCTTTAAAAAAATCTGTGACATAATAGTGCTCAGTAATACGAAAGTGCCCCGACGCAAAACCCATCTAGGAGGAGTTTGACTAGAATGGCAGATGGCCACAAGATTTTTGACATCCACATTAAGGAGGGAAATGGGCCTGTAATTTTGGCCCATCGCTGGACCCAGTGATGTGACCCTCCAGCGTTTGTAGGGGTAGATGGGGATATTCCAATAGTGTGTTCAAGTTTGGAGAAAGAGGGGCACTAGATAAGTTAAGTTTGGAATTTATTATAATACTGAGTGTTACAAAAGTTCCCTGCAATTGTTGTGTGATCGATCTCAGCGTGCTTATGCAGGAATCATCGAAGGATCGCACTACGATCGTTCTGGTAATGGATGCACACCAGTTGGGGGAATCAATCCCTGGTCGATACTTTGGATGTCAGATCCCTGTTTGATCAATTTCTCCTTGGAGAGGGATTGATTGCTTAAGATGGGCTGTGTGCAATTTCCGACACTCGAGGGTGGGATTTGAAAGAAAAATCAATCAGTGTTTCGCCGACTTAAGTGAGGCAAGATGTCTGGAGATAAACTTCAATATCCTATAGGGAAGTAAGGACTTCTGATCTAAAATGTCCAAGGAGGGAAACAGGGTTACATTACAGTCACCCCTAGTATCCGCATACCTTCTGCAAAATCCAATATTTTGCCATGAATGATGCATGGTTAGTATTGGGAAAGTATATTTTCAAGAAAGTATTGGGTTTGTCTGTGAATTTGCCCTTAACTTCTAGAATCCTGCCTTCATCATCTAGAATATCAGCAGCAACAAAATGAACATCCTTGTGTTTTAGTAGAGAACCCTTTCGATTTACTGTGGATAGAATCTGTTTGGTCATCTAGGAACCTGGCCACTTCTGAAATATGTTTCCTGTAAGTACACAACAAATGCATAGCTGTTCTTTTTTCAGTTGTATTTACATCATATGTAACCAACTTAAGTGTTCTAGAATCCTTCTGCGCCATCGCAGATAGGTAAAGCCATTCAACCAGAAAAGCAGAGTTAGGAAAAAGAAAAAGGACAGCCAGAGAGAGAATAGTGAAGAAGAAGAAGTAGTAGGAATGAAATGATGAGAAAGGGAAAAATAAATAACCAGGGCTTTTTTTTTTCTGGGGGAAAGCACAGGAACGGAGTTCCAGCACCTATTTTAAGCCTGGCCCCAAAATAAGTGCACTGGCTGCAGTGCGTCGTGGGTGGCCCGCCGGGGGGCCCCATGTGTGTTGTTTAGTGGGGGGAGTGGTAGCCATTTAGCGCGGGTTATGGGCGCACCACAGGCGGGCGATTTTGTGCCTCCTCTCCTCAATGTGCAGTGAGGGAGGGGCGGCGCCTTCCCATTGTTTATGGGCGGTGGCCCTATGACGGGCGTCTCCTCCCCTGTCCATGCTGGAGAGATCTTTCTCTTCAGCGTGGACTGGGGAGTGAAGTCCTAGAGGGAGGGGGTACCCGTGCCTGCCTGCACTGGTGGGCGACGTGCCCCCGCTCCCCCAATGGGTAGCGGTCCTAGGGGTGGGTAGGGGCATGGCCAGGGGAGGGGGGTGAGTTCCAAAACCTTTTCTCTGAGAAAAAAAGCCCTGTATATAACTAATGGCAATAACCCAAAGTGTAATGCAACTAACACACAGCTAGTGCATGCAACCTCAGATGCAGCAAAAACCTAAATGTAAATGCACTTCTCAAAATGACCACACGAGGGAACTCCAGGATTACAAATGTATGAAAATCTTTTTTGCAAGTAATAGCATCTAAAACACATTAAAAGAAAAGCTTAGGCTAGGGCTGCGCTGCACTTCACTGACGTCAGCACATCCAACAAGAGCAAGCCCCCCTTTATCTCCTCGGTATGGCCATGTTATTGAGGGCTATGACGATCTGTGTAGACAGCCCTCTCATAGCCCAATTGCCGTCAATGTCCGGCTAGTGCACTGGACTGGAATCCCTGCGGTGTACGCTGGGACTTTCGCGCAAATGGAGCCCTAGCCATAGACTGTGGAATTCGTCCGCGTTTTTTTTTCTTTCTTTTAGTCCATTGATTTTAATGGACTTAAACTCATGCTGCGTCCAATCTGCGTTCATTACACATCATACCTATGGATACTGACCCATTGAGGGTAATGGAAGCAGTGTTTACACAGGGCACATCGTGTAAAAGGGTCCATAATGTCTGTTTAAGGGCTTGTAGTGTACACTTAAAATAAATTTAAAAAGATACTTGGCGATAGCCTTGAAGACATTTGCAGCCTTGTGTAGGTCTGCAGTGTTGTCGCTGACATCCATGGATAGCTCTTTGATCTTGGACTTGGTAGCTAGTCCTGTGGACAGGTGTCTTATGCATAGCTGTCAATGTAAAAAAAAAAAAAAAAACAGGAGCAGGGTACATACAGGAAGTGATGTCAGTGCCATCAATTCCGATATACAGATCGTGGTTCTTCCACGTTCCATGTATCGGAAATGACATCATTTACGGTGCCAGATTCTCGGCTGATCTAGCAGGGAGAGGGCACAATTCTCTCTTCTTATATCCCACCCCGCTTGTACTGATAATGTATGGGGTGGGACATTAGCAATAACGCCCCCTCCCTGCAAGATCAGCGCAACTTCAAGGATCCGCAAAAAAATCTGTGATTTCTTGAAATCAGGATTTGGCCGGGAAAGCCACATAAAAACGTGACTTTCCCGGCCAAAACGGGAGGGTTGACAGGTCTGGTCTTTTGTCTTGGTACTGTTACAAGGTGGGAAAAGTAGCACTCACGTCCCGTTCCAGAGGTTGCTCCTAATCTCAGCTCATTAACAGCATATAGTGAAGACTTCTGAAAGCCTGACATCTTGCTGGTTCATAGGGAATTAAATTCCTATTTACCTCATTGTAATGAATTCTGTTTCTTAACTGAACTATTTTGGACTATTTACATATGCCTTTGATGTACCCACGGACTGGTTTCACTATTTGACAACGTTGGTGAATGTTTTTAAAGTTGACTATTTTTCCACGGACTATCTCCCCCTTCCCCTAGGTGAGGGGGTAGGTCGTGGATTTCCTGGTGTGCTCGGCCACCGACCTCTTGGTCTGATGGCCTTTTAGATTTCTTACCTGTGATGGATCAATAAAATGTGTATATACTTTTTTGACTAAAAAGATTTGGTTTGTCTCTCCTTTGGTGGTCAAGTTGTTGCTAGTCACGTGAAATCCCCGAAACTTGGGGTTTAAGGCAGCCCCTGCACTCCCACGCGCTTAGGCAGTACCCCATCCAGAAAGGAGGTATAGTTAAGAGATGGGCCCAAGTAGAACCACCATATCCCATGGATTATTTATAATCCAAACATGGTAACTCTATGAATCACAGAACCTGAGAAACACAGTAAGAGCCGACTTGGGTAACCCCAATTCCTAAGCTCACCGTGTTTACTATCCTTGGATTCCATATTTTCTGCAACATCATAATTTGCAAATATAAAATCCAGGTATAAATTATTATTGTGGGCAGATCTGGTGGACACCCCTGTGTCAGGGGGCCGCCCTCTGTTTTGAGTCTACTGGTAACTGCTTATAATTGGATGTTAGCCGTTGGCCCCACCCTGGGAACTGGACTTGAAAAGCTGGGGTGAATCCTCATACTACAGCTCTCCAATACCATCACCACAAGGAACATCTATACCAGGTCAATGGTTGAGAGCCAATACCATCCTGACCTAGATTGGACTACTTTGGACTTTAAATTCTACTATCCAGATCGGGACTCTTCATCATACCAAGCCAGTACCCAGGATTCACCTTAAGTATTACTTTCACTCTTTATTCCTTTTTATTTTGCTGTTATTGCTGTATGTTTTGTTAGTACTTGTTCTGTAAATATTTTGTGCACTATTACGCTTTTTAGTAAAAACAATATTTAAATCGTATGCTGATCTCCATTGCTATAAACTAACAAAGAGAACTCCTTCTCCTTAAGAGACTAGAAGGTTGTGTTACCAAGGTCTTGTATATTCCTGTCTGATTGTGAGACAGAGTGTTATAGACCTTATTAGAATTGCCGTTAGTGACAGTTATCAGGGCGTGCTCCGGCAAACAGCACGTGGTGGCAGCGTTTTAGGTGTTAGGGCAGGTTGTGGGCCCGGCGAGACTGGGAGTCATGGTTACCGTCACATATTGGTTGGCAGCTTATGGGATCTTTGTCTAGTTGGACCAATAGTACATCATTGTTTTTTTGTTTTTTTTGCTGTACTGAAGAATTGTAACCTACCCGGAACAATTCTTGGAGAGAAGCTGGTGCACAATTTTATAGAATTTCGTACAGACATACAACTTGCCCCCTCCCTACCTTTTATTTTTCTATCCTATCTTTTATTTTGTAATCATGCCTGGGCTTGTGGATTACCAAAAGATGAGCAAGGACGATCTGGTGAATTTATGCCAAGTAAGGCAGCTGGAAACATATGGCAAAATGAGAGACGATCTGATTTGGATTTTACATGAGGCGCACTGTCGGGCGATTCAAGTATCGGAAGGGCCTGCAGTGGAAGAGGCTCCATCTGTCCCCAGTACAAGTGACTCTGGTACCTCTCTGCCAAATGAGGGTTCTAGACCTGTACCAGGTATAACCAATGATCCGATCTCTGCTCCTGGGCAGGCTGAGGTGCGAAGTGGACTTACTACAAGTCACGATCCTGTGCTGCAGGAATGTCTTCAGCGGTTGAGCATGAGTGACCCTATCGCCTACCTAAAGTTTGTGAAGGAGCAAGACAAGATGGAAGCTGCACAGCGTCAAGCCGAGAGGGAAGCTGCTGACAAGGAGGCTGCCCGCCGACATGAGCAAGAAATGGCCAAGCTACAGCAACAGCAGAAAGAACTGGCTTCAGATTCATGGGAAGCATGTTTGGTTGGGAAGCCTACCGCCAAATTCCCCATATTTCCCATATCCCCATGAATAAGGACAGTGATATTGACACCTTCCTGAAGTCATTTGAGAAGGTGTGTTTGCAGTACCAAATCCCAATGGGCTCAGTACCTGTCACCAGGCCTACACGGCAAAGCCCTGGATGCTTTTGCGGACTAACCACCAGAGAAGGCTACTGATTATGAGGCAATCAAGGAAGCCATTATTGTCAAATATCAGCTGACTCCAGAAGTCTACGCGCAAGCGGTTCAGGTCACTGCAGAAAGGACCTGCGGACACTTACATGGATGTGGTTGGCTATCTTCGTACTACATGTGAGCAGTGGGCCAAGGGACTTTGCAGAGAGGCTCTAATAGACCTCATGATCCAGGAACAGCTCATACACATCTGCCCCCCAGAAATTCGGCAGTTTGTGTTGGAGCGTAACCCTACCTCTTCCACAGAGGCCGCCACCCTTGCAGATAGATACATCTCCATTCGTGTGTCGGATTACCGCAAGTCTCCTCACCCCGGGGTCCAGTCCAGCGGACTCCTAGTGACAAGCCAGCATCGATGAATGTCCGGAAATGTTACAGGTGTGGGAAGACGGGACATCTCAGGCCTGCCTGTCCTGAGCAGAAGAGGCTGCATCCAACTCGCCAGCCGGCCAGCACCTCTTCCTCCGTGCTGTTGGTGAATGGAGAATTGCAACCAGTGGTGTAACTTTCATATCAGGGGTCTACCTGAACATATTGAAGACCATACTGCGACTGTCACGGCGCTTCTGCAGAAACTTGTTCCATCTGTGCCAGTGGACAGTGTTTGACCACATCCACTGGGCCCTTGGCCCCAAGCGCATTGATTGCCCTCCAAGAGACATAGTGGTAAAGCCACTAAGAAAGCTGTGATGTGGGCTGCCTGGAAGAAAGACCTCCAATTTCAGGATTACAGATACCAAATCGGCTCGGGGGACGCTCCTAAAACGTAAAGCTTAAAAACCCTATTGATCAAGCTTCAACAAAACAACATCAAATATCGTTGTATTTTCCCACAACTAGAATGTAATTTTCCCATGAGGGTCACCCCTATTTTTTTCTCTATGGCTGTGGAAGCGTAAACAGTATTGGAATGGCTCCTCGGGATCCCAACAGCTTGCTTCTTCCCATTCAGCTCATTCAGCACACCAGTCTCCTTTGTGGCATCGCCAACCTCCACGGGATCAGCATCAGCATCTCAAGCGATCGATGCCCGTCTGTCTTTAACGCTGACCTGCATCCTCTGCCTTTAAAGTCGCAGCGGTATCAGACTCAACTGGTCTCCCTACTTGGTGGCATTTCATTTTCTTTCATTTTGTTTCTCTTCATTTACTGCGTTTATTTGGTCTATAGTTGACAATACCCAGTCGGAATGGGTAGAGGAGTCGATAATCAGAAGCCAAGGTTCGGTACACAAGTAATCAGAAATCAGAGCACGATGAGAAGACAGCGCGAGTTATTGGCAAGGCACAATAATCTGGTATTGAATGCAGGTTGGGGCCTGGCTTTTATAGGAAGTCCAGGGGAGGGGCCAAGGGTTCAGGGTTCATGAGAACTAGGTGACTTGGTATCAAGGTCCAAGGGATCCAGCAACGTGTAAAGTCATATTGTGAGGTGGCTCAGCAGGTAGAGCTACAACCAGGCGTCGGAGCATCCCTGGGTTAGAATCCTGACACTGTTATTTACAGCTGTCGGTGATACACTGAAGTCTTATAACTCTGCCTGTTCCCAACAATGTATACTACTGGACAATTTCACAAAACACCAGTGATATTGTGTAATATTTCATATTTATTTAATATATTTAATATAACACCAAGCTGACATTGCACAATACCTTCTAGCCGGGTCTAAGCACGCAATACCCTCTAGTCAGCTCTTACTGCTCAATACCCTCTAGCCAAGAATAACTGGCTAGTTGGCAAACGAAGCAATCAGTTACTGTCAGCGCTGAGCACAAACTTACACAGCACGGTTTATAGTAAAGCCATCAAAATATATAATTTCTGATAAAGCGAAAACTTGATAAGCTGGAGAAAAATGGATTACAGATTTAAAATATGTGTGCAAAATGTTATAAGACCCATATGAATTGGTCTCCGGTACAAATTTTGTGTTGCCTTGTGTTATTGTTTTTTGGGGCCCGTGTGAAACTGGCTTCTCCACACCAAAGGCCTATTTTACCCCTATCCAACCTAAATTATTATTCATACTTTTCTCACCAGAACACAGCCCCTTCTCCCTCGGCATATGCATATGGCCAGCGGTGGGAGACTGACCTTCATTCATCTAAGTCTGTGGAGGATTTGGACTACCAATGATTCCTCTTTCCTGAATCTCCTCACGGTCAAGTCAGCATATAAAACAATGTTCCGCTGGTACATGGTCCCATCCAGACTTGCCCGAATTTATACTGGCTCATCCAGCCTTTGCTTCTGTGGTTGCAATGCCCCAGGGGATGTTCTCCACACTTGGTTAACCTATGGTCACTAGACTGGCATCATCCTGAATCTTCTCCATGACCTCACCTTGTCTGGGTTCCTGCAGACTGTTGCACCCGGCAGCAGAGTTCACCACTAGGCCCTTCATCACAGCCGGCACCCACCTCATTAGGGACCATTAGGGATAGTCCACTTACTGTCGCCTCACGGATGAATGTCCTTGTCCTCCATTACCCTTCCATCTAAGTGAACAGCTTGGAACAGCCACACTATTGCTTTGCAGTAAGACCTATAGCATCTCTTCCAAACATATTACCCATACCTTTGGATGGGGCAGTATCCCAGTGCAGGGCCTTGCACACTTCCCAAAAGTGCACTCACTGCCAGATGGTGTAAGAACTGGGACTTTATTGCAATCCGTCAGGATACAGTCTTGTGGCAGCCATGTGGAGAGTCCAGTTGCCTCTTTGCAATCTCAAGCTTCCTGGCGGCTAAGCAAACCATCACTAAAGCCTGGAGTGCCAAATACTTCCCTTCTCTCCAGTTAAGCAGCACCTTGACAATTTCTTTTATAATGAGAAGATGACACAAAATATTCCCAGCAGTATCATCCCCCTGGATCTAAATGTTCCCTTTCTCCCAATTGTAAATGGTTTTATATCCCTTCCCTTTCTGCCCCCAGTCGAGTGGCCCACTTCTCGGGGGTTCCTGGCCTTAGCCCCTTGCCGGTGGTGTGTCAGACTGTCTTCTACACAGTGTTTTAGTGACCCCAGTGCACTCTGTTGTGCCGTTTGCACTACCTTGCCTTCCTGATATGCATAAAGAATGTATAATTTTTTCTGCCAACCTGATGTTTTTCACCAATTGTTTGTGTGATCTGTATTTCTCCAAATGCTGCCTCTTTTTGTATTTATTATTTTTATATATTATGTATTTGATACTTGTATTTCACTCCATTGAAGAAAAGTTTTAAAAATCCAATAAAAATGTATTAAAATGACAAAAAACAAAGGGAAATAAACTTGAAAAATATTAAGTAAATGATGTAATAATGGAGTTAATTAATGTCACCCCATAGCAAAAACTTTCAAATTATCTATTTGGTCCAATATCCATTTATCTTTACTCAATTGCTCCGTTCCTTCATATTACATGCGGGGCCATTCATTATATATGAATTACAAAGTAGCTGTGTTACGAATCCTTTGTTAGATAACAGTTGACATGTGTACTTTGAATGTGTCCTGGGACTTTTTTAGCTGCAAATATATATTGATTTTCTACTGTCTCCATGAAACACATGCTTCAGGAGCCCTTGTTAGGGATGAAAGGGTTTTTACAGCCATCTCCTACAAACTGTGCATGTGACCTCCAGGACTGTCCACCTTCCTTTTCTAGGTGGTCTTCAACAGGAGAAATGTGGCAGGATGAGGCCTCTGGACGATAACATAGATTCTTCATTTAACAACATCCCTAAACTCAGTCTATTGTAACTGGGGACATGGAAAACTACGCCTCCCAGAAGACATTGCATGCAGAAGTAAGAATCACATGATCTGTCTTTGGCCAATGAAATGAGAAGCTGTGCTGTCTGCTTCCTAGAAATACAGACAGGAGGATACAGGTAGGGTTGTACTTCATTTACTAGGCAGTGTTAACTGATTACATGTTCTGTAACCGTCACTTGTCACTATAGGTAGTAGTACTTCCCTTTTGCATGATACAACTAGTCTACATTCAGGGTCGTGCTCAGACACTCCAGTTTTTGGGATATTTTTTCTGCCCAATTCCTGTTATAGTCTCTGATTTTACAGACATTCATTAGATCCATCTCTTACAGTTCTACTTGCTGTGGTATTTTGGCTACCTTGTAAACATTGTGCTATATTATTGCAACTAAATATGAAACAGTTTGTTGCTATTATATTATTATAATAACTAAACTGTAAACAAAGTAAAAGAATCAACAAAATGGGCAAAAAGTAAACCTCCTGGGTGTTTAGACTCAGGGTAAGTTTGTTTACAAATACTACTCACCCTGAGGTTGCTAACCTGTCCGAAGGGAGCTCGCAGCAACACTCTGTGTCTGCAGACTCGACGATCCTTCCAGGTTCCATCTCCTCAGCATCATTGATGATGCAGAAGAGGTGGGGCGTCAATGACCTGTAAGTGCAGGCGTTGGCGCGCTGGATTATTACATCCCCGGCATCATCAATGATGGGGGGGGGGGGGGGGGGGGGGGGGGGGGGGGGGGAGAGAGGACAGGTAAATCAACAGATTAAGATGATTTTTAAAAGAAGTAAATGGACAGACTGTCCAGAGGGTTAATAGGGCGTCCTTTTTGGAAATCTATGTATATGATATTTAATTGTACATTGCAGAAAAGGAAATATATGAAAACAAGAGATATATAGTTACAGAGCACAAACTGCTTGAATAATATTTTTACCCAGAAGAAGTGTACATTCAATCATATGTATAGTATTGAAGACATAAAACAAAGTTTATGCAAGTCCGCATTTCAGAACCGACTTTCAGGTAAGCTAGGCACTAACAATAACGTATTTGCCTAGCTTACTTTGCAGCGGGTATTCCTCTACATACAAAGTACAACTCTCATTTTTGTCTACAGAGGTGGAAAAGGTGATTTTACTTCACAGTTGCTTGCAGGTGATTTGCAAAAAAATTGAATATCGTCCAACATTTCCTGTATTTCAGTAATTCAACTTAATTCAAGCAAGTCATTCAAGCTGAAACAAATATATGAAATATAACATGCAAAGGCAAATATTTCAAACCTTTATTTGTTATAATTTTTAAGATTATGGCTTACAGTATGAAAACTTCAAATCAGAATTTCAGAAAATTTGAATATTATATGAAATCAATAAAACAAAGATTTGATTTTAAAAATGGCAGACATTTGAACAATATAATCATGCATATGTACTCAGTACTTGGTTTGGATCCCTTTTGCATAAATTACTGCCTCAATGCGGCGTGGCATGGATGCTATCAGCCTGTGGCACTGCTGAGGTGTTATGGAAGACCAGGATGCTTCAATAGCGGCCTTCTGCTCTTCTGCATTGTTTGGTCTCATGTCTCTCATCTTCCTCTTGGCAATGCCCCATAGATTATCTATGGGGTTCTCTACAGGCGAGTTTGCTGGCCAATCAAGCACAGTAATCCCATAGTCCATTAACCAGGTTTTAGTACTTGTGGCGGTGTGTGCAGGAAAAATGAAGTCAGCATCTCTATAAAGCTTGTCTGTGAAAGGAAGCATGAAGTGCTCCAAAATCTCCTGGTAGATGGCTATGTTGAATACCAGCAGATGACACAGCTACCCAAATCAAGACAGACTGTGGAAACTTCACACTGGACTTGGGTTGTGTGCCTCTCCATTCTTCCTCCAGACTCTGGGTCCTTGGTCCAGGGTAAGACGCTTCTGATGTTGTTTGTTGTTCAGGAGTGGCTTGACAAGAGAAATACAACATTTGAAGTAGGGTTGGACAATAATTCAATATCAATATATATCGTGATATAATTTTATATCAAAATGTCAAAAATGTATATCGAAATATCGGAAATGTGTTTACAAATTGTATCATTTGTCACTGAATGATGTTCAGTCAGGGGCAGTCCTAGGAAGATCATCACTCCATCTGCCGCCCCCCCCCCTTACCCGGAGAAAGATCGCGCTGCCGTCCCATGCCTCCCCATCGAGATGTGCGGGCGCAGGGATCTAGTAACTCCTCCTCTATGCTTTGCTGCTTTGCTGTACTTTATGCACAGGGAGGCACATCTCCATAGCCTCCATAACAGCCTTTTAGTGTCACTGGCAGTTCATTCTACTATGGACAGAGAACACAGAGGGGGGAGCTGATCCTGACATGTCTCCTCTCCATAGAATGAACTCTCAGTGATATAGGGATATCAGTTGAGGGGAGGTCGGTGCACTGACCCCCCCTGGTGCTATAGCGCTGCCACTGAGCTGTGCTGGGGGTTGCTGGCAGCCGACACAAACCTAGGGGGCGAGGCTGCAATGCACTAGAGCAAATCAGGCATAAATCAAGAAAGAAGATCGGCTGTCACACAGCCCATTGCTAACTGCCTAATACTCCTGTTAGCCCATGGAGCAAGGGACCCGTCAAGATCAGCCTCCCCTGTGTCACTGCTCATATCCTCCCAGCACATGAAGATCAGCCTCACAATAATTTTAATAGGAGGAGCCTGGAGGTATTATAGACTTTGCAAATTTAGTTTGCAGACAATTAAAGTTATGATATATAAACGCTTGAAATATTTTGCATGTGATCAGTATATTTAATGTATTTGTTTCACCTAATAAATTGAATAAAGGAAATGTGGTGGTATGGCTGGTATTAATTTTTTTGTTGCAAATCACCTGAACACTGCATGGCTTCTGGCTCTGCTATGTAGAGGTTGTTGCAAAGCCTGTTGAAATGTAATTGTACTGGATACAGTGATAACTGAATCCTATAAAATTCAAAGTAAAAAGAAAACCACAAAACACATTTCCAATTGAATTAAAATTAAATTGGAAACAAAAAAACAAATATATATACATACTGTTTTGAAATCTATCATACAGAATAAGTATGTTAGGATGCTTTTTAATATAATTTTGTTCAAACATTATTATACTCAGGATGTCTACTAGACACTTGTACGGACATATTTTGGTAAGTTACAGGCCTACAACATAATAAAAAAGTAGAACATAATGTTGCCCATTCAGTTAGAGAGTTAAGTAAGGTTCACAAGCCATCATCCCATAAATTATACAAAATACCACACAAATTGTGCACCCGGTTATCGGACGTTTAAATGTCCTGATAACCATATGCGGGACTATAACTGGCAAATACGGTCATAAACATACAACCAAAGTCACAATATACAAACAGGGGCAAGAGGTCCCCCACAATTCATTCACGCAAATATAAACATATACAATGCAACCAAAGAAACAATTAGACGTAAAATAAAGTCCTATGTTGAGTCTCGACGCGTTTCGTGGGTTAAACCACTTCTTCAGGAGTGACATATATACACTGGATTAAAAGATATGAGAGATACATATAAGAAACTTATTAGGTAAGGAAAATACAAGATACTTGATGAGATAGCATGTATGGTACCTCAAATTATAGGGTAATCCTTAAGGGTGACGGCCCCACACCATATCGGGAGTCCTGGTGGTGCCGGAGTATATGAGGTTCAGTTTTTCTTTCTTTGGTGTTTCGGTTTGAGGTAATTTTCTCTACTTCTATCCCCCTCTGTTGTCTACTTCTGGCCATGGGCCAATCTGTTACAGACACCTATAACCAAGTTGTGATATTATCAGGAATTTAACGTTCTCACCACTCTTAGCTCCCTGTTCCCCATGGGAGACTGACCATCCGAACCTCATATACTCATATACCTCATATGTATTTGCCAGTTATAGTCCCGCATATGGTTATCAGGACACTTAAACGTCCGATAACCGGGTGCACAATTTGTGTGGTATTTTGTATAATAAAAAAGTGCTTCTGGTACAGGGAGGTTAAAGGCAACAATCTTTTCCTGAGATCTGTTTGCTTGGTATTTAGTAATGCCCCCTCCCTCCTAAGTTATCCCGATTTTAAAATCCCAGGAAAAATATGGGATTTATTGAAATCAGGATTTGGCCTGGAAAGTCATCTAAAAAACATATATTCCCTTTACGGACCCTGAGAACATTCTATGTGGGACATTTGTCTGATGGTCAGTAGAAAGTAAGGTGTATCTGTTTCTAATGTCTATAATAACCAGTGTGAAATTAGACTGCACATTCCACGTGTTTATTCTGGTGACTTTACTTTTGCTGAGCAGTCTACAACTGTTCCTCTACCAGAAAACCCCATATTTAATACACATGATTAGTTTGTATGAGTTTTGTATAACTTGTTCCTTAATGTCTCTTCCAGTTGCTGTGATGATGACAGATAAAGATACAATGAATGAAAGGTCATGTTCCACTCCAGATTCCAATTTAAATGAATACAGCGACCTTCCCAGGCCTGGCAATGGTACACATCTTAAGGTAACATAGAATACATTTGATGATAACTTAAGTCCACTCAAAGTAAGCTATTTACATTTTTTTTCATTTGCTAACTGTCATTTAAAAATATTTATATTTGTATTCCACCTATATAATGCATATGCTTAACGTGTTAAATGTACAATTCGCTTAAAGGAGAAAACAATAGATTTTCCTGTGCACCACTTATATTTTTAATGTTGTCTTTATCCCCATTCACATCACTGTCACTGGTATTGGGAATGAGGGAAAATAAACGTTTTCAAGTTATATCTATTCACAGATAGAACAGGGAAGGCAAAGAAACCTTTCTAATCTTAGCGCTATCTTGAGATTCTCTACAAAGAAATATTTGAAGCTATACCGAACATAAGCACTAAAGCATTGTTGATTCTTGAAGATTTATTTCAACATGAAGAAGTTTGTGGTCAATTCCTGGTATATCTACAGGCTAGAAAGTGAAGGGACATAACCTGCATAAAGTGTGCATGAACCCCTCTGCTCCCGAACTTTTACACGGGTGGTCTAGTGTCCAATACTAATAGAAGAAGGGACATGAGGCACACAATCAACTTAAGTTCTGTTAATAGGCCACACTCCCCCTTGGTATCAGCACCTACTCCCCATGATGACCCATTTTACCTTGTGACCACCTAATGGTTTTTCTGGCCACGGGCATGACTCCTACTGTACCTTGCTGAGAGTTGTTCACAACAATCTATTAATATCATTCAACAAAGATTTGTGTCCAGAGCAAGCACAACTCTAGAATGTTCACATACTGGCCAAGATACCTGATTTAGCAGTAGGAGCTTATTCCAGGTCAACGAGCGGCTAACCAGCCTTAATCATCCATTTCTGGCTAGGTATTAAATACCAATTAGAATTTGTATTTGTTCTAAAATAGCTGAACATCCATGGTCACATATTCATATTGCCTTTATATATTTTTGTTTCTTTTTACAAAAAGGCACACTGTGCTATTCATAGCTGATTCCCCTTCGCCTGTGGTCCGCCTTAGCACACGCTTTAAAGATGTTCATACAGGGTTAACTTTTTCTATTCAAATTACTTTAAATAAACTTTTAATAGAAATAACTTTTAGACAGAAAGGTGGAATTCATTTTGCTTACAGAGAGCCTTGTGCCATCTGGGGGTCATCAACGCATATATATAATCCACTCAACAGACAGGGGATGCAATTCAGATTTGTTTCTTTTCCAAACAATAACATTTAGATCAAGTAACAGTCTAGAAAGTGACATTTCTAAGTTTAAAAAGGAGAGGTTGGTAGACCACACCAACAAGATGAGGTGGCTAGCCTCTTTGGCACTTTAACGGCAAATAGCTAATAATTCAAGCGTAAGTGTCCATACAGTCAAATAAGAAATTGTTTATTCATTCTACAAACAATGGATATATAGTCAGTCAATATCCTTAACCAAGATTTAAAATATAATATTTCCAACATATTAATGTAAACATGAGCAGCCACATCAAGTGCTATGCATCTCTGGCCTGTAGGTAGGTCAATGGTCTAAAATCGGATGGCCCTCGGCGCGTTTCGCCCCCCCCCCCAAGGGGGCTTCCTCAGGAGATTATAGTCCAAGTCAAGGTTTGTACAATTAGGCCATGCAAGTGCTCCATGCAAACGATAAAAATTTCCTTTATGTCAAAACAAAAATCATCTGGATATCAATCATGGTTCAAAGTTAATATCGAAGAATCCATTTCACATTATATTACATGTGGGAAGGTAAATTCCCAATACTTTACTGTCACATCTTTACACATGAGTCACATCTAATCATATATCACATCACTCAGTATATAAACAGCCACATACCCTGATTTCCGGGTTCCCACATTTAGGGAGGATCAGCAGGGACCTTGCCTGGTGGGTCAGCAACATGGGGTTAATCCTCCTCCCTGCTGGCCATACCTAAATGTGGGAACATTTCTTCAGGCAAATAAACCAACAAACAAATAGGAACAAAGAATAATACATTAACAAATCAAAAGGAATACAGGGAAAGTACAATATGCTTTTCCATCAACAATATCAATAAATCAAATATAACTACAGGTAGACAGTTTCAAAATAAAATGATATAATACAGTGGCAGTACTGTGTAGAATAAAAGACTCCATGTAGGGAAAAACAAAGCACTTATTTTTTCCTGGATGAAAAAGGATAAAAAAAACAAGAGGGAAGGGAGGGATAAAAGGATTGTGTGTGGGAAGGGGTTAACAACTGGAAAAATGTTTAGGGAATAAGTGATAAGGTGAATAAAGCCATATTCAGTTAATTATGAATGCGCGGGGATATCCTTAGTTAGTCAGAAGTGTATTTAGCCTGAAGCTCTCGGCAAGCCACGAAAGCCAAGAATAGAATGCACATTTTTTGCACATTAGCATGGTGAAATTCTGTGATTTAAGGTGGGCATACACGGGTTGATTTTTCAAATGGTTGTGGCCACCCTTTCTTTGAGCAGGATCAATTGAACAGGGAACCAACATGTTGTCACAACCCCCTCCAATCCTGTTCTTTTTGTCGCAGTTGCAGTTCCTGTTCCAGCCACTGGGAGCCCTCAGAGTGTCTTCCTTACTGTGCCCAAAGTAATCATTTGGATTGGCTGGGGTGCAGTGGCGTAGCGTGGGCTTTCGTCGCCTGGGGCCGACCGGAAACCCGCCGCCCCTCCACTCAGCACTGGCCGCCAGAAGCCCAAGCAACACAAAAAGGAACGCGACCGCACAGCGACCAACAAACTCCCCGCATCCGTGCGCGCACCAAAGCCTCCACTCGCCTCTGTCAGCCTCCCCAGTGCTTATGTTATGTATATGTTACCTCCTGCTTTCCGCTCCTCTACCCACGCGTACCAGCCCGGTATTTTTTGAAGCAGGAAGTAGAGGAGAGGTGAGAGCCGCCTTCCGTGCTGCTGATTGGTTGACACAGGCGCCAATCAGTCCAGCCGGAGGCTGCAGAAGGAACGTCCCGCGCGAAGAAGCGCATTAATGGGATCGGCGAGCAGAGGGGAAATATGCTGATGGGCACGAACGAGCTGCAAGCAGGTTGACTTGAACGTGACATGAGCGGGTGTGTGCAGTGAAAGTTATCCCCTAATTGGCTGGAGAGCAAAAATCGCCCAAATCGCTAGAAGCGGCCCTGAAACACATCCCCATGTGGTTGTTAAGGAAGCTCCTGACCTTACCAACAAGATGCCGCCGCCACCCACCTCCCCTCCAGCCTGGCATCACGGCCCCCCTGGCACCCCCCTCGCTACGCCACTGCTGGGGTGCACATACACCATACATAATAGTTTGTATCAGTGCCACCCTCAGAAATTTCAGGTCCCATACTTAGTAATTGTTTATCACCCGTCCACCCTGCTGAAGGTTCTGGAGGATGCTTACTACTAAACACCCATCAACAACCGATACCCACCCACCCCCGGGAGCTGCTGAGAATCCTTGCAACGTACAAAGTCACTGGGTCTGATCGGTCTCTCAGAATTTCTGTGTTTCTGCTGAGTAGTCCAAAGTTTAAGAAAATTGGGTAGATCCAGAGGTCCATTGTAGATATCAGGACCAAAACGGCAGTTAAGGTCAGAAGTTGAAGAACCAAAATTGAACGACCACAAGTATGAGTGTATTAATAGTTTTAAGCCGTGCTTTCCCCAGGGGAGTGTTGTACCTAGAGCTTTGCAATCTCTTCATCTGCATAGGTCAGTCTTCATATTAGAAGAGGAGAATTGACATAAAAATACAGATTTTGTCATATCTCCCTGAAAATACAAACAATGCTTAACTGTAAAATATTTACATTTTCAGTGACATTTTGGTCTCCTGAACTCCTAGAAAACCAAACACTGCTGATTTATATTATATATATCTGAAATGGGAATCTTCTCACTGCAACATGCTATAGATCTGATTCTAGTTTCACAATATCCACATTTCTATACATAATCTTCACATAACAAATAGCTATCCTTATGCATCCAGTGTAGATTTTGCGCTGCTTGTTATTAGATTAGAAATAGTAGTTCTGTAGTATATGTTTTGGAGCAAATTCTACAATGCATAATTCATAGGTAAATACAAAGAACAGGAACGCAGGAAGATTGGAGGGTGATTTAGATCACTGTTCCCATCCCTAATGCTGGCCATACAAACGGCGAGCTGGAGCGATATCGCCCTCCGATATCGCTCCGGGAGGCTAACGTGATGACGT
>CM070042.1:1156692-1173071 GCA_036250615.1 Ptychadena robeensis | reverse complement strand
ATTGCTGGAGATGTAGAGAAGGG
Source organism: Ptychadena robeensis (assembly GCA_036250615.1). NCBI lineage: Eukaryota > Metazoa > Chordata > Amphibia > Anura > Ptychadenidae > Ptychadena > Ptychadena robeensis. The sequence goes on along the minus strand of CM070042.1, from coordinate 1,173,048 downwards.
TTGGGGGAACTTTTGAAAGAAAAAAGTATGTCTGTGAAGCAAAACACTCCCCGATCCATCGCTGCCCCCAGACATTAGCAATTGAAAATGGCGTATTACACCACTCAAAGGGGCAAAAAATACACAATTGTTGTGTCTTGCAGTCAGGAAGGCAGAGTATAGTTTATAAGCTTTAATCCAACAGGACAGCCATAACACATGTGCAGTCTCCAAACAGATCCAGGACAAGAGAGCCAGAGGTATAAACATCACAACAATTATGTAAGGACGTCTGCTGGAAGGGCCGCCATACACCTTTAGATTTCTCTGTCAGATTTCCTTTAGATCTACCAACAACTATGTAGTATAGGGCCCTCTGTGATGGAACACAGGTAGATTTGATTGTTTAGAAAGCCCCTCACATCACATTTTGGTAAAACAAAAGGAGATCTAAAGGAAATCTGACAGAGGAATCTAAAGGTGTATGACCAGCTTAAGTCAAATGTAAATCCAACGGTTATCCTAAGCCAATCCATAGTAATGGTCTCTGAATTAACCTGTTTTGGTTTTTAGAACTGCCTGTGATGTACATGGTCATATTATTTCTTTAACATATAGACTGGGTCTGCATATTTAAAAACACATATGTTCACATTAAAAGATCTGAGAGCCTGGCATCTTCAGCTTCCTGGTAGCTGAAAATATATATAGGCAGCGGGTGCACATAACTTTTTTAGTGAGCACTGAAATTTTCTGGCTAGTAACTAACCCCTAAGACTACCTGCAGTCCAAATGTCAACCTTTCATAGTCCTATTCCAGCTGTCACACAGTGCTTTTCTCTTGTCAGCTGTTCCTCCACCATTTCTCCAACACCTTACGAATCTTTTTGTGTGGATTATTACATTCCCAATTTCGCACCCTTACTGCAACCTTTCATAGTTATTCATGTTTCCCTGATCCAAGTGACATGAATTGTATACGTTTAACTACGGCCGCCCAGACACGGAGTGCCTCCAAGTTGTTAATACGCATATGGGCTTTGTAACAATAATGCCGGTACGCATAACTAATACCTTTGAGTACCAGGGTACCACTTATGTGCACCCCTGTATATAGGTATAGACTTCAGTTTGACCAGCAAAGGGTACATTTAGCAAAGAGATAAGACTTTTCTTGTCTATTTTTGGTATGCGTAATTATTTTATTTTTTATTTCAGCGACTCAAAGAAGAAATAGCAGAAGTGACCAATGACATTGAAAACTTGGGATCATTGGAAGAGAAGTAAGAAATGATTTGCTTTGCTTGTACAATTTTTAATTACTTTGGTATATTTCTTACGGTGAACCTACATGGTTTGATTTTTCCATTTGATTGAAAAAAAAGTTGTTGAAGTAAATTGTTTGGAAATAATATCCTTTTTTGGGGGGGGGGGGGTGATCAAAGTAAGATGGATTTGTGTTTTTTTTTTCTTCATGAGTCAAAATGTAATATACCCCTGCGAGCTGTATGGAAACACAAATAAAATCACAGAAATGGCAGCCACAACATTTGTGAAAGCATGTACAGCAGCAGGACACAGCAAGAACATGACAAGCAACCTGGGCTGGGTCACAGTGGTAGGATCCCCAAAGTTTGAGAAGTCATGTACAGCATGATTTGAAAGACACAGAAGCAACTTTCATGTCTCCACTTCGGATTCGGTCCACTTCAGAATCGAGACACATGCCGGCACATTTTCCGGGCGGATTCCCTGCAGCTGGCAGTGCCCTAGAGCGTGCCCTATTGATGCAGCAGAGGGAAGATGCAGAAAATCAGCGCTCTAACAGCTTTGGGCGCTGTTTTTCCACATCTTAGAGAGACCTCCACTGATCTTCAATGGAGGTGTCTCCAGTGGCACTGCGCAGTGCTGCTTTGAAGACGTTGCTGCTCGCAGAATTGCACCAACACCCACACACATTTGCGTGTCATTTGCTATGCTATGCTTGCACTCAACAGTAGTTGAATTTTTTTTTAAAACATATAAAAAATAACACTTTTGAACGCTCATTGCCAGAGTAGTGACATAAACAACCTGAGAAGAGACACACTGAGCCCTGTATGAGTTGTGCCACCAGTTTTAAAAGAAAACACAAAACGACATAAATGGCTATTATAATAGTGCTGTAAGTAACCTGATGAGACACCCTGAGCGCTGTATGAGGTAGGTTAGTGAGTCTTGGCAGCATTGAATCAACACACACACTTGCATGCTGTTTGCTATACTCAGGCCACTCAACAGAAATTTACATTTCACTTTGAATATTCACTGATTATTCACGGCCCCAGTAGTACCATAAGCATTAGACTTACCCTGAATGAGCTATGTCACTGCTTAAAAAACAAATTAAAAAAATACATAAATAGTAGTGAAGCAACCTCATAATAGACACCCTCAGCCCTGTCTGAACGGTGACACTTAGGAGTGTATGAGCAGCGGCCCCCTTACACTCAACAGTAATTGAAAAAGTGAGCTGGTTCAAAAGACCCCCCCCCCACAGCCGCCTTTGCATATTCTGCAATTCCTGCTCACAGGCTTTTACATGGTTAAAGATGTGCTTGTTGGTGTACTTGTCCTCTGCAAAAACAAAACGGATTATATGATCAAGCTCTGGCAGCAGCCAGCTTTTGGCAATTCTTGAGGTCATGCCACTTTGTAATGAGTGCACTTTTTGTGTGTACAATGTTGTACTTTTTCCTCAGTCTCCCATCACGCTTCTTCCAGAATTTTCCTGGTGTTTGGAAGAATGCACTTGTTTTAACACACAGTTATATTCCTTGTAGTTGGCGGACCAGTATGAACCTTCTCCATTCTCAGAAATGTTGGACTTTCTTTATTTTTATTGATTTGGTTGATCTCTTCAAGGTTGACTTTTTCTATTGTTGCATAAGGTGTACTGTCCGGCTGCTCTGGTCATCAGCTGTTGGGTTGTCTCCTGCATTGTCAATGTTTTTTTAATGTTTATCTTGGCTGCTTATGCTTTCTGGAGGCTTTTGGTGACTCTGTTCCTCTGTTCTCGGTTTCTGGTGACATTCATTTTCAGGCAGCATGGTTGTGCCATGCAGGCTTTTAATGTCACTTTCCATGTACTGCACATTGGTGTGGCATGTTGATTTATTTTTGTCTACTTACCGTATTTTTCGGACCATAAGACGCACTTATTTTCCCCCATGCCCCCAAAAAATGCCTGTGTCTTATAGTCCGAATACGCGACCCCCGCGGCCACTTGGCCGCCGGTGGTCGCACCTTGGCTTCCCGCCAGCTCTCCTGACATGGAGATTAGCCGGGGAGCTGGATGAGCTGTTCGATGTGAGATGCCTGCCTATGCCCGGCTCTCCCACCTGAACTGTGTAATTGCCTATACCAGCCCTGAACTGGCATAGGCAATGAAAGAGAGAAGTTAGATGAACATTGCATCTATACCTCCTCCTGTCCGTGGCGAACAAGCAATCACCATGCAAGCCAACCACGGAAACAGAATCAGTAACATCGGAGAGAGGGAGAGGAGAGCAGAAGACAGCCAACAAACGCCACCCACACCCCCACCCCTTCCTTCGCAGATCAGTGATGAAGTCATGACGTTGTGCGCGAGTGTACTGACCTGACACCTTCTGGCTGAATTGAATATTGCATCCATTAAATTCATTGCATTTACCCAATTGATTTGAAAATGGGTGCGTCTTATGGTCCGGTGCATCTTATAGTCCGAAAAATACGGTAATTCCACAGTAGAGTCTGTGAAAATGCTGCACAGTTTCTTTTTGTATCTTTTTTTTACCTGTGTCTTTAACTGGTTGGAAAGGCCTGCTGACTGTGTGCTGCCTTCCCTTCCCCATTAATTGTGCTCATGCAACCTGTCTTGATTTTTGGCATTTTCTCTGCCCAGCTTTTACTGCAAATAGCCCTCCACACTGCGATCCAACCTCTGGTCATAGCGGATAGTACATCCTCCTAGCCGATGACAGGACTTGTGGATTGCAGTGGAATAAACAGAATGGTGTTGTACATGAGAAATAGGTTTTGTTTTTTTTATATTGGGTAATATATGGAGTATGTGAGGGGAAGGCCAGTTTAGAGGCAATATCGTTCTTAACCAGGGGACCTCAAACTATGACCCAGGGGCCCTGTATTGCCCTTCAAGGCTTTAAATCTGGTGTACCTCGGTAGCCCCATCACAAGGACGCAGTGACTTTTTATTTGACAGCAGAGGGATACTTTTCACTGTTCAGGGGTTTGGGTATGGGGTTTTTAGGTGAAGGGTTAAGGTTAGGTTAGAAGGTTCATTGGTGAGGGTGCCGTATACTGTGCGTAAGAAGGTTCGAATGAGGAGTTCTGGGGGTGAATGGTACAGGGTTAAGACGAGGGGTTGGGAGGTTAAGATGAGAGCTCTGGCAATTAGGGGGAAGCCTTCTGGGTTATATCTGGGTAGGACAGAGACACCGCTCCCCTTCCATCCAGTCTTCCCAGATCTGAAAGCCTGCAATGTGATCTGTACAATGGCAAATGTGGGGGCATCTTGTGGCAAAAGTTGGTATTGCAGGGGGATTTTTTTCCAATCGAGATTTGAGCATCAACACTTCAAATAACTGTACAAACAACTTGATGTTATCATGTATACACTAATGGAAAAGTTAAACTTTTTACACTACCAGAATTGTTTCAGTTTTAATTTATAAATGTATACAATTTATGTCCATTTAAGAACTGCAGGTCAGGCAGCTGAAACATGACAGGTTGCAGGTAGAGGTAGGAAGTTTGGAAGGTAGGTGGTGGTCTCACTGGTAAATTTAACCCCCCCCCCCCCCCCCCAAAAAAAAAGTTTGAACTTCTAAGTATTTTGAAGATATGGGGGTTCAAAGTCAGAGAAGGCAAATGCAAAGGTAGCAAAACCAGACAAGAGAAAAGCACTGTTTGACAGCTCTAATATGACATGTTCTAATATGAAATATTGCAGGTAGGGGTTGAAATTTGCATTGCAGGTATCAGAGGAAAGTTACTAGCCCTGACAATTTCTGGGTTCCCCAATAATGACTTATGAAATCTGGGGATTGAGATCAGTACTGTGAGAGTTTCTGCTATAGGAAAGGTTAGTGAAGGGTGCTGGACTGACAATGGTTTGAACCAGGTATAAAAACATAGTAGTACATTTATTAAAGTGACTCTCCCAATCCACGGGGAGGTGGCAGCAGCCCATCTCTGCAAATCTTTGGTTACCACTTGCAGTATCCTAGAGAAATTTTGGTAAAAAATAACTGAGCTATGGGTGGGTAATACAATACCGATGTGTTTGCTGTCAGAGCGCCATTGAAACACATAGGAAGTTTTCAAATTGTCCAGCATCTGGGATTGAAGAGCAATCGGCAAGGCCTCTGATTTGGAGAAATACATTTTTAGGTTAGATGAGGAGCCATTCCTGGAGAAGTGATTCATGAGAGGAGGCAATGGGATATGTGAGAAAAACATTTCATCCCCATATGCAGCAATTTTGACCTCCCAGCCATGTATCCCGCCATGTATATACCTCCTATGTCAGATCATTTTGCCACATGTCTAAGGAAAGGCTCCAGGGACAGGATGATGAAGATAGTGGGGGATAAGGGGCAACCCTGCCTAGTGCAGTTGGAGATGGGAAAAGACTGCGACAGGGTGTTCACCATCACACTTGCCGTTGGTGTGGAGTATAAGGAGAGAAGGACAAACAATAGAAAATCTCTTTCTCACAGGGCGGACAACATCCCAAAATAATATACACAGAAAAATGACTACTTTCTGGTAGCTATGCTGACCAGAAAGTACCGATCTGAGGAGGCTCCAACCTACCACACCTTATCTTATACCCTGTACTTTGGTGTTACCATTGAACTACATTGTTACCCATTGACTTAAGGCCTCTTGTTGTGTCCCAGTACCTGGTCTATACTGTGATGGGCTCTACGTTCTCTGGTCAATCGGTGAACATGGTCGACGGTGCATACTTCTGGTCTTTTGTGGTACATCTTTTTTATTCCTTTTTGCCCTAACAACTCCACCCCCTGAAGAAGTGTGTTTAAAGACAAAACGTACGTCGGGGTGATTGAATTGGTCACTTTCTAGTGACCCTCAAGCTCATGGAATGGGTGTCTGAGATCTCCCACTTCGATCTTATAAGCACCGTGTCAATTGGATTATATCTGGACCACACACCTAATGAATACGTTATATGGACTATTAAAAAGTCTAAAGGACTTCAAATGGTTTACTGTATTTACTTCTCTTACCTGATCTTTTATGTCGGCCGTGAAAGTCCCCTTGCCTCTGCCCTGGTGGAGGACATTTGATGCCTAAAGGGTGATAGCCCTATCACCCCTCTAGTCATTTCTGTGTTTATAAGGAGAGAAGCCACTACACAAGCTGTGGTGGGAAGGTAACATGCCGCAAAAGCAAAAAAAAAATTACTTGCAATTTATTGTATTAAAAGCTTCCTCAGCATCTGTGTTATTCAGATTTAATCCTAACCTTAAGCATAACTTGCCCCACTTATCCTTTTTGTTTAACAGGAAAAACCTGCAAAAGAATAAACAAGTTGCAATGGGACGGAAGAAATTCAACATGGACCCTAAAAAGGTAGATGCAATGCCATTTTGCATGTAGAGCATTTTCCAGTGAGCAATGCCAACCAATATTCTCTCCTTCTGCAGGGTATCCAGTTCCTGATTGACAATGAGCTACTGGAAAATACCTGTGAGAGCATTGCCCAGTTCTTGTACAAAGGTGAAGGGCTAAATAAGACGGCTATAGGAGATTACTTGGGAGAACGGTAAGACAAATGGCAAACTGATGTGTAGAGCTTTTATTTGAATTAGCTAATCTGAAACATTTTCTATAAACACAAAAGACCCATTACTCACAAATCTGCCTTCATCTGTGTTAAGCCGGGGGCACATGGCTCGACTTTCCTCCAGATCAAGAAAGACTGACAGTGGCGCGATGAATCCATCGCTCTGTGGACAAGCTGGCCAGATATTGAGCTGCAACACTTCTGTGGCTGCCAGCCTGTGCGATACTTGATGGGGACCACATTCGATCGAGCTGGATGGCTCAAATTCTTTATAGATTTGATTGTGCTCAAATCTATTAAGATACTGAGCCGTGTATGCCCAGCTTTAGTGAGCACTTGTTCTTTGCCAAGAAAATCCTTCCCACCTCACAGGTGTGGCATATCAAGGTGCTGATTAGACAGCATGAATGTTGCACAGGTGTGCCTTAGACTGCCCACAATAAAAGGTCACAAAAATGTGCACAGTTTTGCCTTACTCCGGGGGTAGGCAATATCTGGTTAGGCCACCATTTGCCTCACGCAGTACAACACTCTTCAGTTGGATAGAGTGGATCAGGTTGTTGAATGTGAAGTTGCTGAATATTCGCAGGAACTGGAATATGTAGTATACGCTGATCCAGAGCATCCTTAACATGCTCAATGGGTGACATGTGGAGGTGGAGTATTGGCCATGCAAGAACCGGGATGTTTTCAGCTTCCAGGTATGGTGTACAGATCCTTTCAATATGGGGCCATGCATTATCATGGTTGTGGTTGTATGATGGTTGTGGATGAATGGCACCACAATGGGCCTCAGGATTTTGTCACTGTATATCTGTGCATATGTCCATAACATACGCCTGCCCATACCATAACCCCACCGACACCATATACAACGTTGACGTCTGCCATCTGCCCTTAACAGTAAAAACCAGGACTCATCCATGAACAGAGGAGAGCGCCTCTTCAACATGCCAGACACCATCAAATGTGAGCATTTCCCCACTCAAGTCAGTTACAACGACGAACTGTAGTGTCGTGTAGTGTGTTTTGGTGAACTACTACGACCAGGTTCTTTGGATGCTCGATGTACTCCTGTCTTCTAGGCTGACCTTGAATAAACGGATTGCACACAAGAAATAAACACCATCACCCAGAGGCAGGGATGGAGTTCAGGCTTAGGAAGACTACGTTGCCAACACACTACCAGCTGCAGGGGATGACTGATGGCTTTCTCACCAGTGGAGGAAGTTTAACATCAACAGTCCAGTGGTTGGGAAAACAGGTAATGGTCCCATAGAAGGTTGAGTAGGGAGGAATCCTGACCTACGCAGTACACCTGTCAGAGATCCACTCGCTCGGGCGAGATGAGAACAGCCCTGGTCTAAAGGGGATCCTTGTGATTCATGACAGATGGGGGCCCTTGGTCCCAGGCACTAGCAAAGTGGACGGCCGGCGGGAGAACCCAGGAGAGATGGGAGCACAGCACTCCAAGGTGAGACATACTGTCTGGAACTGGCCCTAATTTAGAACTAGAACTGGGGGAGGAAGGCAGAAGGGTAACTTTATCGCCTCTACTTGGGGGAGGGCAGTAGCCAGTCTCCAAGCAGAACAGAAAAGATATTTGGTATGGAAACCAAAATAGCGGGAAAAGAGAGCATGAGTCAACCCCTTGCACCTGCTATAAAAGACTGCAGCAACAGGTACAAACCCAGTTTTATACAGCAATGCACAGCATTCTAACCATATGTACAGTAGTGCCATTCTCCGGTCACTACAGAACCTCAGTCAGCTCCACACTCCGATGAGGAAAACAAGCTTTCCTGAGATGGTTTCTGACTGCCTAAGCAGAAATGTCTTTGGTTATGCAAACCGATTGTTTCTGCAGTGGTCGGGGTGGCTGTTCTCAGACGATCATGGAGATGAACATGCTGGATGTGGAGGTCCTGGGCGGGAGTGGTTACACGTGGTCTGCGTTTGTGAGGCCGCTTGGATGTACTGCCAAATTCTCTGAAAAGCCTTTGGAGACGGCTTATGGTATAGAAATGAACATTCATTTCACAGGCAACAGCTCCGGTAGATATTGCTGCAGTCAGCAGGCCACTTGCACGCTCCCTCAAAGGTTGCAACATCTGTGGCATTGTACTGTGTGATCAAACTGCATATATTAAAGTGGCTTTTTATTGTGGGCAGTCTAAGGCACAGCTGTGCAATATACGGCAAAGGAGAAGTGCTCACTAACTCATATTTGTGAACAATATTTGAGAGTAATGGGTATTTTGTGTATGTAAAAAAAACGTCAGATCTCTTGAGTTCAGCTCATGTAAAATGGGAGCAAAACCTTTATATTTTTGCTCGTGTATAAACCAACCCTAAAAGTTATAAATGTATAGAATAATGATTTGCTTTTTATGAGGCATTTAAAAACTATAAAAAACAGTTAGTCATCTTCAATTTCATATTATTTCCTGCAGGGATGATTTCAACATTTGCGTACTACATGCCTTTGTGGAACTTCATGAATTTACAGATCTTAACCTAGTGCAGGCACTTCGGTAAGTTAGGGTCATACACAGGGCTTTTTTTCTGGGGGAACGCACAGGAACGGAGTTCTGCCACCTTTTTTCAGCCTGGCCCCGAAATAAGGGCCCTGGCTGCAGTGTGACGTGGGTGGCCCACCGGGGGGGCCCAGTGTATGTGGTTTAGTGGGGGGAGTGTTGGCCATTTAGCGCGGGTAACGGGAACTTTTCTGCCCCTCCTCCCTCACAATGTGCAGTGAGGGAGGGGCAGCACCTTCCCATTGGTTATGGGCGGTGGCCCTATGACGGAGCGTCTCCTCCCCCATCCATGCTGACTAGATTTTTCTCTTTAGCGTAGACTGGAGTTCTAGGCAGCCCTGTACGGGGGTGTGCCTGCGCTGGCGGGTGCACGTGCCCCCATTCCCCCATGGGGAACTATTAATGGAGCGGTTTTAGGGGGCGCTCCTAGGGGTGGGTAGGGGCGTGGCCAGGGGAGGGGGGAGGGTGAGTACCACCACCTTTTCTCTGAGGAAAAAAAAACCCTGGTCATACATATTGCATATTGGAAATATAAGAGAACTATTAACCTTTCTAATCTGCTTGTATTTGATATCACTCTGTTTCCTGTGTCTCCTTAGTCAGTTCCTGTGGAGCTTTCGCTTGCCAGGGGAAGCTCAGAAAATTGATCGTATGATGGAAGCATTTGCTCAGCGGTACTGCCAGTGTAATCCTGGAGTATTTCAATCAACAGGTTTACTTCAGTTTATTATGTTTTATTTGCACTTTTTCAGGTCTTTCAGACCACAGTACAGTCTTAAAATGCACCTGTGCCTGTCCTAAAGGAGCTCAGGTCCAGAGCTGGATCACATTTATATCAAGCTGCTTGCAATTGTAAATGTAACTAAGATCAGAGGATTTTTTTGTATCTGTCGCTCGCATGTAAAGATTTTTCCAAATTCTCTGGCTGTGGGGATAATAGGTACCAAAATCATTGGGGTGTTTATCATTTTACCTTGAGGAATATTATTCTTACACTGTTTTACTATTTGTAGCCTTTCACATACTCCATCTTTACTTGTGAGTCACATGGCCTTACTGGAATAGTCATTTTTTCCCAATAAAAAAGTTTATAAACAGAAATAAATGTTAATTGCTCCATCCAACATTAAGAAAAAAGGAAACCAATAAATGAAAATAAAAAGAAAACAATTAAAAATAAAAAATAAAAAAACAAACCCACATGAATGATCGCAGTGATTGTGGAGATTCAGAGGGGCAGATCTGGAGAGGGGGGTGACAGAAAGGAACCCCGTCCTTTTATGGGAGGGGGGGGGTATAGGTATCGGAGGAGATTGTCGTCATGTTCTCTCACTCAATCCTCCCATTCTGTAGATTCACAAAGGGAGATAAGAGACGTCCTCGCCTGCTATAGAATAACCATATTCAGGGGGATTTTAAAAAAGATGGCCGTGATACCACTATTTGGGAAACCATTTGTGTTGGCCTCTAAGAGACCACATAAGATCTTCCAAGTTTCTGGTCTCATTCAATTAGGCAAACCATTGAGAGATGTTTCAACCAAGGAAAAAGTGCCTGAGTGGAATTTAATAGATGAATTCTCAGGGGTGTTTTGTGTTTAGTGATTGGGAACCTGGTATTTAACAAACGGAGAGGTTTTGGTTTGCCCTAACTGCTCTCCAGAAGGCCCCATGGACCGAACAACCCCAAAATAGGTGGCAAAAGGTACCTTTTTGTTGGTCACACCATCACATTAGATTTAGCAGCAAAGATTTGGTGTAGAAGATTGTGCTTGATACCACCATCATGTCAGAATCTTGCACTTTGTCTCCTGGGCCCTACTGGAAAGGAGGGGGGGGGCTGGGTCAGTGCCTGTGCGTGTGTCTCCAACTCAGGTACAGCGCTGCCAGCCAGCCGAAGAAGCTGGCTGCTGGGGTACCGGCCTCCATCGTCCAGTAATTGATGTGCCCATGTGGTGCACATTGATTACTGTACGATTGACGTGACGTCACCACGCTGTAATTGATCGCCGGTTGATTGCATGGGAATCTACCCGTGTGTGGCCAGCTTTAGTCACCTTTTACCCAATTTGGGGGCCCACAAGAGAATGAAAAGAATGAATCCTTTTACTCCATGTGTAATATAAGGTCCACTTAAAGTTTGTTTTTGATACATCTCTTCTTAAATGAATTAGTGTTGTTTGTAGTCATTCTATGGTAAATACATAGTCAATAAAGGGTTGTAGGATCTTTGTTTGAGAAAATTCTATTTTCTTGCTCTTTAGGTCAGGTTAATACCATTTAAAGTATTGTTTTACATGTCTTTGATAAAAAAAATTAAAAAAAACTCTGCTTGGACATTGAATCACCCCCATGCTGCAAAGATTATATGATCAGATGTCTAAGATTTTGGTTGTATATCCAGAACAATTTAAAGAATCTTTGCTAATAAGAACAAGGACAGAGGCGCACAACCTAGTACAACAATTGGTTAAATAATGTGGAATAGGATAAGATAAAACAAATTGAAACAAAATGAGACAAAACAACAGATAACATACTCACATTGAGAGAGGTTTACAAGGATGGATCTCTCAGGGCCGTGTGCTTTCAAGGAGGACCTCACTTCCTGGTTGAGGATGAGATCACTTCCTGCTTACAGATACTGGGGGGCTCAATAGGCCCTGAGAGATCCACCCTTGTAAACCTCTCTCAATGTGAGTATCTTATCTGTTGTTTTGTCTCATTTTGTTTCAATTTGTTTTATCTTATCCTATTCCACATTATTTACCCATTTGTTGTACTAGGTTGTGCGCCTCTGTCCTTGTTCTTATTTGTCTGTTACAGGGGGCCACACTCCTCCATTTTGAGAGCTGCACACCTACACACAACTTAAACACCCATCCCTCATACTGACTCCATTTTACTCTGTGGTCCTTGCTCAGGCCCCATACACCCACTGAGGGCCCTTCTGGCCACTGATATCGCTGTAGCTGTGTAATCACCGCTGAAGGTTGAGCGCAACTACCCATTATCTTTCTTAAAGAATCTTTGCTGAAGATACTTAATATGACCCTCATGAGTTTTCTTATAACTGAATAATATTAATAATAATACAATTAAACTACTGAGAATTTTTTTTTCAGATACCTGCTATGTATTGTCTTTCGCCATTATCATGCTGAACACCAGCCTGCACAATCCTAATGTCAAGGACAAGCCAACTACAGATCGTTTCATATCCATGAACCGTGGCATTAATGATGGAGGCGACCTACCTGAGGACTTGCTGAGGGTAGGTGGAGATGTGAACAGAATACCGTAAATAATAGACTCGATATGGGTTTTGGTATATAGAAGTGGCCTATTACAGAGGAACCACAAAGACGTTGTGCTGAATTCAAATGAGAGTTTCTGTGTTGATTGGACAACCAGTACAGTTTCCCACTCTTTCCTCAGAATCTGTATGACAGTATAAAGAATGAGCCCTTTAAAATTCCAGAGGATGATGGAAATGACCTTACACACACATTCTTCAATCCTGATCGTGAGGGTTGGCTACTGAAGCTTGGTGAGTTCTCTTTTATTGGGGTGGGTTTTTTTTTTTTGATACAATATCAGAAAGTACGAAGCATTAAAAGCCAAGATTGCCTTTTTTCGACACATACTTATAACCTATAGTTTGATTAATGCTTTATGTGATCCTGTCACTGAAATTCAACATTAAATAGACCTTTTAGCTTTTCAGAACATAGTTATAGCTGCGATAAACTTGCCAAAGCCAAACTAATGAAGAAAATTCACTGACTGAAGGGTCTTTCAAAACTGGGCTGATCTCTTGGTAACAACCTCTAAAGTTGGCCATAGATGCTATGATCCGCTGCCAATTTGTCTTATGGTCGATTTGCCGCAGATCGAAGCCACCCACCTGGGACGAGTGATCCTGGGCGCTCCAAACATTGATCTGCCAAAGAACGAACATGTCCATGTTTCATATTGACTAGCATCCCCATCTAAAGTATATGCTGGCACACGAAGAGTGCGCGGCCGATTCTGGGACACGCATCACGACATCTATGGCCAGCTTAAGTGGTTCTTCCAATTACTCCCTACAGGAGTGGCAACAAATTTGGTTCTTCTATAAGTTAAGTTCAGTCATGTTTTAGATATGTCACTCTAGACCACTTTTAGACAAAGAGACAGAGTATGGCTGTAAAACAATTCTGAATGTACTGGAAGGGTATGATGTATATAAAATAGGCTAATTTTGTTTTGTTATGGTTTCATGTGGCCTTCAGTGTGTTTGCAGGGAGCAGAATGAGTGCTTGTAAATCCTGATGGTCAATGAGACCCCAACATTTTTACAGTAGCATGCTAATTGTATGAAGACTGAAACTGAGGCAATCAAGCACAGGAGAAGTTGTAGTTGATTGCCTCGATTTCAGTCTGAATGGAATTTGCATGTTAATATTGTAATCTCGGCATCTCATTGACTATCTCTACTTGTATACAGCAGTTTAAGGAAAATGTCAGGCCACTGTAAACAAGAATGAAAAACTATCCTAGCACCATTTACTTCTGCACATCGGATGCATTACAGACATTTTGCTTAAGTGTAATAAGTGTGATTTTTATCTTAATGATTGTTATTTTTAGCCATGTGATACAGTTACCCTATTTTTCACTCCATAAGACGCATGGGACTATAAGGCACAGCCATTCGCATGGGACTATATAAGGCAGCCATTCACATATAAAGTAAATATATAAAATTTTGTGGCAAAGTGGGCACAGCAGTTGACCCCATATTCCCCTGGCCGAGCCAAAATGCCAATTCCAGGAGGTACTCCCTCCAGCAAAGCCAAAAGTTCAGGGACAGAAGTCTTCTTTTTTTTGTTTGTTTAATGGGTTTAGATAATGGGCATTGGTAATGTATAGACACATACTAATGTCCCAGCCCTAAGCACTGCTGAAACGAAGCCCTGTCTGCTGGCACTGTTGGCTTGGCTGGAGGTAGTTAAATAAACTTTAGCTCCTGTTGGTGGCCTTTTGGCTTGGCTGTAGGTAATGGAACTGACAATTGTGTTGCTGTACTATTGCAAACGGGGAGGGAAAAAAAGTATATTTGCTCTTAAAGATGCCCATACATTTTTCCTTTTTAGGGTAAAAAAGTGGGTCTTATGGAGCGAAAAATACAGTATGATGAACTTTCACGGTCTCTTATTAACCTCCCTAGCCATACGCCCGAAGCCAGTTCGTGCAAAGGACGCAGCAACTATCGATACGCCTGAACTGGCTTTGGGCACGGCGCGGGAGCTTACCTTGTCCAGCTGCCGCCACCAGCGACGTCCTCACCGGCTTTTTTTTCGGGTCCCCGAGTGACGTCACGGAGGCGGGACCCGGGCTTCAAGAAATTTTTTTTTATTTTTTTTTGCTTTTTAAATCTATTTTTTTTAACTTTTGAACTGGATCTGAGAAATGTCTTTATCATCTGATCCAGTTCAAAAGTGGATCCAGTGAGCAGAAGTGCTCAGCGGGAGTGATCCTGCATCTGGATCTACCTCCGGCTGGACCCGAGTGTCTCCGGAAATAGCCGATGTCTCCGTCTATTTCCGTGATCGGCGCTCGTGTGCCAATGACGTCACAGCCCGGGCGGGAGATTTAAAGTTACAGGAATTTGTTTTTTTCTTATTAGTTTACATTTGTTTTTTATTTTGATTGGATAAATATTTTATAAATGTATATAAAAGTAAAGAAAACAAATGTAAACTTATAAAAAGAAAAGTTTTTTTCTGTACCTGTAAAGCCGGCCATAGACGCTTCAATCTGCGGCTGATATTGAGAATGATCATCGTGCGCATTCGGGGTGATCGCTTGGTGATCAATCGTAAAATGAACGCGCCCACCTGGAGCAACTGCTCGTACTCGCACAAAACTTTGATCAGCCAGAGAACAAACGTTTTTTCTCTGGTCGATCGCCAGCACTTTGAATGGGGACCAGGGTCCCCATCCAAAGTATCAGTTGTCGAATCGCAAATGGTGTATTTTGATTCGCAAAACTATTGACCGTGGCGTGATGATGTCGTCATGCTGCTGTCAAATGTACGATAAACGCCCGAAGCAAGTACTGGTGCAGTCTGATCGTGAATCAAACTGCGCCCGTGCCGGAAGCGAGCGCAACCGCTGGCTCTCTGTGTGCCTGCAGCATTTCTACAGAGCTGCAGGCACACAGAGCCTTTCCGCCCCATCGGCGTCATCGGTGACAGGAAAGGCAAAACACTGTATCACTTTTGGTGCCGAAATCTGGAGCTCAGTGACCCGTCGGGGAGGGTAATAAAAACACAATGGTCATTATTGCAAATAATTGGTAAAGCTAAGTTAATTAAATCTGTTTTCTTTCTGCATCTCCTGCATCTTCTTTCCCTCCTCGATTTGATCTGCATTATAAGATTATCATTGCAATCTATATATTTACTGAAGAGTTCGACACTATAAAAAGCAGGAAAGTAAACGAACACAACACAGGTTTTTTTATATTTCATTTCAGGTACTTTGCGCATCTTGCATCTGTGTTGTAATTCTTCATGATTATCAATAATGTCATTAGAAGCGAAGCTGCCATGAACATTGCTTGCTCTGTTGTACAAAATTCATTTATCTAAAATGTTCCTTTATTCTTCCATTGCATGTTTTCTACATTGGGGATTCGCCCATTATAGGAGGTATGTATTCTTTATGTTCACGTTACTGGGGTGCTGTTGCATTCTTGCTGATCACAGCCTGTTCTTCTCTCCTGATTATCCGCAATATGTTTTTGAAGAATGGGGGACATTATGACCTTTCTACTTCCATCTACTCATTTTCCCTTTACCTAATTATGAAGCTAATCATGCATGCTAACTCCAAATTCAATTTACATGAGGAAATTACTGTTGAGCAACAAACCAGTGTTAAGGTGGGTTTACACGTCAAGATTTTTGTTTCGTCCAACCTCCGATTCGATTTT
>CM070042.1:1142386-1156592 GCA_036250615.1 Ptychadena robeensis | reverse complement strand
TCCGGGTAAGGAGTCCGGGAAAATGTACGGGCAACCACGGTTGCAATTTGTTTAGTTTTTTCGGGTCTCGGACTCTGGAGTGGGAGGGAAGGAACTGGGTGGGCCTTCCCACTCCACCCGGGGTACAGTCCAGGACTTGGTGTTGGTTTTCAGCCAGACAGGAAGGCTCTGATGTCAGAGAGGGGGAGGAGCTGAGACCAGGTGTGCAGCCTGGGTGTGTGGAGTCCAACTCTCTCTCTCTGGAGCGCAGTGTTTCATGAGGGAGGCCTTGCAGGACTGTTTGGGTGAGCCATAACCACTAGAGATGGTTGAATTGTTCAACTTGCTAACTTTGTGAGCTTATTGCAAAGCCCCTGAAAATGGTATCATCACCAAAATTGCAGGAGATGTAGAGAGAAGTTGTAGGAGCATTTGAAAAAAAAAGTTTTGTTTTAACACATGTCATTTATGCATAAATTAAGTTCGAAATTCCGATTTTCGAAATTTTTACTTGACTTTGAACTTAATTTGTGAAAAAACTATTTGTGTTAGAGACATACTTTCTTTTTTTGCTGTATACCCCCAACCCTTCTCTACATCCCCAGCAAGTTTGGTGATGATACCATGCTCAGGGGCTTTTGCAATTAAGTCGAAACCGTCGAAATGGTCGAATTGAAAGAAAATTCGACCATCTCTAATAACCACTGACTGCAAAGGATATCTGTGTTTGGAAACTGCATGTAATACAACGGTGATATATGCTGCAAGATTTGATTTTGTTTTCTGGTGAAATAAACCGTAGTTTTTTGTTCATCATATGGCTGTGCTGGTGATCCCTTTCCCCTGAACTTTACAATACACACACACTCTCACACATATATATATATATACACTGTATATGTATTTATATTACATATATATATTTCAAGGATTATACGATTAGCCTACATTGTGGGTACAAAGGGGTCAAAGCTACATTTTATAATAAGCCTTACACTTTTTATTCCCTACAATAAGTCACAAGTGCCAGTTCCTTGCTTTTTAATATCTATTCTAACATGTTCTTTTGCATAAGCTAAGCTGTTTTGTATTAATACTGTGGTCTACAATGTCACATTTTGTAACCAATTTGTAAGTTACCCATTTGTTTGCGTTTTAGGAGGCCGCGTTAAAACATGGAAGAGAAGATGGTTCATTCTGACTGACAACTGTCTGTACTATTTTGAGTACACAACGGTAGGAGAAACTATTTTTTAATATGACATTTGAAACGCATATACAGAATAGAATTGTGTAAAGTGAGGTTTGTAAGCAGTAAATGTACAAAGTACTACATATAATATGCTGAAGTGCTGACTAAACAGTAGTAATCTACAAAATAACTTTAGATGAGCTTTACAATGCTGACCATACAATGGTACACACCTTGATATACTACTATTATCTCTATGCAAGCAAGTTCACATAGGAAAAAGGATAAGTTCCCTTCATGGAGATATCATAATCGGATTGAAATATCTGCTGTGATTCCTCGTCACCACGCTGTGATTGATCGGGGGTTGATTGCACAGGAATTTACCCGTGTATGGCTAGCTTAAAAGTGGGTTTACACATGTAGATGTTTTGATTCAATCAATGAAGAATGATTTTTTGGTTGATTGAACATCATCGAACATGTTGGTAAATTTGTATCTGTCTGAAAAAGGGGAGATTATTGCTTATTACTGTTTCCACAGCAATATCTTTCCTTTATTGGTGTGGTAAGGCCGGATATCGCGACGTATCATAAGACAGTGGTCAATATTCAGCCTTTTCCCTCCTAGGAAGTGATATGTGACATTTATATCTCAACTACAATATGTAATAGGTATTACCAGGAGTCACTCGAAACTATGCAGATATAACCTAAACCTTTACTTAGATACAGTAACTATTTCCACATTACACTCTATCATGATCATGTAAGTACACACACAATGTACCTGGCCTACAGATAAACAATACAGACAAAATGATACTTAGCCAAGATAGTATGATGGCACATCCTCTCAGCCCGCTTCCAAGCTTCTGACTGACCTCCTTGCCCAAACTTCCTCACCTCATTGTCTTGGTGAGGCCTGCCCAGGAAGGGGCGGGGTCTTTGCTATGGGAAGTGTGCTGGCTTTAACTTTAAAGAGTGGCTTGCCCCCACTTCCTGTGGTGTGTGTTATTATAAAAACACAGGGCTGAAACTGCTGCCCTGTAACACTGCCGTTGTAATTCTGAATGTATTTTCAAAAAATCTCATGTTACATTCAATAAATGAACGAACGATGTTCAATGACATTGAACACAAAATCGAATTGCCAGTTGATTGAGGAAAAAAAATCTACACGTGTAAACCCACCCTAAGGTGTATGGGGACCTCTACCTGTTGTGCATGTACACATTACATAGTGATATGGGGATGCTAACCCAGCCATAGCTGCATTCATATAGTCCTAATAGCTAAGGTAGTCAGGAACACATGCAGTTAGGTTTCAAAATCTTGTGTTCACAATAACTGATATAACTGAAATTACTGAACAAAGTCTATGAGACTTTTATATTTAGCACAAAATAAATAACCGGGGTGCACATTTTTAGTGAGATACCAGGAATAGTCGACTGCCACATGCATCGACTATTAAGGAAAACCCAATCATACAAACATATCAAAACATTACACCAACATAGTATACTACACATTGAATTTCTAAAACTATAAATCACAAGAATATAACTCCCTGGTCCCTTGCTATGTAATAATTCCAAAGGGAAACCCAGGAAGAAGGGAACCACAAGTCCATCAACTTAGACAGATCATATCTACAGAGTCAGATAACTTTCATCTGACTCTGTATATATGATCTGTCTCCTCTGACTCTATATATGATCTGTCTCATCTGACTCTATATATGATCTGTCTCATCTGACTCTGTATATATGATCTGTCTCATCTGAATCTGTATATATGATCTGTCTCATCTGACTCTATATATGATCTGTCTCATCTGACTCTATATATGATCTGTCTCATCTGAATCTGTAGATATAATCTGTCTGAGTTGATGGACTTGTGGTTCCCTTCTTCCTGGGTTTCCCTTTGGAATTATTACATAGCAAGGGACCAGGGAGTTATATTCTTGTGATTTATAGTTTTAGAAATTCAATGTATAGTATACTATGTTGGTGTAATGTTTTGATATGTTTGTATGGTAGGGACACCTACTTTTATCAGTCCTTTTTATGTGTTCTTGGTCAGCACAATAAAGACCATTTTTGTTTTTTGTAGCAGATCGCATTGAGCTATCACCCCTAATGCTTAATAGTGGCTGTCCATATCTATTATTACTATTGCAATATTAGGTCACTTCAGTCTATACAGGGGTCTGGACAGTGGGTGGGTATAAACACAAAGACTAACATAACTATTTTACCTGTTGGTTAGACAATGTCATATTAATTGCCTTAAAGTGATGGATAGGACAAAAGCAATCAGTCCCCTGCTGAGCAGTCGTCTGGTTCAGCAGGAACACAGTAGGTACAGTGTCTGTCTCCCTGGACGGGTGATTGGATTATGTCTCAGGGTGAGGGGAGGTGCGGGCTGGTGATTGAGTTATGTCTCAGGATGAGGGGAGGTGCGGTCTGGTGATTGAGTTATGTGATTGAACAATGCATCGTCTTTCTGGAGGTGTCTCCCTTGCATAGGAGAATGGGATAAAAAGCCGGGTATGTGGCATTAAAGGAGAGTTCTGCTCCTGATATACTGTGTGTCGTCCAGTTATTGGGAAGAATGATGGATGTTCCTGGATGGATTTGGGTACTACGTATGCTGTGCTTCCTGTGCTAGTTCTGCAGTACCCATTGGAATTCGAGCGGAGAAGGCCTATGTCACACCAGCGCTCTGCTACATTTTTATAACCTATTTCTTTGTTGTGCCTAAAAAGCCCCACATTGCCCCATTCATAGTTCATTGTTTGTATTATTATACTGGGGTGTGGCACTCTCATTTATGGGTTGAAGTTTTGGCTACTCAGGGGGCTAACCAGTTGCTTGTATATATTATGTTTTTACATTACATTAAAATGAATGTCTGCAGTTAACATTTTCCACCTTACACTCTTGTTTTGTAGGACAAGGAGCCTCGTGGAATAATACCATTGGAAAACCTCAGTATACGGGAGGTTGAGGATTCTAAGAAGCCTGTGAGTGTTTTACTGTAAAAGCAATTGATGAAGCATGGTAATCTTTGTGACAGCAGCAAAACATGGGGCATAGTTACATTACGTTCCTTGTTAACTTATAAAGGACAACTTTTAGTATGAGTCTTTGTAGCATGGTCAAGCAGCTGTGCCGAGCATGAACTGTGGGGTTTCCCACCCCTTACTGGTAGTCAGCACTTCTATCATTGGTTTTTGGAGGTCCAGGGCCATGGTCAGGGAGGGAAAGAGGGCACTCCTCTTTCTCCAACATGCATATAGTCTAATGTTAGTGTCTCATGGCATTCTTCTGACAGAGCACAAATAACAAAGTCCCAACTTGCTGGGCTATGAAACTATAATTGCAAGCATTCTAAATAACTACACTACCCAGCATGCCCTGCTGCCTTACCTAGCTGTTGCAATAGTAGAGTGTTGTACCGTGTTAGCCATCGATAAATACAGCAAGTTTGGATTTCAAGTGATACCGTTTATTGGCTAACTGAAGTCATTAGAGAAGCAAGCTTTCGGGATATCGCAGATCCCTTCTTCAGGCTAATACAGTTCTGGTCTTTGAAACTTACATTTATACACAAAATAACATGGTCATAAATATTTGAACAAAAGAAACAGTTTTGTCTTGACACACATGACTGATGGAGGTGAGAGTGAAGGCTGTTGCAGAAATACAATTGATATCCTGCTCTTCTACAATTCCTTCTGCCTTCTCATCATTCTGTTTTCTACTCTAATAACACTACACACACACACACACACTCACACTCACTCTCTCTGTCACTCACACATACACATACCTTTTCCTATTTTGATTGGCTGGCAGTGCTAGAGGAAGGTATGGGCCGTTGTGTGCAACCAGAAGAGGGGGGAAGAGAACTGACAGAATTAAAAGCCAATAGGCTGTAGTTCTTTCCTCTGTGCTGGCTGTCATGTGCCATAGGTTCCCCATCACTGCCCTAGACTCATGCTCAGTATTGTATCTCCTGAGGAAGAGAGGGTTATCATGAAACGTGTCATGATACTTCACAAGCCATTATTTTTAACTGGACTAATCATTTTGGTTATGGTACAGTGCAATGTATCATTCTTTCTGTGTGCTTTCATTCAAGGACATATGAGATCCTTCTCTTTTCTAATTGTTTGCCATTTAAATTTGTGAAAATGTTTGATATTGTTTTTTGTAATGCCTTAAAAATCCCCTAACCCTCCTCCCAGACTCAGAAATAAATACATAATCCCCCAAAACATTGGTTCTCTTATGAAAATGTTATACCTTCTGACCCATTCAACAAGATCTCCAGAGGTTCCTGAGATTTGCAGTGGCATATTTTACGTTCAGTTGTGCTATCTGCCGTTCGGCCAATGCATCGCTCCCACAACATTCACAAAATTCTTCAACCCCTTGTGGTCTGAATTAAGCTTTAAGCTTTTGATAAATTGGACAGTGTCTCTGCTATCTCCAGATCTATCTACAAACAATGGAAACCCACAAATATACCCTTAAGGCCCCCACACACATACCAAGTGGGGTCCGACAGAGCGGCACAGATCAGCTATGGAGTGCAGCGTGATGACATCATCAGGCTGCTCTCCATTGCTGACAGCATTGGCGGGCACCCTACGTGTGCCGGCCGTTTGCTTCAATGGAGACGTCTCCACCCCCGATCGGTGGCCGATTTTGCTGACGGCCGCGAGCACGCACACACATCGGTCGGCGGCAAAATTACAGACTTACGACTTCCAGGGGCTATGATCAACACAATAATGTCCAATTCTGTGAATCTGCCTTTGATCAATATACCTACCAGTCTTCAAGAAGTCAGTCTGACTCAGCAATGGATTGCCTCAAACTGTTGGTTCATTGTCAGTAAAATTAGTTCATAGACGCTTGAGGACATTCTAGAAGGGATATCGTGACCAGTGGTCCAGCTGGTGCTGACTCCTTATTTGAGAGGGTCAGATATACAGAATGGCAGTGGCATATATCCAACATCAAACAGTGACCAGGATCCAGTCCTTATTTAGGGAACTACAGCCTATTATGTTCTGGGCCCAGTCGAATGTCAAGATGTTACAAGTAGTGTATATTCCAGGCTTCCGGAACATCTTGGCAGATTATCCCAGCCAGTTCTACCAGGTTCATCATGAAGGGTCAAGTTTTTTTTCAGATGATTTCTTTCCAATGGGGGATAGCAGAGATGGATATGACTCCATCCAGTGCAAACCACTGTAAGACAGTTTATTCTGCGGCCTTCTTAATCCAGCCCTGGAATTTCTAACATGGGTACATCTTTACCCCAACATATTTAATATTCAGCTTCCTCTGTAGATTTAAAGATCTCAAGGTTACAGTGATGGCAAGCCTCTTGTACTTTCCCTTGTGGTTGTGGTTCCCTCTACTCCACAACTTGTCTGTCAACACTCCTGTTCCTCTGCCTAAGATCGTCGACCTGCTTACCCATGGAGATCACATCTATCCATGTACTCACAGGTGCACTTAATAACCAAGATCTGAAACCCAATGCTGTTTTGACCTAGTCATTAAATACCCCACTGCGGATGAGGAAGACTTCCACTAACAGCACCTATCATACTAGCTGTGATAAGTTTGTCCTGCTTTCTGTTTCTATTCCACTTGTGTCCTTCAGCACCTCAAATTCAGGAGTTTCTGCTGAAAAAAAGGTTGTGGCACTATGAAGGTTCATGTTTCGGCTATTTAAGCCCTCTGAGTCTGATGGGCTACAAATTCGCTAGGGCATTACTTCCAGCAAGCATAACTCATGGTAAAACCTCCATATCTGGAAATGTTTCCTAAATGGGATCAGTCATTAGCAGTGGAGGTTCTTTCTGTCTTCTTCTCCATGTCATCCATTATCGGACATTTTGCTTTGGAACCTTTTTAGTTGTCATCACCCTGGGCAAGTGTGTATAGGAGTTCCATGCCCTCTCTTTTGTGGATTGTCATTTACCCTTCTTTCCAGGTTGGGTTGAGCTTTGCTCTGCTGAAGACTTTCTCTTTAATTTTACTTCAAGTCTTTTCAAGTCAGGAGATCGTTCTTCCTATGAAAACAATCCACACCCTCTGGAGCCCTCTGGCACTACATCGCCATTACTTGATCCATCTCAGTCATCACATCATACTTTGACATGATGGAAATTACATTTATTTAGCATCTGTACAGGTCATACCTAAAACGTCAGCACGTCTAACTTTGCTGCTTTCTTTTCAGAATTCTTTCGAGCTCTTTATACCAGACAACAAAGACCAGGTGATCAAGGCATGTAAGACCGAGGCTGATGGAAGAGTGGTAGAGGGTAATCACCTAGTGTATCGCATCTCTGCACCTTCAGCAGAAGAGAAAGATGAGTGGATAAAAAGCATTAAGTAAGTATGCAGAAGAAAGGCATATGATTACATTTATGCAGTAAGGATATAGCAGCTAAATAAGAATGTCCACATATTTTGGCCTTTAGGAATTTCGTTTTTTTCCCCAAATAATCAAAGTACCGTATTTTTCACCTTAGCAGACGCACTGGCATTTAAGACGCAAATTTAATGGATGCAATATCCAATTCAGCCAGCAGGTGTCACTAGCAGCAGTACACTGTCAGCTGAACACACGTCGCACTACACAGATCTGAGAGGGAGGGGGGAGAAGGAGAGCCGTTGGCTGTGTTCAGCCCAGCTGCAGACAGCCCAGCAGATCGGCACCACCTGCACCCCCACCAAGGAGGGGGGCGCTGACCGTCTGAAAAGCGCCGGTTTCCCGGGCGCCATTGGGACAACTGGCGCCCCCTCCCCGGCTGGGACGCCAGGGAAGCCGACCCGCTGAGCCATCCATAGCCGAATCGAACACAGCCCACAGTTTTCCCCTGTGTATTCCGTGGTGGCGATGCGGCAGTTAGACAGTTCAGATATGAGACCGAATATCGGCTCTTTCATCTGAACTGGCAGCCCCCCTCTGCCGGGAGAGCTGGCGGGAAGCCAATGTGTGACCACCGGCGGCCGAGCGTTCAGCTTATAAGACGCAGGAATTTTTTTGCCCCCAATTTGGGGGGTGAAAAGTGCGTCTTATATGCCGAAAAATACGGTAGCAACTTTTGATATGCTGGAAAACTATGTACAATATTTAGAGATATTTCTGCTAAATATGTTGCACTTCATCAGTTTATAGGTTTGCTAAGAAAGTATTTCAAGTGGTTTACAATATCGGTGATGGGAAATAGGGACAGACTATGGATGGAAGCATTGGTCATAGATCAAGTTGAATGTATTGTTATGCAAATTAAAACCATCTCAAAATCTGCTTTATATATTCTTTAACTTTTCACTGTGTTTTTATGAGTTAACATGGCATGCAGGCATGGTTTAGCATGAGGAGCCCCCCAGTTCCGCTGCACAATGACTCTTTTTTCCTGCAAGTAAGGCTGAAGCTGGCCATACACCTTCAGATTTCTCTGTCAGATTTCCTTTAGATCTCCTTTTGTTTTACCAAAACTATGTAATATGTAATCTAATTCTAAACCATCAAGTCTGTGTTCAATCGCAGAGGACCCGGCACTACATAATTGTTGGTAGATCTAAAGGAAATCTGACAGAGAGATCTAAAGGTGTATGGCCAGCGTTAGGATGTTGGATGCCCTAGCATTACCGCATGCAAAAACAATTAGCTTGCATTATGGACTCATTTCTGACACTGCATCAGGGAGAGTGCCGCTACTGGTGTTGGATTATTGTCCACATCGGGATCCATGTTGAATTTTTCATCAATGCATCGCATCCCTAAAGCGTCCATTGAATATCTTTTCGACAATGTGTCAAAAAGTTCCTTGTTTGATGCAAACACTGGGATTTGGACATAGTGGAGTCCTTTCCTAAAAATCTGAAGAGATATGAAGGAGGAGAGAGTGACTGCTTGTTTTCTAGTTGAGGCCGTGTTGGTGGATTCATGTTCTATACTGTCCACAGGCCTTTGTTATACGTACAAGGGATATGAGAACATGCAGGGACATGGATTAACTCTTATCACCATTCTGAAGAAACACTCTCCTACAACAAATCCAAGTGCATACTTGTGGAAATAGTGATTCACAGGTTCTCCAGCACATGCTGTAGACCAGTGGTGGGCAACTGAGTTGATATGGAGGGCCACAAGTGCGGCCCTCGGCATCACTAAAGGGCCGCACATAACATCGATCAAGACCCCCCCCCCCCCCGTCCACATATTTCAGCAGCCGGTGGAGCAGATCCTGACAGGCAGTCAAAAGCTGACAGCACACCCCCTCCCCTCCTCCTGCCCCTGGGTGCATCGGTGCAGCGGTCATATGTAGACCTGGTTTCCCCAATCAACATTGACAATGTTATGTAGCAGCCAAAGTTGATTAGGAAAGCTGGGTCAGTGTGTGACCACTTCACAGGTGAGTTCCTATGCATTAATAGTTAGGTTTTGGGGGGCCACATGTGGAGGACCAAGAGGGGCCGTCGAACAACACCCAAAGAGCCGCATGCGGCTCCCGGGCCGCAGGTTGGGCATCTAGGCTGTAGACCATAGGTGCCCAGTCCAGGCCTTTTAGTGTTAATTGGCGTTCTTCACATGCGGCCCCCGACCTAGGGCATAGGAACCTACCTGTCCTCTGATCCCCCGCTGATGCGCCCTCGCTCGGGGGCCCGCCTCTACTTGCTATTTATTTTTCTTTCTGTTCCTGGCATGTAAATAAATTTAGGCAACAGCGCCATCCTGTGGAATTTTGAAAATTCCATCATTTCATTTAGTGAGTTAAGTACAAATCCCCTGAACAAGATATCATCCCCCAAATTGCTGGAGATGTAGTGAAGGGTTGGAGAAATATAGAAAAAAGGAAAGTATTGCTTTAGCGCTTGTAGTTTTTTATGAGTAAAGTCATGTCGAAAAGCCATGTTGAATTTTCCACTTAAATTTGAATGCAAATTATGAAATATCTGCACATGGTAGAGCAAGTTTTTTTTTGTAGTGTTCCCCAACCCCCAAAGTCTCTATATGTCCAGCAATAAGTTACATCAGACGAACATATGAATCGGCCCCACATAACCAGTACAGGTGTGAAAACCACTGCTGCTGTAGACATCCAGTTGAGCCCATCATTATTCATACCCCTGGCAAAGTTACTTTTATTCAACCAGCAAGCTATTTTTCGATGGAAAATAACATAGGTGTCTCCCAAAAGATAATAAGATGATGGACAAGAGGCATTATTGTGGAAAAACAAAAAAAAATCTCAGCTTTTATTTACATTTGAGCAAAAAGTGTCCAAAATTCAATTCAATAGAAAAGCCTTTATTGGCTATTACAACTATAAAACGCCTCCTATAATCACAGACCAGCTCCTCGCATGTCTCCTCGGGTCTATTTGCCCATTTATCTTTAGCAATGAGCTCCAAATCTTTCAGGTTGGAGGGTCTTCTTACCATCACCCTGATCTTTAGCTCCCTCCACAGATTTCCAATTGGATTCAAGTCAGGACTCTGGCTGGGCCACTCCAACACTTTAATGTTGTCTGCTAACTTTTTCTTTTGTTGTGTGTTTTGGGTCATTGTCATACTAAAATGGCCTGATGTTGTCGTTGAGAGTCCTCATGTATTGCTCTTTTTTTAAATGGTGCCATTTGCTTTTCCTGGTGCATTGGCTGAAAAACACCCCAAAGCATTAGGTTCCCACAACCATGTGTGACAGTGGGGATGGTGTTCTTTGGGTTGAAGGCTTCTCCTTTTTTATGTCAGATGAAGGAAACCTCATTGTGACTAGTGATGGGCGGCATAGGCAACCTTTCGTATTGGCGTCATGCAGTGAATTTTATGGAAAGCATTCGGAAAATATTCGCATTTGGCAATATTCATGTTTTTTTTTATTGCGAATTTCGCGTGCGCAATATATGTTTAACATGGCGCAAATTTTTAAAGCGAATTTTCAAAAGTGTTGATTTTCGCAATATTCGCATCACCCCAATCTTCAATTAAAAAACTGTTGATGGTCGCAGGGAGTGTTGATGGTCGCAGGGAGTGTTGATGGTCGCAGGGAGTGTTGATGGTCGCAGGTAGTGTTGCTAAGCTCTTGTTGCAGCCTTTCTATTCGTCCACTTGCATTGAGAGGTGTGTGTAATGGATATAAAATACCGAATATCCGGAATGCGAATATTCTGCAATATATTCACCATCTTCGCGAATTTCCGAATTGCCGGTATTCGCGATTAATATTCGGAATCTGAATATTCGCGATCATCACTAATTGTGACCAAACAATTACATTTTTGTTTCATCTGACTATAACACAGAAGACCAGAAGTCTTCTTCTTTGTCCAGATGAGCATTTGCATAGGCCAAGTCTTTAGAACTGGCAAGGCAAGGCTTGAGAACAGCTTGGACTATTTGGAATGATATAGACCTTTGGATTTTCCCAAAGACTGTGACAGTTTGTGAGGGGTATGAATAATTTTGGACACTTTTTGCTCAAATGTAAATAAAAGCTGAGAAATTTTTTTTCCCACAAAAATGCCTCATGTCCATTGTCTTATTATGCTCTCGTCTTGTTATCTTTTGGGAGACACCTGTGTCATTTCCCGTCAAAAAATAACTTGCTGGTTGAATAAAAGTAACTTTAAAAATTTGCCAGGGGTGTGAATAATTATGGGCTCAACTGTAAATTTGAACTGCAGTTTAGTGTGGAGATTACCTCAGTAGTAGGGGAACTTACGCATATATCTTCTTTTGTACATTTAATTTTTTTCTGGTTATATTCATATATCCAAAAATAAGAAAAATCTAAACATGATTTGTGTCCGCTGTGAAATAGAAAATATTATTAAAGCGAGAATAGACACTTTTCAATACTGTCGAGTGATCACATAATTTATACTACAAACTTTTAACCATTTGTTCATTTTGTCTTTTACTCAGAGCTGCCATCAGCAGAGACCCATTCTATGAAATGCTGGCTACCCGGAAGAAGAAAGTGTCTTCATTAAGAAGACATTAGATTGCTGTGTCTTAATCGAAACTGATGTCCATGAGTTACATCGACAATCATTACACTTAGATTGTGGTTGGATATTTCACTTTGCTCTACCACTCTTACATATCTTTACATCTCAAACTGTTTATTATTAATGCTTGCCTAATTACATTGTCTGGGCTGCGAACATGCAACATATCCAAGTTATAAATGCCATTGATTGATTTCTACCACAAGTACAACATATAATACTACCCAGTGTTTTGTGGTAGGAATTTCTCCAGAAGCATCTGTGATTTTATATGTGCTTTTCACTGCTGAGAACACCAATGCTGCTTGTATCGGAAGTTGTTTCATAAGGTAGATGATGCATCAGTATTCTCTGAGTTGTTGTTATTGGGACCAGCAGTTTATTTAGTGGCTTTAACTATGAGTTCTGCCATTGAAGCTTGACTAGTAGGTTCTGTAGTTTTGCTTAATATGCTAAATATATCCACCTGGCTAAGACCCCTTTAGTAAATAAAACAATACATTGAAGTCTTACGTTTGTTAATGGTACAATGTCAAATTCCCCATTTTGTCACACACAACAGGTAGAGTGTGGTTGGATCAGCACACATGGTTTTCCTTGCCAAAAGAAGTGGAAAAGATTGAAAAATCAAACCTCTCATTTTTGGTTTTAATTAGCAGATGGTTGTTTTATGTCTTACAGCATGCAGTTAAACTCACTGGGTGTGGTGTTACCCCTGGTCTTAACCATGACTTTCTGCCATTTGGCTGCATAGAACCCCGCTTAGGTACATAATTGATGGAATATATAGGCTAATAAGTTATGCTAATAGCAAACTGAACACAATCACACTTTTTCTGATCCATTAGCCTCTGCAATAGACAATACTGCTTAATTCTATGTATGTCAGAGCTTGAATGCAGCTAAGCTGGATGTTGAAATGTTATATATTGTTATACAATTTTGAGTTAGAATGCTAATGCCAGGGTGTATGACTGGGGTACTGTCAGGTGGAGGAGACACACAGGTAAGCAATACATAAACACATGCTTTCCCCGCTTTAATATAAGCCAACCTCACTGAGGAGTGATGTGTGCCTAGTTTCCACAGTGTCAAGAATATTTCCCTTTCTATATGTGATATGTTCCAAATCCAAGTTCTTAAACATATCTCCTCTCACTGTGGTTTTGTTGAACATTGCTTTAACACGTATTTTTCTAATGCCTTTTACTTACAAAGATGGTACTATTTTTTTTACTATGGAAAAAATACCTTTTATAGACATTCTGTTCTATACTATATATATATAATTGTACGGAATTTGTGTGTGTTGAGATATTATACACAAGCAACTGTTGTCCTACTGTCCTTTTATCTGTTTAATACATATTGTTTTCCTTTTTGTTCAGTAACACATTTGTAAACATGTCTGCGGTACACGTAAATCCTATACATAATTTATATTGTTACATTTGCTCTGCTGCTTTATTTTTAAACAATTTAATTTAACGAAATATTCAATAAATAATTCAGAACATGCAAGGTTGTTTGTGAAAACGTTTCTTCTTTACAGAATATGATCCTAATAACAGACAAAAAAATCTGCATTGTTTTTTCAGCCATTATTGAATTGAAATACAGCGCATGTAAAAGCAAGCGCAAAAAAAAAGGTCAAGCTTACCTCCATGGTGTTTTTGTTACTTAAATCTATATGAGGTGCATATGGCGTGTGTATATGTGTGCAGGGTGCAGATAATTGTATACGGTGTCTGGTTCTGTATGAGTGTATGTGTGTATAAATCGCAAAGGAAACTGCACCGAAAATATACAATTCTCAAAATTACAGGGATTTAACTGTAACTATATCTTGTTTTCTTTATGTATCCTTTCTTCTGTGTTTGCACATTGATATGTCACCTTGATTTTAAAACATACCACAAGGGTATTGTAACCCATATATTATATGCAATTGTGCTATTCTTCCTTTTTTTTTT
>CM070042.1:1102805-1129551 GCA_036250615.1 Ptychadena robeensis | reverse complement strand
TCGGACATTAATTGGTTGCGCTATTTGGGGGTATACTGAAGTATCGTCCGATCGATCAAACGTTCTTGGATCGGAAAACATCGATTGAATTTAATCGATCGGCGCTAAAATCGGGGTGTCTATGGGGGCCTTAACTCAATGTATAAAGTATTTTGCTGCAAGTCTCATATTAGAAGACAGGCTCTGCATATAGCTCAGGTTCTAATCAAATGTGGTGAAAAGATGTAAAATGTCTGACAGACTAGGAAGAACCAAGGTAGGAAAATATCCCAGTAGGTTAAGGTCATGGCTCCCAAACCACACAGAAGTAACCAGGGATCAGGTTATCCATCACCAGGAGAAAAAAAAGTCCCAATAACTCTATAGGGATTCCGGAAGAGAGTGGGCACAAAGTCCAACAATTGTGGAATGGGAAGGCAGCTTCAAATCAGAAAAATCGACAGCAGATCCAACAGAGCACAACATACAGGCAATAAAAGATCCCACTGTTACAGTAATTGTCCTGATAAAAAAAAGGGTTAACAGGAGTCGCAGCCTCAGCATAGGTGATCCAATATGCAGACAAACAGGGCGCAGTGTCAGCACATACTCTTGTCTCTGAGCTGGGAAGACCACTAACTTGCTTACCCTTAGAAAGGTCTGACAGGAATTAGAGGGGGGGGGGGGGGGGGGGGGGGGGGGGGGGGTTGTATGGGTGTCCAGGGAGAGGGGCAAACAAAGAGCAAGACAAGATTAGGAAGCTTTGGTATGTTTCATAGGTTTAGATCTTTTCAGTTATACAAAACTACTTCCAGGTAGTTTTTTTCTAGATGAACAATGTCTGGGATCATGAACAAAGCGCAAAAGTGCTCTACAATAATAAAAAAATACTTACTTGCCTTGAGCCTAATGAGCTGCTTTCTCTAGTGCGCTCTAGTTGGCAGTCTTCCTTGGGTTAATTAACTTCAGTGACACAGATGATCACTAAATGGAGGTATATAATGGTTTTTAGTGATGAAAACTTATCTCCATAGGCTTTTGAAGGGAGTACGAGTTAAGCTGGCCATACACCTTTAGATCTCTTAGATCTCTGTCAGATTAATTTTAGTTTTACCAAAACCATGTAATATGAGGGACTTTCTAAACAATCAAATCTACCTGTGTTCACTCACAGAGGACCCGGCACTACATAGTTCTTGGTAGATCTAAAGCTGGGCATACACCTTTAGATCTCTCTGTTCGATATCCTTTAGTATATAGTATAGGATTGAACACAGGTAGAATTGATTGTTTAGAAAGACCCTCATATTACATGGTAGAACAAAGCACAAATCAAGCCTTCTTAAAACAGAAGGTATTCACACGGCCCAATCCAGCACAAATCCCAAAACTTTAGGTGGAAGCCCTCGTTTTGGGACAGTGGGCGGAGCCACAAAAGAAGATTTAAAGGAAATCTGACAGAAATCTAAAAGGTGTATGGGTACCCTAAAGGATATCCGACAGAGAGGTCTACAGGTGTATGGCCAGCTAATAGCTGGGCATAGACAGCCAGATTCCTGCCCGAATTTAACAGCCGATCAGCCCATTCCCACAATCGATCGGCGGCTGGGTGAGAATCAAGTGCGCCCCCTGGTCATATTGACCAAGAATCTGCCTCATGTCGGATCGCACAGTGATCCAAACATGCGACTAAATTCAGAGCCGATCCCATTCGTTCGGATGGGTATGGCAGTCCCCATTTGAAGTAATGGCCGGCACCTAAACTCACCTGATGTACTTTATGTCCCTCGCTAGTAAACACCATATTACTGAGATGCTCTTGCGTCTCACATACAAGTGAATGGGGATTTTTTTTTTATGATGAGAAATTAAAAGATTAATAAAAACGATATACACTCACACAGTGTATGAATGGTGCAGGCGAATAGTCAATCGTCTCTTCAAGATTGCAGATCGATGTGGCTGCAGATCCCAGCAAGCACACAGGCTGCAGAGGATGAACTCTCACCCCTGACGCAATGATGGCATCACTTCCTAGTAATTATGTCGTCAGGGACTCTGGAGGCTGATGGAGCAATGGTGCTGGCAAAAGAACGCAATGACGCGTTTCAAGGAATTCCTCCCCTTCATCAGACTAGCAGGGACCGCTGCTATATCGCCATTGACCGGCTTAATATCATGACGCTTTTTATATTATGTGGCTTTTCCTCCTTACATCCCCAGTGCCATTGAGGATACCGTTGCAGGAGGGGAGGAGGTGGGAGATTCGGGAATCAGAGCAGCGTACGTTGTCATCTGCTTTGATTGTCCATTGTGCTTTAGAAAAAAAGCGGAATGTCTCAAAGGTTAATAAGTCAATTTATAAGACCTTGTAAGAAACCATTGGACAGTATGCACAGGAGAGGAGTGCATAGGGGAAGTATGTAGGCGTGTAAACAGAACAGATGGCCGGAGTTGCAGAAGTTGTCATATGTGGCAATATAAGCTAAAAGGAGATGACAGTGGGCACCTTGTGTAAACGGCACTCAGTGTGTACGATGCAAAACCAAACGATTCCTTTACAAAGGCCTGTCTGCATGCTCTAAAATACAATCGGCTACAAATGCACTGAAATACCATTGACAAGAAATATGCTGACGTTTTTCAACAACTTTGATCACTTCGATTCAGTTAAGAATTTCAGGGGATTGAAAATCCGAACCATGTATGGGCCCCGGATCGGCACAGCAGCCTCTGCTCACTGCCAGCCCGGACTGGCACTGTGCTGCTGCAACGATCAGGCAGCACGGTGGGCGGGGGGGGGGTTTGGTTTGAGGTTGTGATATTTCTCTGCTAGCACCAAGCCCCCCCCCCACACACAACAAGTCCTGCCATGGGGCCGGCCTATACATTTTTGCTGTACGGGCCCCATGATTTCTGACGGCTGCCCTGAGTTTAAGGACCTTAAAGGAGGGACCACCTATCAATTTCTGACAGGACCAGGAATGTGCAGGACAGTAGCGTAGTTCTATTCATACAAAACGGAGACTCTGTCCATGTGACTGCAGACCCCTCATTTTCACAATAATGTACAAATATTCAACCTAGTCAGCTATACAAATTCCCACCACATTCAGTGGTTTCTTTATCAGAGTTATTTGTCTCCAATATATGAGACAGAGGTGACTAATGAAACCGGATTAGAACTCAATCAGGATTTCTAAATATTGGGTAGCACCATCACGATGGAGCTTTGTTTTTTCCCAAAGAATACCCTTCTAATTGTATTAGTTATTACTAAAACAGAATGACTTAAACTTACCAAGTGCCAGTGTGCTTTGGAATTATGAGTAAGTCCTATTTTCATTATGGAGCAATGGTTCTGTGGTTTCTTCTTCATACTGTACCCCTGGAGGCAATCAAAGATTATATTACCTTCTGTCCTTTGTGGCAATGAATGTATTATTATATATCAGCTTTACCATATTCAGTATAGTACAATACAGTATGTAGGGAGGGTAGTGTCAATTATCTCTCTGAAAATCAACACAACATGCAGTGTTGATGGAACTTGAGGACAGGATTGGGAAACACTACCTTATAGAACAGACATTACACAAATTCACCCCCAAACCTTTCACGGTCCCTCTATAGGAAAGTTAAGCACTCGTTTTCCTTCTAAGTATTTCCTGAAGATTTTATTTGTTTCTATGATTTCATACTTATTATTTTCTTGCAGGGGAAGCTGCTAGGAGCATATTTGTTATAAGATTTTTTTGTGTGATAATTATTGGAATATCTTTTGATGATAGATACTTGATGCACCTATATTTTCTCCTGATGAAGCTACTAAAGTGAAACGCGTCGAGAAGGTGTTCTCCAATAACATTGTTGATCTGTTATCTTTCATGTATACTGTAATTGCCTACTACTCAATAGAATGACATTGATTGTATGGAATGTTATCTGTTTTTTATCATACCTATCTATTATGCACTGTAAAAGTGATGTTTGATCATATGCTTAATAAAGGACTAACTTTTAGACTTTGGTGAACCAACTATGTGCCTCAAAGTCTCCTGGAGCTATCAGTCTCAGATTGGTAAGCAGATTGGGGGATTTAGCAGTTTACCCCCTTTCTTTGCTTTTCCAAACCCCCCCCCCCCCCTTTTTTTCTTGTATATTTATTATAAGATGTAGACATGTTTGTCAGATCTACAGGAGTCATATCTACACAGCCTCATTGGAAACAAGACAACAGCATAGTTTTACTGGGACAGAAATCACTGATAGCTGTGGACTGGAAAGATTTCAGAGAACAGGAGAAGTTATAGTCCAGAAGTCAATGGTGGCAACTTTGCTTGGAATTTCAAAGCAGGAAAATACAGTGTTATTTTAATGATGAACTTCTGAAGGTTTCGCTCTCTATATAGACAGTAACTATAGATCTTAAAGGCTGCCCTGTACTGGAATTACACGCCTACCTGAACACTTGTTTTGTACATAATCTTGGAATAAAATTATGTAGCAATGGAAGTTTGCATTTTCTAAACAGTGTGGTCAGTTGACTCCATTCTAAAAGTGTTAATTTTCCCATTGCTGGAGTAGCATTAGATATCAAAGGGATGCATGTTCATCACAGATGCAAATGGCCGCTACAGCTCCTGTAGACTGGGATGTTCCTTTTCTCATTTTCACTGTTGATCTATTGGAGTCCTGAAACTGTCTCTACCTGCCCTATATTAAATAAATAGCATGATGCTAAACTATATTCTTTCTTGCTGCAAGTCGAATGAAAGAGATTCACATCTTCTCCGATACATCTACTCAACAACAGTCAATAGCTTCTGTTGCCTTCCTCAAGGTTAGCGACTGAAACTCATGTTGAGGCTAAAGAACACAAGCAATTCCTACAGGTTTCGGGACTGTTCTAGCTGTAGAATTTGCAGATTTCATGCTGTGTGAGCTAGCCATTGAGAAATACACATATACCTAGTTTTATACACATATACGCTCTAAGGAGATTCCTGGTGATCAATGGACCAATAAAACGGATCTGAAGATGTGAATGGGAAACTAATTTTGTTGGAGCCTACAGAGATACTGCTGAACTCTAAACCAAATTCAAAACTTTTTGGGTGACAAAAGCTGTACATGGATTTTGTATCATCCACATTCTTCCCATATGGGTGGCTCATGGGAGTGAAAATTGTTGTGTAACAGACGGTCACCTGACTCTAATTGGGGGTAGTTTGTGTGCATGGGGACTGTAATAAATACCCTACTGACCTTGGCGACACCAATTGCAAATGTATTGTGAGTACAGCGTGGGTTTTTTTTTTGTGTAACAGTTTTCCAGCACCTGAACTCCTGACAGGTGAGTATTGTGTCTGTTTAACATGTGTATTTTTTTCAATTTGAGTTTAAAACCGCTTTAACAAAACTCTTAAAGGAAAGGGTGGTTGACAGAGATGGGAGAAATTACCTAATGTTTGCCATCAGAGAAGTGCCGCAGGCATATAATGGGGCCCAAAATATAATGGGGCCCGAATAGCAGAAAATACCAGACAGAAGCTTTTACTTTTATGAGTGTTGGTTCGAAAATGTAGGTGGAGAAGAAGCCACCCAGATGCAGGTTGGTACTTTTCTTGCTTGTTGTAATCCTCTGAACTGGTGTATGGGCGTGATGCCTACAGGGACTTTTGGATGTGGCAAAGGAGACCTGTCTATTCCATATAGGAGTGTTGTGGAGCATATTGCTGATATGCAGGACCGCCTATCTGCTGTCATGCCCCTAGTAAGAGAACATCTGCTTCAGGCCCAGGAAGCCCTAAGCAGAGTGTATAAAATATCAGCATGTATTCACATGTTTCACCGGGGTTCCCACTGTGGAAAGTGGCTAGGTGGCAATGACCTTATGAAATTCTTATAATTGACCTCCCCAACTCTTAGGTTTACCAGCCAGACAAACAGAAGAAGGGGCAGATTTACCATGTAAATCTGATTAAACCCTGCAAAGATCGAGAGGCTCTATCAACCGACCCAATCACTGCAAGACTAGGGATGCCCCTAGTGTCAGAGGTTTAAGCAGCAGAGTCCCTCTTTAATAGTCAGAAACAGGAAGTAAAGGAGTTCCTGATCGAGAACTGCCATATTTTCTCAGACAAACCTGGTCTGACGGATGTAAAAAAACATGACATTGTGACAGAGCCCAGGGTTGAAGTCCACCTTAAGCCCTATCAAATTCACAAGGCTAGGCCTCAGGTGGTGTCAGCGGAGGTTAGGAAAATTTTGGAGCTGGATATTATTGAAGAGTCCCCCTTCACCGAAACCAGATGGAAGCATGGGCTCCAGCCACCTTCCAGAAGATAATGGATCGCATACTCGGCTTACCTAGATGACATGGCACAAGCCTTTTTGGGTATCGTGGGGTATTATTCCAGGTTTACCCCGAACTCTGACAGCTTAGCAGCCCCACTCACTGATCTTACCAAGGGGCAAAAGTCAGGAACAGTCACCTGGCCACGAGAGGCAGAGAGGGCCTTCCAAGTCCTAAACATGGCATTATGTAAGTGATCAGCCTTAGTGGCTCCTGATATCCAGGAGGAATTCCTGATACTGACTGTGCAAAGTGGTGCGCATCGAGTTGCCATTCAATCAACGAATGCTCGAGCGCAGCGTGATGACATCATCAAGTTGTGCTCGAGCATTTATCGAACAAGCAGGTATTGACCCATGCACTTGCCTGAAGGAAGTTCAACTTTCTGATCATCTACAGTGATTGACTCTACTGTATACAGGCCAGCTGATGATACAAGAGAATTGTATCACAGATGATAAAAGAGAATTCACCCACTGGGCTAACTAGCAAACATGCAACCTGAGACAGAGTGCAAGGAACTGCCTGGCAATCACCAAGCAGCTGACAATCACAGAGAACAGAACAGAGGCAAAGGCAAACGGTAGAGAAGCTGAGGGTCAGAAGCTGGGTAACCACTGGAACTTGGGAGCAAAGAAAAAATACCTTCTTTTTCTGGCAACTTCCTGTTCCCTAAGGGGTGCTTAAATAGGGAGATTCAAGGGAGGAGCAAAGGACAAGACTCTAGTCCTGTGAGGCAAAGGGAAGGAATATTGGACAGAGCTAGAAACTAATGTGTGTAGACTAAACGTGAAATTGAATGAGACTTTTGCTCTAATCTGTACTGCTTTATTGCGCACACAGGTAGTATAGTGCTTGCTAAGGCATGCAAAGTGTCTGTCAAATCTACTTACCAGATCCTATGCTCTGAAGAGGTTTAAGGCCATGCAAATCTGCTGCCAATAATATCTTAAGAACCTCAGGCTGTAAATGGAAAAAGAAAACAAGATATTTATGGAAAAATACAGAACTATACAAAAGTTTTAGACAGGTGTGAAAAATGCTGTAAACAAAGAATGCTTTCAAAAAAGGAAGTGGTAATCATTTATTTTTATCTATCAATAATATACAGTGGATGAACAAGAGAGAAATCGAAATCAAATCAAGATTTGGTGTGACCACCCTTTGCCTTCATAACAGCATGAATTCTTCTAAGTACACTGGCACACAGTTTTTCAAGGAACTCGGTTAGACAGAAGGATCTTCTGAGGGTGTAGGCTTCCTGACATCCTTCTGTCTATTCAAGTGATCCCAGACACACTTGATGGAGGTTGAGATCAGGGCTCTGTGCACCATCACTTGCAGGACTTGTTCTTCTTTATGCTGAAGATAGTTCCTAACCTTCTAAGCGTTTCACTGAGGTCCAGATTTCTGTACCAAAAGCTTTACATTGTTTTTCATTAAAGACAAGGGTCTAGTAGTCATCCTGAATATAATAAAGTTTGAAACACTTAAATATGTAAAAGAAATGATTTAATGATAATATTAAACTTAAAAAACATGAAAATCGTCCAAAACAAGAATTTATGAAATGAGCCAATACTGAAGGCAGTCTGTCATGTGTACACTAAATGAAATTCCACCATCTACAGAAAAAATTAACACAACGTCCAGTAGATGGCAATGCAGCCCAAGTTGTGTACATCTCACCAGCGTTCAGCTCAGAATGCAGCAGATTGAATGCCGAATATAGATCAGTCATCAGAGCAGCCACAGAGGGACCAGGGAACACCCGGACACAGGGCAGCCATCAGATATTTCAGGGCCCCCTACCACAAGCATCCCTTTAACCCACCCCCCGGGGCTCCTGAGGGCTTAACCACCTGTGTGCAATCTAATACCCCCCATACATACACAGATTTTAGCGTCCGACAGACTAAAAACGATAATTTTTTTTCAATCGTACAATTGGAGATTGATTGATGGAAAATAGAATATACTCCACATGGAATAACCAATTTTTGATCGATTTTTTGGGGTTTTTTTTTTTTATCGTAATTTCTACTCAATTTGTACTCAACCGATCAAAATTTTCCAACATGTCCGATCATGTTTTGATCGATTTTTTTCACAATTACGATCAAATATAATTGATCGGACCATGTGGGCATGCACCAATTTTCAGTCGACCGACCTAAAAATTTATCGTTTTAATCTGTCGGCCGCTAATATCTGTGCATGTATGGGGGCCATAAGTGTCACATCCTCTCCAAACAAGTAAAGGTGGGTTTACACGTGTAGATTTTGTCATTCGATCAACGAAGAATGAACAATTTTTTGTTTATTGAACCAAAATCTAGAATGGCCAAGTTGTTCGATGGATAAACTTTGAAAGGTCATCAAACATGTTGGTAAATTTTTATCTGTCGTAATTAAGAATGTATTTTCATTCAATATCGGCGGTGGACAAACGAAAAATCTAATGTTACATTCGATAAATGAACGATCTACACGAACGATCTACACGTGTAAACCCACCTTAAGGGACAATGTTGCTGAGAAGTTAGTGTTAGGTTATAAATAAAATATTCAAATATTTGACAATCCCCAGGAGCACCAGCAAATCGATCATAACCAAATGGAAAGAACATGGCACAACAGCAAACCTGCCATAAGCCAGTCACCCAGCAAAACTCACCGACCGGGCAAGGAGGGCATTAATCCCAAGACCGAAGGTAACCCTGGAGGAGCTTCAGAGTTCCACAGCAGAGACGGACGACAATAAGCCCTACACTCCATAGAGATGGCCTTTATGGCAGAGTGGCCAGAAGAAAGTATTACTTAAAAATAAAAGTTTTTGACATACATCACCCAAATAACACCATCCCCACAGTGAAACATGGTGGCAGAATTATGCTGTGTTGCCGGGACAATGAAACTGGTCAGAGTTGAGGGAAAGATGTATGGTGCTAAAAACATGGATATTCTTGAGCAAATCCTCCACGACTCTGTGCATGATTTGAGGCTAGGAGAGAGGTTCACCTTCCAGCTGAACAATAACCCCAATCACATGCTAAGGCAACACTTGAGTGGTTTAAGAGGAACCATGTTAATGTATTGGAAATGCCTAGTCAAAGCTCAGATTTCAATCCAATTAGAAAAACTGTGGTCAGATTTATAGATTGCTGTTCACAAGCTCAACCCATCCAACTTAAAGGAGCAGGAGCAGAAATAAGCAAAAATCCCAGTGGTATGATGTGGCAAGCTCATAGACTTATCCAAAGCGACTTGGAGCTGTGATTGCCACAATAGCTGACTTTACAAAGTGTTGACTTTAGGGAGGGGAATAGTTATGCACATGGACTTTTTCTGTTATTTTGTCCTATTTGTCGTTTGCTTTACAATAAATAAAAAAAATATCTTCACAGTTGTGGTCATGTTCTGTACATGATGCAATTTCTCAAACAATCCATGTGAATTCCAAGTTGTGAGGAACCAAAATATGAAAAAAGCAGGGGGGATAAAAATCGATGATTTTTTTTAAAAAAATTAAAAAATTTTTTTTTATTTAAATCTGATTTATATCGATTTTTTTTTAAATAAAATGCCTTTTGAGGAAAAAACATTACCATCCCAAGGTTATTCCATGATGAAATAAAGGTTAGTTTATGTAGAATAAGGCTGTATATGTTTAAATGTTTTGGTAAATAAATTCCATAAATGGCATAAACACATCACCCAAAATTTCCCCTGGAATAGACAAGGGGACGAGCCACTCAATATGTAAAACAATACATTTATTATACACACAGCGCCAGAAATGAAGTAATGACATCATATCAATCAGACACAATGCTGTGGATGTCACATCTCTACACGTGCTGTTAGACAATTAAAATAGTCCAAATGGCGCAAATTTCACCCCAGCGCGTGTTTCGTTGAAGACTTCTTCAGGGGGTACGATGTCATTTCATAAGCCAAATCTGCTTTTGTGTCCCCTCACCCGTGTCTATTCAAGGTAGATTTTGGGTGATGTGCTTATGCCATCAACTTCTGTGTGTTTGTGTAAGATTATTGGGCAGTTTCTCTGCTACAACATATGATCACAGACGCTTGGTTTACTTTCTCAGTTCTCAAAACTAAATACAACAGAAAAGTTGTCCAAATATGAATGATTAACCTAAACTGGGGATAAAAAAACTAATATGAAAAGTTGTTATTCTAAAAATCTTCATCTGCTCGCATATTACAGTTATACCAGCAAGAATGATTGATTTAAATCGAGCCTTACTGACTAGTGATTTAAATCAAATCCACCCTGGAAAAAAGTGAAGGCACTGTATCTTCAGCGTAAAGAACTAGTCCTGGAAGTGATGGTTTGGCCCCCACAGAGCTCTGATCTCACCATCATGAGTGTGTCTATGATTACATGAAGAGATAGATGGATGTGAGGAAGCCTACACCCTCAGAAGATCTGTACTTGGTTCTCCAAGATGTTTGGAGCTGCCTACCAGCCGAGTTCCTGTGTGCGAGTGTACCTAGTTGATGCTGTTTTGAAGGCAAAGGGTGGTCACACGAAATACTGATTTGATGTAGAATTCTCTTTTGTTCATTCATAGTAATTTGTCAATTGATAAAAATAAGTGATTACACTTTCTGAAAGCATTTTCTGTGTACAGCGTTTCCACACCTGCTTAAACGTGTGCACAGAACTGTTTATCCACACATCCATTAACATAACAGGATAAAAAATCATTTACTTACTTGCAATCCAGAGAAAGTAAGCGACAATCCCCAAAACTGGAACTGATTAATTATTTCGCGAAGTCCTATGACAACAGTGTAATCCACTTCATTCACATGTAAGAAATCAAGGTTTAAAGACCGTGGTGGGGAAACTGCAAGAAAACCAGTAAAAACTATTTCCATGACATGGTCTAGTTTCTGATGTCTGAGTCTTAACACACAGCGTATTCAGAAAGTATTTACAGAGCTTCTGTTTTTCTAAATTTTGTTGTGTTACAGCCTTATTCTCAAATGCATTTAATTCATGTTATCCTCAGAATCACACATTCTACACATAACACCCCATTATGACGATGTGAAAAAAGGTTTACTTGAGGTTTTGGCAAATGCATCAAAAAGAAAAGACATTCACATGTACATAAGTATCACAGCCTTTGCTGAATACTTTGTTGCTGCACCTTTGGCAGCAATTGCAGCCTCAAGTCTTTTTGAATATGATGCCACCAGTTTGGCACACCGATCCTTGACCAGTTTCACCAATTCCTCTTTGCAGCACCCATAATAAGTTCCATCAGACTGGATGGGAAGTGTCGGTGCACAGCCATTTTGGGATCTCTCCAGAGATGTTAAATCGGATTCAAGTCTGGGCTCTGGCTGAGCCACTAAAGGACATTACATGATTGTCCTAAAGCCACTTCTTGTATATCTTGTCTGTGAGTTTAGGGTCGCTGTCCTGCTTAGTTTAAGAGCACTCTTTTCATTCAGGATGTCTCTGTACATTACTACATCTTACCATTTTGCCTGACTAGTATACCAGTCCCTGCTGCTAAAAAATAAATTTCCACAGCATGATGCTGCCACCCCCATATTTCACTGCAGGGATGGTACTGGCCTGATGATAACCGATGCCTGGTTTCCTCCAAACGTGATGCCTGGCATTCACCCCAAAGAGTTCAAATTTTGGCAAACTCCAGGCGGGCTGCCATGTGCCTTTTACTAAGCAGTGGTTTCTGTCTGGCCACTCTACCATACAGGCCTGATTAGATTGCTGTAGAGATGGAAATTGACCTCTGAGTTCTTGGTCTGCTCCCTGACTCGTTTGCTCAGTTTAGAAGGTCTGCCAGCTCTAGGAAGAGTCCTGGGGGTTTTGAACTTAAGGATAATGGAGGCCACTGTGCTCATTGGGACCTTCAAAGCAGCAGAAATGTTTCTGTAACCT
Organism: Ptychadena robeensis; assembly: GCA_036250615.1. NCBI lineage: Eukaryota > Metazoa > Chordata > Amphibia > Anura > Ptychadenidae > Ptychadena > Ptychadena robeensis. The sequence continues at coordinate 1,117,270 of CM070042.1, read as the reverse complement.
TCCCCAGATTTGTGCCTTGAGACAATACTATCTCGGAGGTCTACAGACAATTCCTTTGACTTCATGCTGGTTTGTGCTCTGACATGAACTGCCAACTGTGGGACCCTATATAGAAAGGTGTGTGCCTTTCCAAATCATGTCCAATCTCATGGATGATAAGGTCAAACCGGACGCCCCTAAGCTCAATTGTCTCAATCCCCAAAGCTTGCTTCTTTTACAACTTAAGTTCACAAAAAAAGGTTATCGCCTAAATTCTAAACAAATGTGAAAGTAGAGCAGGGGTTCCCTTTGCATTAATTTTTCGCTGGGTCAATGCAAATGCAGATTTTTTGCGCTTATAATTAATATGGAAGCACCAGCAAATAAAATTGTGAGAAGTCAAAATATGTGTTTGGTAAAAGTAGACTTAGGCTGAGTCTACACTGAGGAAAACCGTGCGGTTTTTGAACATAGACCGCAGCGAAAGCCGTGCAGTGCAGCTGCCCCCTGTATTACCCTATGGGGAATGACGTGCCAGTCTACACTGGCGCGTCATGCCCGCGGGTGGGGGCAGCGCGGCAGCAGGTGCAGATTTACAACGTTGGGGATCCAGGGGCATCCCGCTGCCGCACGGAGGACACGTGCCGCGCCCATTGGTAAACAATGGGCACGGTGTGTGACGCACGCAAACTGCGCCCCATGGGCGGGTTTGCCAATAGATAGGGTTAGGATGCGGTATTGCCTGCACATCAATACCGCATCCTAAACAGTGCCCAAACCGCCGGGGGCACGCACACACTGCCGTGCCCATAACGCCCCCCGCGGTTGCAAGGGCGCTGTAGTATAGACTCAGCCTAATATTCCCAGCAAAGAATCTTGCTACTGTACATGGCATTTACCTTCAAAGGCTTTTTCATAAATAGTATCCCGGAGATATTCCATGGCTGGAAAACTCAAGCCACTCATCACCATCATATTTAACCCACCACTGTCCGTAATCTAAAAAATACATATGAATGTTAAACCAACATAACAAAACAGAACTCAATATTACATCCACAAAAATGCTGCTAACCTTGATTTGTGGCCGTGCTACTGGAATACAGAGGATGATTATCGAGATCAGAACACCAAAGATAATACCATACTGGATTTCCCAGAACGATAAAAGGAAAGTGGCCAGAAATGGAAGAAGATCAATTCCTGAAAGGAAAAAGAAGTTGTATATAGATTATAATATTTAGTCAGTCACCCATTGTGTAAGTTCTCCCAATTAAAGAGAGAGGCCTGTTATTTTCATCATAGGTACACCAACTATGAAAGATAAAATCCAGGAAATCACATTGTCTGATTTTTTAAGAATTTATTTGCAAATTATGGTGGAAAATAAGTATTTAGTCAATATCAAAAAGTTCATCACAATACTTTGTTATATCCCCTTTGTCGGCAATGACAGAGGTCAGACGTGTTCTGTAAAGCTAGCCATACACGTGTCGGATTCCATGTCTGATCGATTCACCATCCGATCGATTCCGGCGATTCCGCCGGGATCCTCAGGTGTGATCGATCGGCCAATTAAGGAATCCGATCGCTGCATACCACCTTGTCCTGCCGGATCCGTGTCCGATTGATCACCTCCCGGAATGCAACTCCCGCTGATCTGGGCAGAATCGGACCCGAAAGACCAACATGTTGGTTCTCTGGCAGATCAGATTCTGAGCCCCCGATCAGTCGGACCCGATCGGACGGACAAGGTGGGCTGCACGGGATTCCGGCCCGATCGTTTCGCGTGCACGCGCCCGGAATCGATCGTGCCGGAATCCGGTGCGAATCCGACCCGTGTATGGGGGCCTTAACTCTTCGCAAGGTTGTCACACACTGCTGCTGGTATTTGGCCCATTCCTCCATGCAGATCTCCTCTAGGGCAGTGATAAATCGGGGCTGTCGCTGGGCAACGCGGACTTTCAACTCCCTCCAAAAGTTTTCTATGGGGTTGAGATCTGGAGACTGGCTAGGCCACTCCAAGTCTTTATTGCCTGGGCAGTGTGTTTAGGATCACTGTCATGCTGGAAGACCCAGCCACATTTCATCTTCAATGCCCTTGTCATGTGGTGCACACAGATTACCGTACGATTGCCCCAGGATCAATCACCGAGTGAAATCTACCAATTTATGGATAGCTTTAAAATGTAAGGGGGCCCTTAGAACATGGTGGCACAACTTTTTTAGGCAATTCAGAGGTCAGGTTCTTTTAGTTGGCCACCAGGTTTGTAAATATCTCAGAAAATATTTTGTACCCATTCTATTTGCAAATGTTCTCTAAGTTGGTAAAGTTTAGAGGCTGTTTACCAACTCAAACCATTAGCTCTCTTCACGTATTTACTATGGCATTAAGGTCTGGAGACTGACTGGCCCATTAAAACATCTGAATGTGCTCTTCTATTTTTGCTTTAACCGTGTGTTTTTCGTAATTGAAAATGGGCCAGCATGACAATGTTCTCACTGAAGGTAGGAGGTGCTTCAAGGTCATCCCTTCAATGCAGTGAAGGAGTTGTTTCCCCTCAGCAAAAAAATCAGAACCCCCCCCACAAAGCATAATGTGTCCAACTCCGAAGATGTGGTTGCCGTTTTTGGAGTCATGGGTAGCGTTCATCTTCCTCCATGAAAGATAATGGGTAGTTGCGCACAACCTTCAGCAGTGATTACACAGCTATAGTGATATCAGTGGCCAGAAAGGCCCTCAGTGGGTGTATCAGGCCTGAGCAAGGATCACAGAGTAAATGGAGTCAGTATGAGGGATGGGTGTATAAGTTGTGTGTAGGTGTGCAGCTCTCAAAATGGAGGAGTGTGGCCCCCTGTAACAGACAAATAAGAACAAGGACAGAGGCGCACAACCTAGTACAACAAATGGTTACATCATGTGGAATAGGATAAGATAAAACAAATGAAAACAACAGACAAGATACTCACATTGAGAGAGGTTTACAAGGGTGGATCCCTCAGGGCCATGTGTTTTCCAGGAGGACCTCACTTCCTGGTTGGGGATGAGATAACTTCCTGCTTACAGATACTGGGGGGCTCAATAGGAACAATGGGACGCGTTTCGACCATGGTTGAAAAAGAGCATCTGCTCGAAAACGCGTCCCATTGTGATTGTATTTCCGAGTTCGCCCCTCCCGGTGTCAGGGCGGAGAGCGCACGCCATAGACTTCCATGTTAATCGAGGGGTGTCGTTCTCACACTTGGACAGGGACGGGGAATTTGAGCACAATGTACTATGCTATGATCGCCCGTATTGCTCCGTTAAAAACAGACCACTGGGGGGTTTAGTATTATAAACATTTGACTAGACTGACTAACGAATTTATTATGATAAATGCTTACGTTTTACTTTCCATAGATCCTTGCAGACGTTTAGATCAAACATAGGAGCCACAGCACAGATGATAACAGCAGCAAGGGCCGCTTTAGGAATGTAGTAGAAGAGAGGTGTGAGATACCCAAGGGAAAGCAAAACCAGCAGCCCTGTAAGAGAGAAAGTCGAAGTCAGTGGTCGGCAACTGAGTTGATATGGAGGGCCACAAGTGCGGCCCTCGGCATCACTAAAGGGCCGCACATAACATTTTCAATATATACTGATTTGTTTAAACATTTCAAAAAGACAGCCGGCGGAGCTAGAAGATGTTATTTTACATTTTTAAATAACAAAACTTGTTTTTAATATACTTCAAGCATTAGGGAACACTGTGGTACAGTAACACACATTTTGTGTAATAGATTTATTCCAAGTCTTTGATGATATCTATGTGGCACATAACCTTGGATTAAAAGTGGAGGACCAATGGGGGCCGCCGAAGAATGCCCAAAGGGCCGCAGGTTGGGCACCTAGGGTCTAAGTGCTCATGACATACAAAGCCAGTACAAGAATACGCTCCATGTCATGCCTAAGTATTTGAAGTGGATTTATTTATATGCAAAAAAATCTCTTTTTATATAAAATGAAACTTTAACTCACCTATGAGCTGGCACAAGGGTGGTGAAGCTTGACAATCCTAAATATATATATATTTACCTGCTGTTCCCTGGAATCATATGAGAGTTTCCAAATGTATATTTTAGGCTTCCTGGAGTTAATTCAGTGCATTGATATAAGTTGCCACTGGAGGCACCCTATAATGGTTTTACAGTGAAGAATACGTGCCTGTACATTACACAGCATGATGACATTTTTCCAGCTGTCACTGCTTTCTAAGATGTATGATATCTTTTGTGTCACGGTTTAGAGCAGTGGTGGGCAACTGAATTGATATGGAGGACCACTAATGCAGCCCTCGGCCTCCCTTAAGGGCCGCACATAGCATTCAATCTATACTGACTTATAAAAGCATTTAATAATGAGGAAATTACAGCAGGCATAGAAATACATAACTTTTAATTTTTAAATAATAAAACTTTCATGTAAGCCAATCAGCCTGCTCAGCCGGACCCTGAGTAAGTCACTCGCCTCTCCTCCTCCTCCTGCTCTAAGAATATCCAAGACGAGGACACGTCAGCAGGGAATGGGTGGACAGGTGAGTGTGAGAATAATGATGACCTTTCGCCCCACCCCCTGTGTGCCAGAGTTCTATCCATACCTCCTATCCCAAAAATTGGTATGTATTAGTTAGGTTAGGTTTCAAGGCCGCAAGTGGAGGACTGAGAGGGGCCACTGAAGAATTCCCAGAGGGGTGCTGGGGTTGGACACCTGGGGTCTAGCAAATGAGAGATGAGGGGCTCAGAGGGACATTCACAGTTTACTAATTACAGGTGAGGTTTTTTTTTGGGGGGGGGGGGGGGGGGTTTAAAGCAGCATTGTGCCCTGTTATCTGCACTTGTTCTGCCAATAACAACAAGTGAAATGCAGGATATATAGATCCACTTTCTGGTCATAACTAGAGATGGTCGAATTTTTCGACTTGATACCATTTTCAGAGGCTTTGCAATAAGCTCACAAAGTTAGCATCACTAACATTTCTGGAGATGTAGAGAAGGGTTGGGGGAACATTTGGAAAAAAAAAAAAGTTTTGCTCTAGCAGATGTAGTTTTTGCATGAATTAAGTTCAAAGTTAAAATTCCAATTTTCAAAATTTTTACTTAACTTTGAACTTAATTTATGCAAAAACTATTTGTGTTAGAGACATACCCCCAACCCTTCTCTACATCTCCAGCAAGTTTGATGATGATACCATGTTCAGGGGCTTTGCAATTAACTTGTTAATTTAAATTGTCTAAATGGTAACAAAAATGTAAAACAAACTTGACCATCTCTAGTCAGAACAAGATAACAATCTCTTCAACTTGAACTGAATGTGGCAAATTGCTGACATTACGAAAAACCTGCAGAGTAATGCCTGCCATACACACGCCGATGGTGTGCAGGCAGACGATGTGCACCGAGATTCAAACGCATTATGGGGCGGCTTCAGTCGGCCGGGCACCCTTTGTGTGCCGGCCATAAGCTGCAATGAAGACGCCGTCTTCATTGCAGCTTATGGCATCGGCTTTCATCGGCTCGTGCCGGCCAGAGATTATCGGACACGTCTGTTCTCTGGCCGGCCGAGCTGTGGGGCGACAGGGATCTGTCGCCCCATGTGGGCACATGCCGATTAGCGGCCGATTTTTAACCTGACCGACGGCACGAGCGCGCACGCCCGTCGGTCAGATTAAAAATCGGCCGCTTATTGGCATGTGTATGGCTAGCATAAGAAATTCCTGAATAAGAGTTGGTAAATGTAAAAAATGTAAAATCATCAAATCGCGATAAAGATTGCAATTACACTTCTAATGTAAAGGAAACAGACTTGGTATAAGCGACGCCTCACCAGTAAGGATGCCACCTGCTGGGGTGCACACTCCAGTCTGCGAGTTCAGTGCTGTCCTAAACACAAAGACACAACGATCAGCTAGAGACACTAGTTACATCGTGAATTTTACATTAAACATTTACTCACCGCCCAAAGCTGCCCGTTACAGGGTATGAGCAGAAAAAGGAGCCAAGAATATTTGTGAGGCCTAGAGAAGAGAATGTCAGGAAGTCACAAACCACATCATTTCTCAGAAGAGACATACAGTAACAATGATCACAGAAGTTATAAAGTGAGAAACACCTAGGTATGGGTGATGCTGTCTAAGGAAATCTAAGAATTCAAAACAAGGTTCTGAGGGCAGGAAGCTTCTACCTCCTGTGGTGCAGCTAAATGACATCTATTAGCTCAGCCTGTTCCTTAGGAGCAAAATCCAGCGCAGCAACAAGAATAGTAAGATAATAAAACTTTCATGTAAGCTAATCAGCGTGCTTAGCCAGACCCCGAGTAAGTCACTCGCCTCTCCTCCTCCTCCTGCTCTAAGAGACAAGGACACGTCAGCAGGGGATGGGTGGACAGGTGAGTTCCTATGAGGGGAAACACTATGTAGTTTTATGTATAAAGATAATGATGACCTTTCGCCCCCCCCCACCCCCTGTGTGCCAGAGTTCTATCAACACCTCCTTTCTCAATGGTAGTAGAACCCCCCCCCCGCTACTTGGACATAGGCATTGTCGGACCTCTGTGCATAGAAGAACGGAATATAAATCCAGTGGATTATGTGGACATTGATATTATGGTTTTCTTGTGATACAGATCAAATGTTAATATAAGCACCAGCACTTTATTAGGAGGAGCAGCAACTCTGTGTCAGACTCTGAGGATAAGGGCTTGTCCCCACTGTGGCGGCTGGCTGCAGGGGCGGCGTGTTTTTTTTACCAACATGCAGAGTCAATGCGATCTCGCCACCCGCAATCTCGTCCATCAAAACTGCCACCCTTACCCGTGCCCTTAAGGGTAAGGCTGCACACGGGAGGACACATGCGGAAACGTGTTTTTCTGTCCATTTTTTTTTTTTGATTGGCATCAATGGGCTAAAACCGCGACCGATCCACCGATTAAATCAATGGATGCGGATAGCGGTCACTCATTTCAGCTGCGGATTGCTCATGATGCACCATGGCCAATCTGCGGCGGCAGAGTGCGGCTCGCTGGGGTTAATGGGAGCAGTCTAGCCACGGCTGAAATACCGCGCTGCATCTGCTCCCAAAAAGCCTCAGTGGAGACTTGGGGTTCAGAAGCTACTAGAGCCACACGCAAAGTCGATTTGTATTTTCTGTGAGAGGGTGCCGGGGGGGGGGGGGGGGGGGGGGGGGGGGGGGGGGGGGGAAGAGAGCACCTTTTTGACCTTTTGAGGAAACCGATGTGCTAAAAAAGAAACCGATCATGAGGTAATCTCTATATTTAGCCTTACACGGTACGAACATGATATTTCCATTCAATCGGCTTAAAAGGTTTCATCAAAATAATAAATCGGTCGGACATGTTGGGAAGTACCAGACGATCGTACAAGAATTTGGCGGTTTTCTAGGTATTTACAGTGCATCTGGAAAGTATTCACAGCATGTCCCCTTTTCCCCATTTTGTTATGTTACAGCCTTATTCCAAAATGGATTGTTTTTTTCCCTCAGAATTCTACCCATAACACCCCATAATGACACCATGAAAAAAGTTTGCTTGAGGTTTTGCCAAATTTATTACAAAAGTAAAAAAAAAAAAAAAAAATCACATGTACACAAGTAATTACAGCCTCAAGTCTTTTTTTACTATGACACCACAAGCTCACCAAACCTTGGCCAGTTTCGCCCATTCCTCTTTGCAGCACCTCTAAAACTGGCCATACACGGGTCGATTTAACATTCGTTGTGTGTGGAGTAAGATTGTTTGGAAATCTAAAGCCTGCCATACACACACCGATCAGCGGCCGATTTTGCCGCCGACCGACGGACATGCGCTTGCGGCCGTCTGCAAAATCGTCCGCCGATCGGGTGTGCCCACATGGGGCGGCAGATCCCTGTCACCCCACAGCTCGGCCGGCCAGAGAACGGACATGTCTCATATTCTCTGGCCGATGCAAGCCGATGCTGTTACTTTTAATGGAGTATCAGTGTCTTCATTGAAGCTAATGGTCGGCACACAAAGGGTGCCCGCTGATGCAGTCAGCTCGGGACTGCAGCGTGATGATATCATCATGCTGCTTTTCAGAGCTGATCATAGCAGCTCTGTTAGCCCCCACTCGGGGCGTGTGTGGGGGCCATAACGCTGCTCATCTGGAGAGATTGATACGGGAATTGACCCGTGTATGTCCATCTTAAAGCTCCATCAGGTTGAATGGTAAGCGGCGGTGCACAAATCAGATTGAAGTCTGGGCTCTGGCTGGGCCACTCAAGGGCATTCACAGAGTTATCTTAAAGCCAGTTCTTTGATATCTTGGCTGTGCTTAGGGTTGTTGTGCTGTTGAAAGATGAACTTGCACCCCAGTCTGAGTACAAGAGTGCTCTGGAGCAGCTTTTCACCCAGGATGTATACATTGCTGCATCATCTTTCCCTTTATGCTGACTAGTCTCAGTTCCTGCCGCTGAAAAACATCCCACATCATTCAGACCAAAAGGTTTAATCTTTGTCTCATCAGACCAGAGAATTTAATTTCTCATGGTCGGAGAGTCCTTCAGGTGCCTCCAAAAGGCACAGGTGAACTCCAAGTAGGCTGCAGAAGCACCAAGCATGATCAGGGGAAACCGGATGCACCAAGCTAAGATTTTGAGCTTCATGGCAAAAGCTTTGAATACTCATGATTTATAACTCATTGGTCGCCCCGACAGAAGACACCTCACTGCCATTCTTGAAGGTTTGGGAGAAGGACCTCTCAATGGTACTTTCCCGCTCACAAACAGACAAACTCCTCAGAGTTGCTTACCAATTGTCAATGGAATCCCGCTATCAGGAACAAGGCTACAAAATTGTCTCCAGGTGGTATAGGGTTCCATCCCTATTGCACACGTTTCTCCCGACAATTTCGGATAGGTGTTGGAGATGTGAGGAGGATGAGGGCACGTTGCTTCATATATTTTGGGATTGCGTCAAAATCAAGCCCTTCTGGAACTCAGTTCGTTCTCACATTAAAATCATCACTGACCAAGATCTGGGCGAGTCACCAGCTCCCCATTTACTACATCACCTACCTATAGTGACTTACAAAAAATCTCTTCTCAAGCATCTGATTAATGCAGCCCGTGCCTGTATCCCGATACTATGGAAACAACCCAACCCTCCCACCACCGCACTCTGGTTTCCTAAGGTCTCAGAAATCTACCTGACCCCACTGCGTCCCTACACAACACAGAGGATAAGTTCGCTTCCACCTGGGCGGCATGGACGCTCTTTACCTCCTCTAGTGTTAACACAGATCTGCTGTCTCCCCTCCCTTAACTACCCCTCCCCCACCATCCCCCTCTTCTTTCTACCTGCCCCCATACATTTCTTCCTCCACTGTGTTCTTCTATCCCCTTCTTTCAATTCCTCTGCTTTCTTTACTTTATGGTCCACATTTGAATATATTACCATATAATTTCTTTATAAATGTATCCAGTTAGAAGTCCGGGGATTTTCATTCTCATTTTCTCTGGAAAGAGTCGCCGGTCCACATGGTCCTTTTTATCGTATTACAGTTGTGGTAAGGACAAAGCACCTGTGAGTCTGCTTACTGATCCAAATGGTTGATATTCCTAACAAAACAATGCTCTATCCCCAATGTACATCTGTCTTGAATGTCATTTGCATTTGCATTGGATATGGTTGATTTTTCTCTTCACATGTATGTTATACTTATTTACTCAATAAAACGTTATGATTAAAAAATAAATAAAAAAGAAGAATACTTATGTACATGTGATTTCTAAATTTTTTTTTTTTTATAAATTTGCCAAAAAAAGTAAACTTTTTTCATGTTGTCATTATGGGGTGTTGTGTGCAGAATTCTAAGGAAAGAAATGAAATTTTATCCATTTTGGAATAAGGCCGTAACATAACAAAATGTGGAAAAGATAATGCGGTGTAAACTCCGTCCGGATGCACTGCAACTTTGGTGATGCTAGAAGAGCAGCCTACCGAGTCTCAGCTAATGCCAATTAGGTCCAGCTAACCCTAAATTTATTGTGGACATGCCAAACACAAGGACACCTTGGGCATGTGCAGTGACTCTGGGAACAGAATGTATAGTTGAGGACAAAATTATTAGCCCCCCTTATGAAAGGAGACAATACTCTTCATTTCTCTATGAAAATAACCTTCAAGTTAACACCAGTTATTTTGAACACAAATACACTATAAAAAAACTCAATTAGAATATTTTTTGATACATCAAGTTAAAACAGGAAATGACAAAAATTTGACATCCTTAATGATTGGCCCCCTTGCCTTTAATAGTCAATAATCTTCCCTTTCTGAGCCACAACTCACAACAATCTCTACTAGGTTGGCACAGGTCTCCTGAGGGATTTTGGAACATTGTTCCATTGCAAATTGTTCTAGCTGGCCACTCAGGATCTTGGTTTTGATATCCTTGGGAAGACTAAAGGCCCCCATACACGCCCCGATTTTCAGTCCGATCGATTAAAAACAATCGATGTTTTCTGATACGAGGATCTTTGATCGGACTGTATTTCATTATACCCCCAAATAAAGCAACCGATTATTGTCCGATTTTACCGACTTCCATCGAACATTTTCCATCGGCCGATTTTATGTTTGCTGGGAAGTGGACGGGTTATGGCGGGATCAGCAGCTTGAGGCACACAGTTGTACCACCTGAATGGGAGTTTTGGCCAGGGCCAGGTATCTGTGGGGGTCTGTTCTGGGGGTGGGGGGGGTCTTTGATGGGGATGGCTAATCATAGGGGAAACAGGGTCTCAGCTTCAGTTTAGTCACATGAATAAAAAAGAAGAGAAATACAGGAGAATGTACAACATTTATACATCCTAGCACAACCTGGCAGATGATGTCACACACACCACAATGTCTGACACAGGAAGTAAAAGTATGATAATTAGTTGGATCGGACCGAAATTGGTCGGGTCATAAGAAATAGCAGCCGATTGAATACAATTTAGATTCGATCGAGAAAAATTTCCAACATGTTCGATCACATTCCGACCGATTATTCCCAAAAGTTCGATCGAAGTTACTTGTTTGAAATCGGGGTGTGTATGGGGGGCTTAATTTTGATGTATACTTTGGGTCATTGTCTTGTTGTCAAGTCTAAACTACAAATTAGATTTCTGCAGATTATTCCTCAAATTGCCTACATAAGAGCTCTGTAGAAGACAATAGTCAGAGATGTCAGAAAGGAGCCTTGTGCATCTGCCAAGACAATTGTTGGTGACCTGGCCTATTCTGGAGTTGATGTTTCAGGGAACACAGTTGTGAGGACTCTTCATCATGGTGGACTTCAGGGCCATCAACCCAAAGAACCCATTAACTGACAGAGCAGCACATCACGGCCTGATGGAGTTTCCACAATTAAACATGGCGTTGGGAGCATCATGCTGTGGGGGCTGCTTTGCACCCTCAGGACAGAGAGCCTTGTCGGTGTGCAAGGCATCATGGAAAAAGAAAATTCCAAAACCAAGATCATGGAGTGGTCCGAACAAGGCCTAGACCTTAATCCTAAAATATGCAAATTAACCTAAGTGGACATAGTGTTTTTTTAGTGTATATGTTTCCTAACAAAACAATCAAGCCTTCTTGATTCTTGACAAACAGAAGGTATTTACATGGCCCAATCCAGCACAAATCCCAAAACTTTAGGTGGAAGCCCTCGTTTTAGGACAGTGGGCGGAGCCATGCTAATTATTCCTTTTCGCCCCATCAGCCAGATGCACATCCAGAAACCGCTGGTGTACAGTGCAGATATCGCCTTTTTGGTACAGAGCCATTTATTCCAAACTGCATACCGATGGTTCAGGCTACTTGGCCATCATCAGTGCAGTGCATGGAAACCATGGCTCTATGGTGTGGGGCTTGGAAGCCGAACAAAGAGAAGCACCCATGAAGGTTATGGTGAGAAGGGATGAAAGGAATCAAAAAGCCCTCTACCTTCTGTTTTAAGAAGCGTGATTGTGCTCTGCACTGCTCGAGTTGAGGGCTTTTTGATTCCTTTCATCCCTTCTCACCATAACCTTCACGGGTACTTCTCTTTTTCCAAAATAACAAAACCTTTGTTATTAATGGACATTTTCATGGAGAAATCAAGAGTGTTGTCTAATTTCATAAGTGGGGCTTATAATTTTGGCCTCAACTGTAATATAGTCACTGCACTTGAAATTCCCTATGCGCATACGAAACGAGCATCCCTATTAATATGCGCATATGGCATTGCACTGCTAAGAGCCAGTGAGCGCTTCTGCAGGACGAGATGGAGCCGTCAGAAGTTTAACCCCCTGAGCAGCGCCCAGACCTGACCAGCGCCCAGAGGCTGGAGCCTCTTCAGCCTCTGTGTCGGCCCGGCCCTGGCTTCTGTGAACAATTTTTTTCTTTACACATGGGAGAGTCTTGTAATTCAGTTGTTACCACCTGTACATCTTATTGTTAAACATAAATAGACCAGGACATTTTAAATATATTCTGTAAAAACGATATTCTGAAAAAATTATATACTAATAGGTAAAGAATTATTATTATTATGATAGTATATGTCTTATGTCTATATGTATGTATAGAAATGAGAAAACATTGTTACCAATAGCCAGAAGCTCCTGATTGGTATTTATCCTGTAGTTGTTTCGAGACGCTGCAACACATAATATACATTACTCTAAAATACACACATATGTACATACATACATACACACACACACTTTCCAGTGGCCAACCGTGAAGAGCTAAAGCGCACCTATGTATTACATTTCTACTTACCTTTAAACTGACCCAATAGCTTAAAAGTGCTCAAAAACCAAAAAATATTCATTTAGCAATCATGCTGATGCCTGTGGGAGCCGCCATTTAGGATTCAGTGTTTGATTCCAGGCTTGCATGAGTTGAGGCTGCATTATCTCCGGCGGCCGGAGATGCTCACACAGAGAAGGAGGGGTGAGGGGACAACTATACAGATATCGCCACACAGGTAACAATTTTTTATTTACATATTGCCCCAATAGTCAGGGGTTGGCTAGCCAGGGGGAAAAGTTTGTTTGGTGGGTCCTGGAAATAAATATTGACATTTTGGGCTCAATTTGGACATTTTTCACTTAGAGGTGTAATCACTTTTGCTGCCAGATGTTTAGACATCAACGGCTGTGCGTGGAGTTTTGAATCGATAGTAAATTTACACTGTTATACAAGCTGTACACTGACTTCTTTTAATTGTATCAAAGTGTCATATCTTCAGTGTCGTCACATAAAAAGATATAATGAACTATTTACCAAAATGAGAGAGGTGTACTAACTTTTGTGATACTGTATATAGCTCGTTTAGTTGGGACTAAGCAGTTCATATATAGTACTTACCAAATGCTCGAGCAATGGCAACACTCTCCAGTACGCCCATCATTGGAATAATAAAAAGTCCAGCGCCAATGTTCTGTTAAAATTCAACATTAGAGATAAATTAGGGTTTAATCACAATCCGAACGCCTCGCACATATCCACCAACTAAAAACGCCGCATTTTATCCTTTACATTCCCTCTGAAACACGAAATTACTTCTGATCAACTATGATCATGCAGTGGTTGCAACATATTACCGTATTTTTCGGCATGTAAGACGCACTTTTTCGCCCCCTAAATTGGGGGCAAAAAAGTGCCTGCGTCTTATACCCCGAACGCGCGAAACCCGCGCCCACCGGTGGTCTCACATTGGCTTCCCGCCAGCTCTCCCGCTGTCAGTTCAGATGGAAGTGCCGCTTTTGGCATCCCCTGCATCGCCACCAAGGAGTACACAGAGGAGAGCTGTGGGCTGTGTTCGGTTCGGCTGTGGATGGCTCGGCGTCCCCGATGGCGCCCGGGAAATCGGCGCCTTTCGGGGCGGTCGGCGCCCCCTCCTTGGTGGGGGTGCCGACTTGCTGGGCTGTCTGCAGCTGACCTGAACTAAGCCTCCTCTCCCTCTCAGATCAGTGTAGTGTGACGTGCGGGGGGCAGGGGACACGGGACATTCATATGCAAATTGGGCTATCTTCAAAGAGCACACCTGGAATATCACCCCCATTGTCATCTCCACATGTGCTCTTTGAAGTTAACCCTTTCAGAGGGTGCCAAATGCCATTGTATTGGATACAGTGATAACTCTATCCAATACAATTCAAAGTAAAACAAAACACATTTCCAATTGTAATAAAAATGTTATTATAAAAACAAAAACAAATACTGTTTTGAAATCTTTCACCAAATAAGTATTCAAGAGATTTCAGCATTCAAATGATACATTTTATAATTTTTTTATGTACTTTTTTATAATATTTGTGTGTTTCAAACATTTTTATAGTCAGGATGTCTATTAGACCTGTGTACGGACAGATTGCATCACACATGATTATAGTCAGGATGTCTATTAGACCGGCGTACGGACAGATTGTATCACACATTATTATA
>CM070042.1:1073324-1087769 GCA_036250615.1 Ptychadena robeensis | reverse complement strand
TTGTGCAAAACTGCCGTGCAACATATGAAACCACAGTGTTAAGTTGTTTACCTGGGAGTCTGCTACTTCATTTCGTTACTAGTTTGGTTAGTAACCTGAAGCGCTGTATGGGAAGCTCTCAAAGGATGAAATTTAGATGGAAAATGTTTCAAAGGGTTTAGGATTACAAAATCACTCAATAAGTTGGCAGCAGCGCGTATGACAGGGATTGTGTCGTCAGCAGGAGGGACTGGCAATCCCATGGCGGTTACAGGGAGTGTGCCTGCAGAGATTAGGCTGTGCTCGAGCCCATCACAGCTGCGAGGAGAAGCCAACAGTGAAAGCATGGGACCCTAGTGATAGTCCACAGATTTGCGGATACGAAAAATAGTAAGACTTCAGGCCATAGTAGGCAAAGGACACCTCAATTGCAGTGTGATGGTTTCTTGCGTAAGGCCCATATTACAACTACAATCGTACCCATACAATTTCTGTACAATCCAAACATTCTTTACCCAAAACCAGTGTAATATGGGGACCTATCTAAAGACTTCCAATACTTATGTATTCTATCAGAGTGCGAAACTTGGGCACTACATAGCCCAGTGATATATTACCGTTACCAGTATCACTAGTATTCTAGCAGTGAGGACCCAGCATACATAGCAGTGATAGAGACCTTCCAATCACTATGTATTCTATCAGGGAATAGACTCCAGCACCTAACATAGCAGTGATTATACTCTTCAAATCACTATTTATTCTATAACGGGAGGACCCGCACTTACATAAGCAGTGACTATATACCTTTCCAATCACTATGTATTCCATATCAGGGATGGACCCGGGCACTACATTAGACAGTGATATATTATCTCTCTCAAATCACTATGTATTCTATCAGGGAGAGCCCCAGGAATACATTAGCCGTGTAGTGAATATATACCTTCAACACTATGTATTCTATTCAGGGAGCCCCGAGCCGAAATACTTAGCCAGGATATATATTTCCAATCATATGATTCTATTCAGGGGAGTGACCCAGCAACACACGTAGCAGTGATCTATACCTTTCAATCACTAGTATTCTATCAGGAAGGCACCGGGCAATACATAGCAGGTGATATATACCTTACCTCACTATGTTAGTCATCAGGGGACCGGAACTCCATAGCATGTGAATATATCCTTCCAATCAATAGTATTCTATCAGGGAGGTACCCTAGCACTACACTAGCAGTGATTGTATACCTTACAATCCACTAGTTTCTATCAGGGAGGACCGGGACACGACATGCTAGTGATATATCCTTCCAATCCGCACTATGAGTCATATCAGGGAGGAGCCGGCAACTACCTAGCCGTGATATATACCGTTCCAATCACTATGTATTCTATCAGGGAGGAACAGCACGACATAGCAGTGATCTTGTATATACCTTCCAAATCACCGGTATTCATCAGGGAGGCACCTGAAACTACATAGGTGTTTGTAGGGCAAAAGGGCACTTGTATGGAGTGATAGAAAGGTTGTATGGGGGGGGGGTGGGCCTTTAATCCTTTGCTCAAAATTAGTCCTGCCTACATTTTTTTCATCTGAAATTCTAGATTGTATTTAGCGGTATATACTGGAAATAAGCTGAGGTACCCAAAAAAAATCTGGAAAAACGGAAAGACTAGTTGGGAAAATGCAGCAGCTAAGGCTCAGAAACACACAGCAAATGTGCTTTTGTTGGGAGATGCTATTTAATTCAGTAGATGTGTAAGTTTATTACAAAGTCCCTGAACATGATATCATCCCTAGAAGGAACATTGTAAAGAAAAAAGTATTGTTCTAGCATATCAAGTTTTTGGGCAAAAAAGTTCAAATTTGACTTGATTTTGAACCTAACCCGATGAGAGCATGTTTCAGGGCTTTGCAATTCACTCATAAAGTCCACCTACAAAATGCAGGGATTTTCATTTTTTGACCTGAATATAAGGCAAATGTCATTTTTGAGCACATTTCAGGTGCTAAAAAATTTGGCTTATATTTGAGTATATACGGTATATCCACACAGCATAAACTCCTTGATTCAGTCACCATGAAATATGTCAAATGACAAATTGTTTCTCCAAAAACAGGATGGGGAAAAATCACCCTTCCATCAAGGATTGAAATATGTATCTAGAACAGGTTCAATTCTGTTTCTGTTCTTGGACAATCCACAATTGGATAAACAAAACAGAGAAATGCTGCCATCTTGAACTGATTAAATTAAAAAAGCACACTTCTACAAAACATTGGGATTGTGATGCCATATTTTTGGAATTTCCTGTGTGATTCTGGTCTGAGAAGACGTTTTTGTTGATTTACCTCTTTATTCACTTGTTTCAAGGTGATGATGCTGGCTTTGAGACAGATGTGTATAACAACACCGCTATTCAAACCCCGAATTTAAAAGAACTGGCCAAGAAAAGTCTCATCTTCAAAAATGCGTTCACCTCTGTAAGCAGCTGCTCTCCGAGTAGAGGGGCTATACTCACAGGTCTGCCTCAGGTGAGAACTTGCAAACATGAGATGTGCCTGTCCTATGTTTACTGTAAGTTGACATATTCATTTACATTGAAGTAGCTTCATCCACCAATGGGCATTTTAGATCCCCATTTAAGGCAATCTTATCTTCTGCCTTAAAGTGGTTGTAAACTCAAAAAAAAATCCCCCACATACATGACATGGACATATTACATACATGACATGGACATATTACATACATGACATGGACATTATACTCACTTGTCAGCAGTTACATCTGTGACAACTGCTACACAGAGAAAAAAAAGGTACTTACAATCTTCACTTGCTCATTCCCTAAGGCACCATCTTAAGTACTGGCGCCTGAAGCCACTTCCGCCCATTCTGTTGAACATTACTAAGGTGCCCCTCCCCTGCAGACATATTTACCAATCCCACAGGTTTTGGTATGGGAGGACAGTTCTGGTCCTTCCAGAGATCCATGTGCTGCAGTTTGCATAGGAGACAGGAGTGATGCTGAAGGAGGACACTGTAGGAGACCGGAGAGATTGAGACTGAAGTGGTGGTGAAGGGGTTCAGTGTGCAGGTGATATGGGGGTGACATGGATTTGGGGGGCAAACAGGTAGGCTAAGGATGAGGTTAGGTAGATAGGAGGTTATGGTGGAGGACACAGAGGATGATTTGGGACACCTCCCATGTGTGTCATTGTTTACTTTTCTCCCCTCACAGCTCCCGTGTCCTCCATTCTCCTGCTCTTATCAGCCTGACAGCTAGCAACACAAGAATGTGAACTCCGAGACAGAGAAGGGGGAGGGAGGGGGGGATTTTCTGCTGACAGAGCACACAGGACACAGGAGCTGCACAGTGAATCGCTGTGATAGTGACGTCACAGAGAAGAGGCAGAGCAGAGGATTATGGGGCTGCACACACAGCTGATGTTTTCCCGGCAGCCCTTTCAGCTATGACAAGAGTCACAGCATGGGAGGGGCTACCTCGGAAAAACTCGTCTTTCCTGCTTTAAGATTTATTTATTTTTCTTTTTGGACAGTGATTGCCCGATCTATTGGCAGCTTGATGCCGATAGTGCAAAGTGACCTACAACGTGGTAGGTCCGCTTTAACTCAAAGCTAGCATTTGTTATTTGTTTTTTATACTGTTCCAGTAGACCTGTGACAGACCGGTTTTCTGTCATGCAGTGAAGGGATTCGCTGGTGTATCCTGGAGGGAGTCCAGGATAGTGTTGGAGAGCAGACAATAGGTTGCTGCCCAGTCTTGTTATGTTTTTGGTTACAGGGATCTGGACTCTGGAGTGGGAATGGAAGGAATTGGGTGGGCCTTCCCACTCCACCAAGATACACCTGCTGGACCTAATGAGATTGCCGGATGTGTCTCCACAAAAGGAGCTGGGACCAGTCAGGGCTCCTGATGAGGTGGGGAGACACTGTGCTGCTGGGGCAGCGGATATCAGGGAGTGTGTGACCCAGGCCGGGGACTTCCAGAAGTCAGGTGTGATAGCTTTTCCCTGAGCTAAAGGGAAGAGCCTGTGCTGGACCTTGTGCAAGCCAGGAGGCTTGGCATTTCCAAAGACATTTGTGTTGATGATTAACCCCTGCGAGGGTCGTTTGTTTTGTCAGGGGCCCTAAAGAGAATGGTTTGCCATGATTGAGGCTGAATCCCCACAACCACATTAAATGTCATCAGATCATGATGATATGAGCTACATTAGGGTCTGACCTCAGGGTAACACATGCACACTGCAATAAAGTTATAGTAGACACAGCTACTAGGTAATGTATCATCATTAAAGTCCAAATAAAAAAAACATAATTAAATAGACACAATACTCACCTGTCAGCAGTTCACCACCTGGAAAACTGCTGCACAAAAAAATGAAAACATACTTGCCTTCCTTCCTTTTCATTCCTGACACCAACAAGTACTGGTGAACCGAAGCCACTTACGCCCAGAGCTGGGGGTGGTGCTGACCGCAGTATAGTGGCTGCAGCGCTGTAGCGAAGTGACCTACGAGGTGGTAGGTCTGCTTTAACCCCCCTAGCGCACTGCCCATACCGTGCTGTTTTTAACAGCACGGTACAGGCAATCGCGGCAGTGTACACAGTACAATTCCCCCCCCCCCTCCCCCCGCGTCTCTCCACACAGCCGGCATCATTAATGATGTCAGCTGTGTGGGCTGGAAAGCCGGAGCTCCTCCATTAACATGGAGGGCTATGGCACCGCCCACCCCCCGCCCCCTTTCGCGTCACCGTGACCCCGGAAATGCTGCAGCTGGTAAGAGAATCGCTGTAGCTTTCCGTGCGGCATCTCATCCAGAGTTTGTTCTTCACACAAACCCTGGACGAGCTGGGCTCGTCACAACCGCTAGGGAGGTTAAGGGCCCTTTCACACTATACGCGCTGTGTTGCATTTCTGTACATTTTTACGGTTCTGTGTTTTTTCATAGGCCAATGTTACCATTCACACTGCATGCATTTTTATAACGTCCTCCTGCACGCCTTTTTTGATGCATTTTGTAATTGCTTTGTTCAAAAACACAAGCACATGTGTTGACGCACCTTAGGGGCCCCTCCACACTATGCGCCCTGCGTTGCGTTTTGTAAACGTGTGTTTTGTTTACACATGCGTTAATGCATATCTTTTAAAACCGCACATATAATGTGAAAGGTCCCTAAGGGGTTGCGTTTGCACATTGCACATCTGCATTTTTGCTTGCGATCTTGAACAGAGTACCAGAAATTTGTGCAGCAGGGCGTTATAAAAAATGCCTGTGCTAACACTGCATAGCAGCAGAGGGTGTCCAGTGAACTGAACAGAATGTGTCTAAAGAGGCTTCTTGTTTTCTTGCTCAAACTATTAATACAAAGGTAATGGCGACTGATAAAATAAATGTAGTATATGTCGTTTCAAATCTGAATTGTCTCCGAATGGTACAACGGTTTTGTTTGTTTACAGTAAAGATGTGAGGTCCAAGTTGCTTACAGATTTTTAGTAGGCTGAGGGACCGTTCCTAAGTTGTAAATACATATTTATTTTAGAAAAACTATAAGCATTGTATTATTTGACATGCCATATCTGACTAGTGGTTATCTGGGGATATCATTTTATATAAAACAGCTAAGGCTATGTTTCCATTGTACGTTGGGACCCCTCCGCTACGCCTATTGCTTGGCGGGAGGTCCAGACGTAGCAGATAGACTTACCTGCTCGGCGGAGGATCGGTCTTCACTGTGCTGAGCCACTCCGCCGATGTAAGGCTGAACGTAGTCGAGTACGTTGAGCCTCTGCATCGGCAGATGTGTAAACAGAGCGTCCGCCGGCAGGCAATGGCTATGTGCTACGTCGGGACCCCTCTGCTAAGCGTATTGCTTGGCGGGAGGTCCAGACGCAGCACATAGACTTACCTGCTTGCGGAGGATTGGTCTTCACTGCGCCGAGCTGCTCTGCCGATGTAAGGCTGAACGTAGTCGAGTATGGTCAGCCTCTGCATCAGCAGATGTGCAAACAGAGCGTCCACCGGCAGGCAATGTCTATGTGCTACGTTGGGACCCCTCCCCTAAGCGTATTGCTTGGCGGGAGGTGCAGGCGCAGCACATAGACTTACCTGTTTAGCGGAGGATCGGTCTTCACTGCGCCGAGCTGCTCTGCCGATGTAAGGCTGAACGTAATCGAGTATGGTCAGCCTCTGCATCAGCAGATGTGTAAACAGACGATCCGCCGGCAGGCAATGTCTATGTGTTACTTCGGGATGCCTGCCAAGTAACACGCTTAGCGGAGGTGTCCCGATGTAAAATGAAAACATAGCCTTCGGAGGATGAGCTCCCATCCTGCATTCTTGTTTCAGGTAATTGAATTATGAGGTAAAAACTAAGCAGGTTTACTGTAAGAAATAGTAACCCAGCAATGTTTTGTGTGCAGCACCAGAATGGCATGTATGGCCTTCATCAAGATGTTCACCACTTTAACTCATTTGATGACGTGAGAAGTTTACCACTACTACTTAACCAGGCTGGCATCCGGACAGGTAACTGTGTGCATCCCAAACATAATTGTATTCCAGTTACCTCTCCTATAGTAAGTACCATTTACTAAAATGCTAAATATAACATAGCACAATCAAGACTTCTTAAAACAGAAGGTATTTACACGGCCCAATCCAGCACAAATCCCAAAACTTTCGGTGGAAGCCCTCGTTTTGGGACAGTGGGCGGAGCCATGCAAATTATTCCTTTTCGCCCCATCAGCCAGATGCACATCCAGAAACCGCTGGTGTACAGTGCAAACATAGCCTTTTTGGTACAGAGTCATTTATTCCAAACTGCATACCGATGGTTCAGGCTACTTGGCCATCATCAGTGCAGTGCATGGAAACCATGGCTCTATGGGGCGGGGCTTGGAAGCCGGACAAAGAGAAGTACCCGTGAAGGTTATGGTGAGAAGGGAGGAAAGGAATCAAAAAGCTCTCAACTCGAGCAGTGCATAGCACAATCAGCTACGCACTGCTTGAGTTGGGGGCTTTTTGATTCCTTTCATCCCTTCTCACCATAACCTTCACGGGTACTTCTAAATATAACATACAAACGCAGTTACCGTATTTTCCGGACTAGAAGATTTTTTTTACCATTAAAATCGATGGGAAAGTGTCCCTACGTCTTATGGTCTGAATATGTAAAAATAAAATATTTTTTTTTTGGTCCCAACCATCCTGGGAGCAATAGCTATGCATCCCAAGAGGCAGAAATGTGTTCTATTCCATCCAGCCAAGCCAAAAACCACTGCCAAGAAGAGGTCTTATCTACATTAGCACTAGCAGTACCCATTCACTGAACACACTGACCAATTTATGGAGAGACACATTTTACAGTTAAATAGCACATTAACATGAACATTCTGCATTGCAATGAATACATTTTGTGACTCATATCTCCTCCCATATGTAAATAGCTACTCATGGGTAAGTTGTTCAGTGCCAGATTGTAAAACCTCCCTAGCGGTTGAGATGAACCCTGTTCGTTCGCTGAACAGGGTCCTCTCAACCGCAGGGGAAGCTGGCAGCGGGGAGACCCTATGCCTCCCCGGAAAGCTGCAGCGATTGTCTTCATCGCTGCAGCATTTCCGGGTTTGCGGCACCGCCTCGATCGTGTCACGGTGACGCGGAAGGGGGCGGGGGAGCCGCCGCCATAGACCTCCATGTTAATGGAGGAGCGCCGGCTTTCCCTCTCACGCAGCTGGTGTCAGTAATGACACCAGCTGTGTGAAGAGCTCCGGAGAGATACCGGAAATGACAGGCAGTGTACTGTGTACACTGCCTCGATCGCCCGTATCGCGCCGTTGTACGGCAGTGCGCTAGGAAGGTTAAAACAGTCTGTTTAAGTTTACGTTTATTTGTTATTTATAATTAATTGAATGCTCAAAAAATGTTTAGTCTCACTCCCATTTCTTCTTGCTGCATGTTAAAGCTCTACTTGGAACCTTGTTTAGATAAATCTGATTCTGATTCTGATCCAACAACGTAAAATATGATTCTTTGTCAGGACTGTATATATATATATAAAGCATTTCATTTTATTCTTTAGCAGGGGAAATAAAATGTGTTTTTTGAGGGTGAATTAATTATAACATTTTAAATTTCAACTGATCAAGGCTTGATCGATTTCAACCACTTTTGGACAATTGGATCAGGTATGCGTAAATAGATATCCATTCGATCAACTTAAAACCATCAATTGTTTCCGTATTTTTCGGACTATAAGACGCACCGGCACATAAGACGCACCCAGTTTTTAGGGCAGAAAATCCAGAAAAAAAGATTTGATACGTTTTCACATCAATTGGGATAATGCAATGAATTTAATGGATGCAATATTCAATTCAGCCACAGGTGTCACTAGCAGCAGTACACACACACAGCACAACACGTCACACTACACTGATCTGTTCACTACACTGATTTCTGCATCCCCTGCACCCTGGCCGAGCCATCCATAGCCGAACTGAACACAGCGCACAGCTCTCCTCTGTGTTCTCGTTGGTGGGGATGCAGGGGATGCGGCATTTAGATGGAAGAGTCGAACATCGCAAATGACAGCTGCCGCTGCTCTCCTCCTCGGCTCTCCTCTGCGGCCGCCGGTGGTTGCACATTCAGACCATAAGACGCAGGCACTTTTTGCCCCCAATTTTGGTGGTGAAAAAGTGCGTCTTATGGTCCGAAAAATACGGTAAGTTGATCAAAGTGAAATATCAAGCCGTGTATAATTTAATGATATTATCACATTTTCATAATTCTGTGCCTTAACAGGAATAATTGGAAAGAAGCACGTGGGACCAGAGTCTGTCTACCCATTTGATTTCGCCTACACAGAAGAAAATAGCTCGGTGCTACAAGTTGGACGAAATATAACACGGATAAAAGAGTTGGTTCGAAAATTTCTGCAAAGTCAAGATCAAAGGTGAAAATAAGTCATAAAGCAAGTAGGAAATATAGCTAGTAGGAACGTAATAGGACATGGGCATTCCAGTAATATTTAGTGTTTTGGGCTCCTGCTCCTAGTATTGTATACATTTAACGTTTTTCTGAGCTTTGCATTTCACTGCAAGGCACAATGATGCCATTGTTTTTTAAGGATTTTACATTTGCCCAGTTTGTTTCCTGATAATGCGGTCAGTAATATTTATTGGCAATGTGCCAAGCTGATAGACTCATACCCAAAAAGACTGAGTGCTGGAATTTTTCAATTGAGTGGTACAGTTTATAGGTCACATTAAGGGCTTGTTTCCATTGTAGCGTTCCCGTGCGGTTGCAGCCGCGCGGCCGCCGCCCCCACACACAGCCGCATCCATTGGAAACTTCAATATAGTTTCCACTGGTGCGGTTGTGCGAGTTCGGATGCGGTTTAGGGCGCGTTTCTGAACGCTAGCTGCAACGCCCCAACCGCACTATAGGCATGCGTTCAGCCGCACGGGAACGCTTCAATGGAAACAAAGCCTGAGGCTATGTTCCCAGGCGATTAACTGCCACATTAAGGCTATGTGTTGGCAGTTTATTGCCTGTGTTGGCAGTTAATTGCCTGTGTTGGCAGTTAATTGCCTGAGCTGGCGTTTCCAAATCGCCTACACTACTTTAAATGGGCTTGTTCCCATTCATAGGATTGATAGGAACGCAAGAGTGGAAACAAGCCCTAAGTGGGTACATAGCCTTAAGGTGGAAAAAGTTCTGAAATGATCTTTGTCTCATTTTTGTACAGCACAGGAACCTGACATTTAACCAGGTGCATTTAGACTTTTTTATCCACTGTGTAAGCCAGTGGTTCCCAAACTGGGGGGTGGGCCCCCCTGGGGGGACGCAAAGGTGTTCCAGGGGGGAGCTGGCCCTCATTCTTAACCTGTGTTTTAAAGAAGAAGAGGGGGCTCGATAATGTTCCTAAATAGTTGAAGAATTGGGTGGTTGGATATCTAAGGGACTTCAGTCATCCCTCCACCAGGGGTTTTACTCCTAGCCCAATGCCAGGATGTAGGGACTTTGAGGTTGAATACATAAATTACCCCCTCACAGGGGAGGATTTAAACAATAAAGTCCATAGTCTCATACGAAAAATGGTTCTATTTAAAGAAATCAAATAACAAAAAACATAATAATAAGGCTACACATATAAACTCGTATACAGGCTTGGATGCAATTACCCTACAGTATCCTATCTGGCGACCCAGTGACATCCTTAATTATCACTTCGCTCTACGTCCACACAATAAAGGGAGAAAGACAACTTTTGACATCTTCTCCGGACTCAAATGACTGTATGGACTCTTTTTGACTTTGATTATGTTTTTTGTTATTTGATTTCTTTAAATTGCTTTAAATAGAACCATTTTTCGTATTAGACTATGGACTTTATTGTTTAAATCCTCCCCTGTGAGGGGGTAATATATGTATTCAACCTCAAAGTCCCTACATCCTGGCATTGGGCTAGGAGTAAAACCCCTGGTGGAGGGATGACTGAAGTCCTTCAGATATCCAACCACCCAATTCTTCAAATATATATTTCGGGATGTTGGCCACATAGAACCTTTGACTAGGTGGTACTTTTCTATAAAGTTTCCTAAATAGAAAAGAGGGGCCCTGCAAGGAAAGTTTAGGAATCACTGGTATAAGCGATCCTAGATGGAGAACAGCGAACAGGACAGATTGTCAGCAGCACAGAGGTAAAAAAAGGAGAAAATGAGGTGAAAACGGTACAATGGTTTCAATAACTGGTATAGATACAAATCGCTAAAGCAAATCATAAATCATAAATTGTATGGGCGTGTATGCTGATGCTTCCTCATCCGCCCCCAATCTTGTCAGTGGTGACACGAAGGGGGTGGGGGTAGGCGGCGCCATAGACCTTCCTGTAAATGGAGGGGTGTCACTTCTTCCCAGTATGATTCCAGCGTCAGTGGTGGTGCCGGAATCAAGCTGGGCACCTCCGAATGGGCTGTAAATGCTGCATTTTATATACCTCGCCGCAATCACCCGTGGCTTACTTTTTAAAAAAGCGCACCACATGCGTAACATCCAGAAGGTTATTGGGTATTATGTTTCACCGGTTTTTGGGCTGTAAAATATATAGGAAGAATGGGAGGGCCTCCTATTCCAGTCACCCAGTACCTGTTGTGTGGCTGCAAGACAGCACCAAGATAAAAACATGTCAGGTGACCTAATCAGATGGTAGTAGTTAAATCTTGATAAAAGAAGGCTGCCCTCAACATAAAGGGTTAATGTTACTGAGGCAAATATGCAGGAAGGATATACTTCAAATGGAAGGATTCAAACAAAAAATGATGTAAAACTTTTGTGGTTTTGCTGTGCTAGTATTTTTTTTGAGTAGCTAAGCATTGGTAAGCATTGTTTTCATAAATATAAAAAAGTAAAATTTCCTTGGTGTATATAGAAAAAAGCAGCACTTTTTAGTTTGGAGAAAATGTAGGGTTAATACACTTAATATACTCACACATTACATACATTCTACTCAGTTGTGAAGCTTCTTCCCCTCATGGCCCTGTAAGTCTTTCTACCTGCTTGCGCCTGCCTTGTCCTGGTTGGCTGGCGAAGGTGGGGGCATGTGTATACAGCTGGCAGAGGGAGGAAAAGAACGGACAGCCACGAGAGTAGCTTCTCTCTGACTCCGAGTGTTCAGGCAACAGCTTCCATTCCCACAGGGAAGTGCCACCTCGGGCATGCGTGCCATAGGTCTGTCACTGCTGCCATAGGGTGTAAACTTTTCAATGGGTACTGGTGAAAGTGTTCAGCTCCTAATATTATTTTAGCTGCTGTTGGTTTTCCATACCATGTACAAGTAAACTTCGATCCCAATCAATGAAAATCACATCCAAAATAGATATAATAGAAATATTCAGTTGTATACCTGTAGTGTAGTGTTTCCATAGTGAAATGTTAAAACATACTATATGCTCATATTGATCACATATTGCATTTCTCTTGCTACCAATGATATTGCATTCAACTGCAACAAAAAATCTTGTAATTGAAAAATCTGTTCCTTGTTTGGCAAGGCAACACACAGATGTGACTATTGGATGCGTATTACCAGGGCCTCAAAGAGAACAGTATACATCAAGCAGCTCACAAAAACATTTAAACTACCATCACACAAAACAGATAGAAACCAACACTCAAAACACAAAGATTCCTGAGTAACTATTATAGGCAAAGAAATTGTACTTTTTGTATTAACACAGATGAATCATCTCAATTAAGTACAATGCTCAGGTGACTTAGAAAATAGTCCCAATGCAAAAAATATATAGGGCCTAGGTGCCCAACCTGCGGCCCGGGGGCTGCATGTGGCTCTTTGGGTGTTGTTATGTGGCCCCTCTTGGTCCTCCACATGCGGCCCTTATAACCTAACTGTTCATGCATAGGGCATAGTGACTCACCTGTGAAGTGGTCACACGCTGACCCAGCTTTCCTATTCACCTTTGGCTCCGACATCAGTAACATTGTCAATGTTGATCTGGGAAACCAGGTCTACATATGAGCACTGCACCCAGGGGCAGGAGAGGGGGGTGGGTGCTGTCGGGTTTTGACTGCCTGTCAGGATCTGGTCCAACGCCTGCTGAGATATGTCGATGGGGGGAGGATTTAGATCAATGTTATGTGCGGCCCTTTAGTGATGCCGAGGTCCGCACTTGTGGCCCTACATATCAGCTCAGTTGCCCACCACGGGTATAGGGTGTAGTCTTATCTGCTCAGAGCACAATGTAACAGGTTCAAAACTAGAACTGCTTGACATAAAAGAACAGTAAGGCTAATTTAAAAAAAATTGAAGTTCTATCAGGTGAAAACCGACCGGTAGACACCTAATGTTGCGTCCGCCGGTCGGTTGCAATTATTGCTCTTTTGCCGGGTGATTAAAAACCGCCCATGTTAATGAGTCCTAAGTCACGCAACAACAAGAGATGGGCCCTTTGGAACTTCTGGTCCCCAGATACAAATATAAAGAGAGTAGGAATAGGAAGAGAAAGGAAAGAATGAAGCAAGACAAGGCTTAGAAGGGGGAGTCAATCTGTAAGAGAATCCAGGGAACCAGGGTTGGGCAGGTAAATGTATGGTCCTCTTGTGAGGCTGATGGTGAGAAATACATTTTTAATTTCAATGCACTGCCTTGGATATTCATTAGATGTGCACCATGGATTAACCATGGTTCCCAAACTTTTCTTGCAGGACCCCCCTTTTCTATTTAGAAATATTATCGAGCCCCCCTCCCTAGTCAATCACAGGTTAGGAATGAGGGACAGCACCTCCCTGGAATACCTTCGGCCCGCCCCCCAGTTTGGGAACCACTGGATAAAATTAAGGACATTCACTATTTCACAATGCAACAGATGTGATCTAGTCCAATGAATAAAATGTACATGGACACTGGACATGCACATGAATGGCACTTTTAGGGCTGCATACATCACCTACAACAAACACAACCCGGTGTGAGTTTGTATTTTTTTGGTTTATGTGAGAAAGTAGGTTTGTTTAACTGTTTTTGAGATATTTGTTAAATTTTTCATAATATACATTTTTTTTTTACACAGACCATTTTTCCTTTATGTTGCTTTCCATGATCCCCATCGTTGTGGACACTCTCAGCCCCAGTTTGGAACATTCTGTGAGAAATTCGGGAATGGGGAACCTGGAATGGGCCGTATTCCAGATTGGAAACCACAGTATTATATGCCCGATCATGTCCAGGTCAGATCTTATATGCATACAAAAATGTGTTCTTGCTAATGGCAAAGGGTCTTATTAGTTCATAAGTAACTGTGCCCATTCCAGATGTAGGGGGGGGCGGCTGCTTTTGCCAAACTTTTCTTGCATTGCCACTTCATAGAGCAGGGAAAGAGTGGAGGACTGAATTAAAAGACTAAACTGGCCCATTTTTGCCCACAGGCCTTAGTTTGCTCATGTATGGTTTAGCAGGAGGTTACCAACATGTCAAGCATAGGCCCAATGTGGACTTCTTACGGTTGTCTGAAGCCATCATTGCTTATATGTGCAATAGTCTGGGCATGTTCTTTTTCCCAGTGAATATCATCATGCATATAATCAATCTGGCTTCAATATTTCTGCCAAACTTTTCTTGCATTGCCACTTCATAGAGATGTGAATTGTTACCACACCCTGGTTGCTTGAGAGTGGTGGTTGTTTGTGTTAAAGCTTAACTCATGGTTCACTCCTATGGTCCTCATACATACTTTCTTATTCAGATGTTTGAAGGTCCATTGTCTGATGTACAGTGTCATCGTTTGCTTAAGATATTATCCTGGAAGTAATGTTGAGCTGTTCTGACACCTTGACATCAGTGACAGTGCATTACTTTGTAGAGTTAGGCTATGTTTCCATTACCTCGGGACCCTCCGCTAAGCATATTCGCTTGGCAGGAGC
>CM070042.1:1060737-1073299 GCA_036250615.1 Ptychadena robeensis | reverse complement strand
GGACGGGCTGACAATCTAATAGTGTTGGGGAACAAGTATTAAATAGGGGGGGGGGTGGATGGCATTGGTGTGATGTTAGGAAAAGAGGAAGATGGATAGGCCAGCAGAAGGAAGAGGTGGGTTTTTTTTAGAGCTTTTTGTAAGGTGGCAAAGGTGGAGGAGCAATCTGATGGGCGCGAGGGAGGGGGAGTTCCAGGAGAGAGTAGGAGCGGCCCTAGAGAAGTCTTGGAGCCGTGCATGTGAGAGGTTATGGAGTGGGGATATCATTAGTCGGACTCTTGAGTTTTGTATAGAAAAAAAAGCCGGCAAGTCAGGTGGGTTCGTCCCAGGATCCGGACATGCATTTCTTTTCTCTACAACTGCGAGAGGCAGAACAGCTGCAGTGTAAAACAGGGAGGGGGAGTCTCCTCCCCCCTTCCCTCCCTGTGAATTGCGCTAGTCGGGAGCCAGGTCCTGTGTGCCAGTGGAAGACAAGGATTTCCTGTACGTTGCTATAGGTCTGACAAGATCGAGCTAACTTGTCACATTTGAAATGACATCTATATCTAAGGTTGGGGGGGGGGCCATACAACTTATGCCGTTCATTAACAGCAGCAACAGTGGCAGATACATTAGGATTGAATGAAATATGGCCAATGCAAGACAACGCACAGCAGGTAAGGGTAAGTATATTTTTCAGAAATCTGGAGAGATTATCCAAATTGTGCCGGTTCGTTCAGAGTCAAGAAAAATTTCTGCTGAAAATTCAGGATTATTTAAAAAAATGATCTATATAGCTAATATTTGGAGAACAAAATAAAAAAACACAACAAAATTTTGTTCCACATATGAAGCCACATTTGATTGTGTGAAGTCCATAGTACATAGACAGTAATTGCAAATATCATCTCTTTCCCTACTTGTTATCTTGTAATGAAAAAATGCATGCTCTCATTACCCAATCCATCAGTCTTTATTATGATTACACGTATTTTTGCCATTATTAGTCGCACCGGCCATATAGACGCACCAGTTTTAGGAAGGAAAGGGGAAACCAGAAAACAGATTGATTTAAGATGTTTTCAACATCAATTGGGTTAATGCAATATTTTCAGTGGAATGCCATATCAATGCAGCCAGCAGGGGTCACTAGCAGCAGGTACACCTCTCAGCTACACGACGCTCATTCTACACTGTACACAGGGGGGGAGTGGGGGGGGCGGGGCTGGGCTGTAACTTCTGCCTCAATGTGCTGGGTCCGATGGGGAGCGATTGCTGTTCCCACGGACAGAAAGAGGCAAAGGTAGATGCACGTCATCTAACTTTTCATTTCCTATTTCAGTTCAGGGGATAGATAGAAAAAATTATACAGTTCAGATGGGAGAGTCGGCATTAGCCGGCAACTGCATATGACAGCTTCTCAAGTTCCCCAGCTGAATCTCCGGTGCCGGGGAGCTGGCGGGCAGCCAAGGTGCGCATGCTATACATAGCGGGTTCTTCTTCATATGTGCTTTTAACTAACGGATCAATCATTAAAATTGTGTATTCGTATGTATGTGTATAATGTTCATTTTTGTCAGGTAAACAATGTTAAAAATGCATTTATAAAGGTATCATCCGGAAACATCTGTCCCTATACAACGAGTTAACAATGATCTTAACGAGAGGCTTGCCAAGGAGTCACTGTACTGTCAATACCGCTATGGAATGACCAGGAGAAGAGATTCAGCAGGGCTATGCTCTTCCTGACCAATAACGATTAGTCCGGCCCATTAGAAATGGGATTCATGGATCAGAACTGAATATTACAAGAGTGCATTTTATGCCGGACAAGCGACGCAGCTCAGAAAGGATCAGAAACTATTCCTGCAATTATAAAGTAAGAGATCGATCTTATCAATAGTGATGTTGGTTCCAGCAAAGAATAATACGATGTGCATACTCTACTTACTTATGTTTATCAAAACCAATTACGCTTGCAGTGGGGCTCTTCTAGTCTGCAAGGTTTAAATGGATACATCAGGGTTTTAACTTACCTGATCCCTTGCTTGTGCGGCCCCATTAACTAACTCTGGATTCTTAAGCCCCCCCATACACCACAGACAATACCATGCAAGTTTCTGTACAACCAACTTTTCTTCTACCAAAACCATGTAATAGGAGGACCTTTCTAAACCTTTTTTTTTCCAATCACTATGTAGTCTATCAGGGAGGACCCAGCACTACATCGCAGTGATATATACCTTCCAATCACTATGTATTCTATCAGGGCGGACCCGGCATACATTAGCAGTGATAATACTTCCAATAACTTATGTATTCTATCAGGGAAAACCCAGACACTACATAGCAGTGATAATACCTTCCAATCACATGTATCTATCAGGGAGGACCCAAGCACTACATATAGCATGTATATACCTTCCCTCACTAGTATTCTATCAGGGAGGAACCGAGCACTACATAGGCAGTGTATATACCTCTCCAATCAACGATGTATTCGATCAGGGAGGACCCGGCCATACATAGCGTGATATATACCTTCCAATCACTAGTATTCTGTAGGGGAGGACCCAGCAAACATAGCAGTGATATTATACCTTCCAACACTATGCATTCTATCAGAGGACCGGCACTAATAGCCCCCGTGATTATATACCTCCAATCACTATGTTATTATATCAGGGAGGACCCAGGCAAACTAGAAGTGATATATAACTCCAATCACTATGTATTCATCAGGCGAGGACCCGGGGCAGGCACTTACAAGCAGTGATATATTAACTTCCAATCACTATGTAATCTACAGGAGGACCCGGGCACTACATAGCAGCAGTGAATATACCTTCCAATCACCTAGGTATTCTTCAGAGAGGGGACCCCAGCCACTACATAGCAGTGATATAACCTTCCAATCACTAGTATTCTATCAGGGAGGACCCGGCACTACATAGCCGTTGATATATACCTTCAATACTGTGTATTTCTATCCGGAGTGGACCCGGCACTAACATTAGCAGTGATATATACCTTCCAATCCACTAGGTATTCTTATATCAGGGAGGACCCAGCACTACATAGCACGTGATATATACTTCCAATCACTATGTATTTATCAGGGAGGACCCAGCACTTACATAGCAGTGATATATGACATCCATATCACTATGTGTCTATCAGGGAGGGACCCAGGCACTACCCATAGCAGTGATATACAATCCCAATCACTATTATTCTATCAGGGAGGAACCAGCACTCATAGCAGTGATATATACCTTCAATCACTAGGTATTCTATCAGGGAGGACCCAGCACTACATAGCAGTGATATATACCTCCCAATCACTTGTATTCTATCTGGAGACCCTGGCATACATGCAGTGATATTATACCTTCCAATCATATGTATTTATCAGGTGAGGTCACTATTATACATAGTTGTTGGTAGGTTTTCTCATGGAATTGTATGGAGGATTCTAAGGTGTATTGGGGGCTTTATCACTTGCACGGCTATATATTTGTGATGTTGGTTTGATGATTCAAGAAAGCCCAGAGAGAGTTGCATGATTGTCTAGCAGATCAAAATCCTTCATTTTTTTTTTTTTTTTTTTTTTTTGTTTTTTTTTTTTTTTCTTCCAGGCATTATCTGATGAAGTAGCTTCCTGTGTTCATCATCTGGCCACTTCCATATTGATGGAAGCTCTTATATTCGATAGATCT
This sequence comes from Ptychadena robeensis, assembly GCA_036250615.1. Lineage (NCBI taxonomy): Eukaryota > Metazoa > Chordata > Amphibia > Anura > Ptychadenidae > Ptychadena > Ptychadena robeensis. Next base: position 1,069,601 of record CM070042.1, on the reverse strand, counting down.
ATTGGACTATAATGTTTAATCTGTGAGAACATCGTGTCGTGATGGCCAGAATAATCGGAAGGATTTAAAATTCAAATGCACTGTAATCATCCAACATCATGTTACATCCAAATCTTAACATAGTTTCTCAAAAAAAAAAGCCAACCCATGGACCATATAGGTACTGTGGGAGGGTCTGGATTGGTGCCTTGAAGTCCAGGCTAATTAATCTGTTGGACTCACCCCCAGGCTGACACCTGGCTCAGCTCTTCCCCCCTTCTCTGACATCAGAGCCTTCCTGTTGGCTTTGAAAATACACCAAATCCTGGAGTGTACTGGGTGGAGTGGGAAGGCCCATCCGTTCCTTCCTCCCACTCCAGAGTCCTGGACCCAAAATATAAACAATTGCAACGTGTTGCTCCATATATTTTTTCCGACTCCTACCCGGATTACAGTGGGACCACAGCTATGGGGAGATTATACTTCCCATTCCAGATCCCCCTTGGGATCCTCTAAAAGGTTATAATTTTCTAGATGCGTAGAAATATTTCCAATATCCCTGAACCTTTCTTAGCAATCATTGTTTAAAGCTTTGATACAGATGGGCTGTTCTCACCGTCTGCAAAGTTTTCACCTAAAATTAAACACATTTCCTCATTTTCATCCAAAAAGTCATTCTTGATTTTCACAAAGTCTAGCCGCGCAGAAAAAAAACTCCTAAATCCGGATTAAATATTTGCTTTTGAAGTTAGGTGCATGATTTATGTCCTGACGTGACAAACTGTTACAGGTCACGTCTGGTAGTTTTTCTCCTGACTGAGTTTTACTGAAGCTATAGAGACTTTCAAAGGTTAGATGAATATCTCTTACAAATGTTGCCGTATATAATTAGTATTGTTCTGCTGTTCCCTTTCCTAGCGCATCTGTGAGTCGATTTCTGTACCAAAAGTGCACCATAGACTTCAATGGTAATTTGTTAGCCTGAACTTCCCTAAAATTTCTGTCTTGTTGACTTTTTTTTATTGTGTATTTAATAGACATTTCCTGACTATAATTGTGTGTACAATTGTCCGTACGCGGGTCTTTAATAGACATTCCTGACTATATCTGTGTGTACAATTGTCCGTTAGCGGGTCTAATAGACATCCTGATATAATAATGTGTGATTTCAATCTGTCCGTACGCGGGGGTTCTTTAATTAGACATACTGTCTATAATAATTTGATACAATCTGTCCGTATGCCGTCTAATAGACATTCTGACTATAATAATGTTGTGATACAATCTGTCCGTACGCGGGTCTAATAGACTCCTTGACTATATATTTGTGTTGATCAATCTTGTACCGGTTGTCTAATAGCATTCCTGATTAATAATGTGTATACAATCTGTCCTAACGGGTCTAATAGAATCTGACTATAAGATTGATACATCTGTCCGTAGGGGTTAATAGACATTCTGACTATATATGTGTGATACATCTGTCCGTTATGCGGTTAATAGACATCTGACTATAATATAATGTGTGATACAATCTGTCCGTAGCGGGTCTAATAGACATCCTGACTTATATAATGTGATAAATCTTGTCCGTTATGCGGTTTCTATAGACATCCTGACTATAATAATTTTTGTGTGATACAATCTGTCCGTACGGGGTCTAATGACATCTGACTATTAATATGTTTATACAATCTGTCTTTACGCGGTTTAATAGACATCTGACTATAATAATGTTGTAAATAATTATATTGTTTCTAAATTGGGTTTTGTAGAAGTTAAAACATTGATACATGGATATTAACTCTAAGAAGGTATTACATTTTTTAGATGATACGTATGTCTACAACAATTTTATTTTGTAAATAATGTAATAATAACTTTTTGTTTGAATACGATTCTTGGTGTGTATAATATACCAGATTCTTAAAAGCTCTTATTATACACTTTATAGAAACCACCAGCCTGAGGGAGCCCTAGAGGCGAAACATGAAGGAGACTGTGAGAGTATACCTCTGTTCTTTATCGATGTTGGCCTCTTTAAACCCCTGTATACGTTTCAACAAATTGTGATATTATATGTATATTTATACCAGTTCGGTGATTGTAACAAAGACTTTTTATATATATGACATAGGATGGTTATTGACATAGCCTTGATGGCAGAATGCGCGGCGGAACAAAAAAGGTCATACGTGGATAAAAACACTACGACTTCCATTCCAGGAGCACCATGTTGAGGGTATAATATCAGAGGTTTCCTTGATTAGGGGTGATTTGTTACTGAATATAAAATGTTTGAAACACACAATTTTGTAAAAAAAAATGATTAAAGGTATTATGTGTTTATTTTTACTTCGAGGTTAGTGGATACAGTTATCACTGTATCCAGTACAATTCCCTTTTGGCACCCTCTATCCGCTGGTGTGCTGAACAACACTCAGGGAGAGAGGTAAATGCACCTTCTAGGAAATACACAGAAAAATGGTTTCTCCATAGAAAATGGGTTTCGTGCGTAGTTTCTTTGGATTTCCCGCCGTCCCCCAATATGAATTACACATCACTCGGGAAGCCATTATCGGGGGTGGGTGTTGCTGGGGTGCTTGACTTCAGCAAGAAAAGCTAAGCTTGTTAGTGGTGGGTTGGTATTTGGAGGGTGCATCACGGTTACTGCAGGGTTGGTTATTGGTGGTATTGAAGGGGTGTTAGTCTTCCCCATTGTGGGCATTCCAGGACACTGGATGAACACAATTTCGTCCAAAAGGACCCAGGAGAACTGTAGTGCTGGTTGAGTCTACACCAAGTGGGGGAAAAGAATTTCTAAGGGAACTCCTGGTGCAAGGATTTCCTCACCTGATATGTCACAAGTGCTAATTCTGGGTTTGCTCATGAAGAAGCCGTACACAGGGGCACGAAAAAAAACCGAGCCGAGTCAACCCAGGAATCTGTCTGGTTATTGCCTATATACCCTGTGGAGCTATTTGGAAAGAAAGGGTTTTAGGGGCATATATTGACAGGTGCAAAATTGTTGGAAGTTTGTTACAGTGCAATGTGCTGGTATAAATGTCTGTCATGAACAGTCATTTTTATTAGATTTATATAATGTACAGTGGGTCAGCACAATATAAAACACCTGTTTGGTTTAGCCTTATTTTCTTTGTGTTACATTCTGCTCGTGCCTTATACAAGCCCCACATTGCCCCATCATGTGGTTATTTGTGCTTTGTCTTAGAATAGACTATCGGGGTGTGGCACTCCCCTATATGGGTCTGGATATTTTCGTCAGGGGGTCATCAGTTGCTAGGTTTTACTAATATGAATAAAATTTCGATTCTACTTATAAGTAATTGTATCAGCTTCTCTCTAAGGCAACCCTCAAAGAGAAATCCAGGAGGCGATGAAATATTACCGTATTTACATTAAAATAGAAATGAAAGTTGTGCAAGCTAGTGGTACGGTGAGGTTGATCATACAGTGATGAATATCTCCACCTTCACTCAAACATCAGGTTGCTAGTTGGATGGTAGATCCATCACCGTTCTACATATTGGGTCCAACCATAAGCTAGCGGACCGTAATAGTAGAACCATCCTAACACACGAAGTTCACACATGTGAATCAGCCCTAATAGATATGGGAAAGATTATTAGAGTGAGTTGGGAAAAGGGTGCAAGTTAGTGTACATTGTCATGTGCCACGTCCCAAGAGGAAGAAAAAATACAAGAAAAAACAGGGGTTGGGGTTAGAAGATCACACTTCTACCCCATTTGGGACTTTTTTTAGGGCACGAAAAAATATCACAATGTGTAAAAAACAATTCAATTTATTAAATTATATCCAAAAAGAGCATAAATAATACATAGCAATAGCAATATGGGTCAGTGCCTCCAGACAAAATTGGGGGCTTAGACCCCTATGAGGATAAATACAGTAAATACATATATAACAAGAATTACATTCAAATAAGTGACTGATATATCTACGAGCACAGGCGACACTATTTGCCCAGATTCCCTCGACAGTTTCGCTAGACGGCTCTTATTCAGGGAGGCTGCTGAAATCGAAATATGCGACAGCCTGGGAGGTCACTCACTAGACCACAATGGGTACACAACAAGGAATGAACGAGCTTGAGGCACAGAGTCTTGCGGGCAAGCACAAAACAGTTCCAGGGCACCCAAGAAGAAAGCAGGTGGAGCAGATGAATCTAAGCCGGGTAACGGGCAGAGGGGCATAATGTATTCCCCTCGCGGGGGGACAGTAGAAAGGTCGCCCACAAAGAGCAACCCCGCAAGGAATCTTAGCCTCAAAGCATCGTTCATCCTTTGTTGTACCATTGTGTTAGGAGTGACCTCCCAGGCTGTCGAATATGTTCTGATCAGCAGCCCTTCCCTTGAGAAGCCGTTCTAGGCGAAACATTGTAGGAGGGAAATATGTGCAATATGTCGCTCTTGCTCGTAGATATATCAGTCACTTATTTGAATTACATCTTGTTTATATGATGGACGTATTAGCCCATAGGGGTATAAGCCCCAATTTGTACTGGATTGGCACGAACCATATTGGCTATTGATTGTATTTTATGCTCTTTTTGGATATATATTTAATAAATTGAATTGTTTTTTACACATGGTCTATTTCGTGCCCCTAAAGTCCCAATGGGGATAGAAGTGTGATTCTTCACACCAACCACCGTTTTTTCTTTCCTTAGTATATACCTCATAATGCTCCTCATTGGTCCTTGGTGTAAGCCCAATATATATTTTCTCCTTTCCCTTTTTTACCTTCCCCATCCCGTGTTGGAGTTCTATACACACTTTCTGGACGAACTCTATTCATTAGAGACAAAAACCCCAATCCAGCCAATCATCCCATTATACAACAATGTCTTCTTTGGGTAGGTTGACAAGGTTATTGACTTTAAAAGGTAAAAACAAAAATGACCAACAAAACCACACTTACAGGCAGTCCAAAAAAAGTGTTAAAGAGGACTATCCCACCCTTATTCAGAGCGCCAAGGGGACTATTCACCCCTTTCTTCAGGAGGAGTAAGGAGGCCTATCCACCCCTTTTAGGAACTATTACACCCCTTTCTTCAGAGGACTAAGGAGGACAATCCACCCTTCTTTCAGGAGGACATAGAGAGGACTATCCACCCCTTTCTTCATGAGACTATAGGAGGACTATCCACCCTTTCTTCAGGAGGACTATCCACCCCTTCTTCAAGATAATAAGAGGGAACTATCCACCCCTTTCTTCAGGAGGACTAAGGAGGATCTATCCACCCCCTTTCTTAGGAGGACTAAGGAGGCTATCCACCCCTTTCTTCAGGAGGACTAAGGAGGACATACACCCCTTTCTCAGGAGGAACTAGCAGACTATCCACCACTATCTTCAAATAAAGGACTATCCACCCTTCTTCAGGCGGACTAAAGTAGGACTATCCAGCCCTTTCGTCAGGAGGAATAAGGAGGGGACTATCCAGCCCCTTTCTTCAGGAGGACATACAGGAGGACTATCCACCCTTTTTCAGAGGGACTAAGCAGGACTATCCACCCCTTTCTCAGGAGACTAAGAGAGGACACCAACCCTTTCTTCAGGAGGAACTATCCATCCCTTTCTTCAGAGGATAAGAGGCATCCAGACCCTTATTCAGGAGGAAAGGAGACTATCACACCCCTTTCTTAAGGAGGACCTATCCATCCCTTTCTTCATGAGAATAAGGAGGGACTATTCCAGCCCTTTCTTAAGGGAGGACGAAGGAGGAATATCCACCCCTTTCTTCGGGACCTAAGCAGGACTATCCACCCCTTTCTTCAGAGGACTAAGAAGGATATCCACCCCCTTTCTTCAGGGGACTAAGCAGGACCTATCAACCCATTCTTCAGGAGGACTAAGGAGGCACTATCCACCTCCTTTCTTCAGGCGGACTAAGGAGGACTATCCACCCCTTTTTCAGGAGACTAAGGGGGAGGACATACCACCCCTTCTCAGGGACGGACTATAAGGAGGACGTAATCCACCCTTTCTTCAGGGGACTGGACTATCCACCCCTTTCTTCAGGGCTGGCAACAGTTGACAGAACTTTAAAAGAATGAGTATAATAAGTTATCGGAATTTGGCAGTACAGCCAAGTGAATCTCAGGGATTGGTGTTTCACAAAAATGTGTTCCAGCCCCAGCAAACAGAGCTACTGCTGCTAGATTCCTAATGAAAGGGTTGGGTTTAGTCCCAAATCATTTTAGATATTTGATCTTGTTCATTCTATGCATAGTTCAGACATCTATTATGTTTAGTTTGGAGATCGTTTTCTTTTTTTTTGTCCTATACAGACCTAACATAGCAGCATGCCATTTTGTGTTTCTTGTCCAATGTTTCCAAAGGACTGCAAGGTGAACAGTTAAATGTTTGATTCACATGTTGCTTACCTTGATCCATCCGGCCGATTGTTGTATATTGTGCAGCAATGTCCGCCCTGGCACTGGGCGTGTCTGGTATAAAATAAGGAACCTGAAATAAAACAACAGAGGCCATTTTCAAGATCATTCTTTTCCGTAGGAATACAACCATAACTCAACATAGAAGTTACTTCATTTTCATAAGCAAACTACTAATATTGTAAATGGCAATGTATTTGGTTTGAACACATTTCTGATGCGCAAAGGACAATAAAAAACTGTTTATTAGAACTCCATACCATTTTACCATGAGGTATTTTTGTATTAAGGACCCACTTGAAGAGCTTCCCCGTGGTTCCCCGGTGACAGCGCCATGGCATAGCCCAATTTCTCTCCCTGTCGTCTTTTCCCAGTTACTCCTCCCCCCGTCTGGGATCAGGTGGCACCACCAGTGAGGTAGAATATCTCTTATCTATTTTTTTTTTAATCATATATCACTGTGGCCATCGCTGAGTTATTTCATTGAATTAGCCCACTCATGGTCACTTCTCTGATTTTCTCTAAAAGCTCTGTGTCAGGATCCAGGACAGGGAAGCGACCAGGCAAATTGCACACACTGACATCCAGACAGATGGTGGTGACAAAAAACAGACTTAATGATAATAACAGAACTTACAGGTAGGAAGACAAACAGGTGCAAACGTCCAGGGGTATCAGGGTTCAAGGTAAAGTCCACAGGTATCAGGGTTCAGGAACATAAAGCCAGGGGAAGCACAAGGTTCAGACAAGAAACAGCAAAGATACAGATCCAGATCCAAGTACAAATGAACAGCAACCATGGCCTGGCTGGAGCACACCTAAATAGCACTAAGCTAACGAGGGAGGCGTGAGCTCCACCCAGCCCCCGCCTGCAGGGAGCCACCTGCTGGTGATGACCGGTACAGCCAGGGTCTAACACTCTGTGTCTTGTTTTATCCTGATGAAGTGACAGAGTTTGCGAAACGAGTAGAGACTGCACACAAGACAAACAAGCCAAAGTGCTTTTTGATTATGTTTGCCTGTTGAATAAACATACGTTTTTATTTAGCCTGTATGTTGTATTTGTGCCAGTAAAAGTCCCTTTTAGTCACCATGGTTCGTTAATCATTGATGACCGGGTGCAACCTATGGAATTTTCTGAATATGAATACAATGCTCAATATATCTATTGTAATGCTAGGCATACACATGCAGATAAGCGGCCGATTTTTAATCTGACCGACGGGCGTGCGCGCTCGCGCCGTTGGTCAGGTTAAAAATCGGCCGCTAATCGGCATGTGCCCACATGGGGCGGCAAGCCGAGGCAAGCCAATGCCATAAGCTGCAATGAAGACTCATCTTCATTGCAGCTTATGGCCGGCACACAAATGGTGCCCGGCCGATTGAATAATGCAACGGGGGGGGGTTACGTGATGACGTCATCACGTTAGCCTCCCGGAAGATATCGGGACTAGTCTTTCTACACACATCGGCGTGTGTATGGCAGGCTTAAGGTTCAGGAAAAGGAGATAACCAGCACAGCTGGGTCATTAAACAAAAGTCAGGTTTATTGCCATCAAAATAAAGCAGTATTGGCAGTAAAGAAAAATATAAGCTTGTATGTAGCACATAACAAAAGAGGAATGCCAGGCCAACATAAGACTTAAAGCGGACCTACCACCAGGAATCTGTTTTCATGAATGACACTAGAAGTGCCAATAATAGGGAGGAATGCAGTGAAAAAACCCATAACTTACCTGTAATGACCATTTAAGAAGATAATCCGGCAGCTCTTCTCACTTTCTGGGTCATTGTAGGCAGAAATAGGCAGCACGTCACAGGAAGCAGTGATCTGCTTTGAAAATTTCCATAGAAGATCACTGAACGCCCCCCAGTGGCCACCCGCGATATTTCACCCCCAGTTTCATGTGTTGCCTTCAGCAAACCAGGAAGTGAGGGGAGCTGTGTGGTAATCTTGTTACATTACAGGAACATTTTTGAGTTTTTTTTTTACTGCATTCCTCCCTATTATTGGCACTTTAAGCTTGCTAGGGGTTTTCTACAAAATCACTCCTGGGCATTAGATGTGGGCACTCTTTGGAAAGCAGCATTAAACCCACTAATAAACGCACAAAAGCTTTCAATTACTATGCTTCTCAGAGGGCTCAGATTGTCAGTTTACAAGAGACTAGATTCTCTACCTATTTCTCCCCAAAGTAATCACAGAAAAATGACCCCCAATTCTTCCATGCTAGTTCCCTGTCACTTGTAAATTTATATCCAACTGGTAGATATCTACTTCAAGGCACTTTCAATACTGAAACGATTGTCAATTATTATGCCCCTGACTTGCATCAGGTCAATTTGTTTCCTAATGGGGGACACTAATGTGGTGCTAGACAAGGTTCTAGACATTTATCACCCACAATCTGGTTCAGCTTCCCCTGTCAACCCCCCTTGTCAAGTCTG
>CM070042.1:1021291-1044733 GCA_036250615.1 Ptychadena robeensis | reverse complement strand
TTGATCGTTTTAAGTCGATTGAGCTAAAATCGGACCCGTGTATGGCCTGCTTTACTCTGATCACATGAGACCTTTGGCATGCATATTTTTAACCAAGTGGATTGGCCGATTCCTGTCTGCTAACCCTCTTCTCTAACGCTCTTCTCTATAGCTCTAACGTGTAGTACAGGTACAGCTCCGAGTTTATAAGCCGCACAACGAACAGTAGTTCTAGTCATTATAGCTACAGATGAGTGAGTTCCAAGGTTGATAATTTCACTTGAATTTTGAGGATCTTCTGCTCAACCATTCAAAAAGTTAATTTTTTATGCACCTGAATTATTTGTTAGATACCTTGAATGATTTACTTTCCAAAAGAGCAATCATTTTAGTTTTTTTATGTTCTAGAGAAGGGGATTCCCAACCTTTTTTCCTTAAGGTCCCCTTGCGTCTAATTAAAATACATTTTCCCGGAAGTGACATAGCAACACTACCACCCTGCTAACTTGCCTGCACACAACCCTTCTTTATACCTCCAGCAATTGTGGGGATGATACCATGTTCATGGACATTGTAATGAACTTGCCAAGTCAAATAGTGATATTTTCATAATGAAATTCCACCATGTCTAGTAAAAAGGAGTAAAACCTCCACAAGATAGAGCTGCCACTTGCTTACATTTTACCAGCCAGGTACAGCTCTGGATTACCACTTTCACTTTACAAAGAGCGCGAAGGGGAGCACAAAGCGGAGCTTGCAGTTTCTCTCTCTCTCCGTCAGAGGCTACAGAGCGTCAACCTCTCTTACACACTGATAGTGTGCCCCCCCCAATCTCTGGCTCCCCCCTAAGTTGGGAACCACTGTTATGAAGGATATATTTAATTGTCCCTTTATGTCTTGTGTTAATACATTTTCTATGTTCATGTTTACAAACACCTAAAAAGTCTATAAAAAAAAAGGAAAGAAAGAAAGGTTGCTAACCAGCAACTCCTGATACCTCACCTCATGTTCACATAAAAATGGTGTTTAATCTTTCCAAGGCATTTCACTTAGGTCCAGATTTCTGTACCAAAAGCCCTATAACTGTTTTTCATTTAAGACATTTTTATGCTGTAGGTCTGTAACTCGACTAAATATGTCCAAACAAGGGTCTAGTAGACATATTTCAGTAAGTTACGGACCTACTGCTTAACCTCCTGAGTGCACTGCCCGTATCGCGCCGTTTACAACAGGCGACCGAGGCAGTGTACACAGTACACTGCCTGTCATTTCCGGCAAAACCCGGAAACGCTGCAGCAATGAAGACAATCGCTGCAGCTTTCCGGGGAGGCATAGGGTCTCCCCGCCGCCGGCTTCCCCTGCGGTTGAGAGGACCCAGTTCAGCGAACGAACAGGGTTCGTCTCAACCGCTAGGGAGGTAAAAAAAAAAAAATCGCTTTTTGTTCAGAAAGCCAGACATCAGTGAAACGTCATGGTGCTGTGTCCTCCTGTTTGCAGACATTAGTACCCCCCAAAACACCATCATCAACATGTTGGCTAGACGCCTGGTTTAGACAGCCCAGTTTGTACTACTTCATGTTGGATTAAAAACATTGTGAACTCCTGGGATGCCTATGCCTGTAACAAATCATCACAGGGAGGTAGAGGTGGGTCGTCAGGGAGGTGGGTCTGCAGGACGGCGCGGGCACAGCTGGAAAAGCTGCCCAAAGTGTGGCTCTTGGATGGAGATGCCTACCTTTGACGTAGTGATTTTTTCCACTTCCAAGGCATAATCCAGCAGAGGTGTAGCTGGGAAGTGTTGCTTTACATAATCTTTCAGGATCTGGACTCTCATGTCTGGGTTGTTGATCTGAAAGATATTATATTAGAATTATATTAATCATTATATTATAATATAAGCTAGAACACCAAAAAATGTCATCCTGAACTTGAACCACATCAAGGCACTTACAGATTTGACTCTGTGACCAATACCCATGATCAGTTTTCCCTCCTTTTTCATCTTGTTTACAAACTCCATGGGGATTAGACCACTGTCAAAAGCTTTGCTGAACATCCTGGCAGCTGCATCAAGGGCACCTCCAAAACGATCTCCCTTACACAAATAAATATGACAGTGGTTAGAAATATACGTAAGAAGTATAAGAGACACAGGATAACTGGAAACAATGAAGAATATCTGGACTTGTTATGTGCCAACTTACAATGGTGAGCAGCCCAGATGTAAGACTAGAGATGAGGTCTTTGCCAGCTCTGGCACACACAATCGTATTATGAGCTCCAGACACGGCTGGTCCATGGTCGGCCGTTACCATCAGGCACATTTCAATGAAGTGTGAAGCATATTTGGGGACCCTGAGAGGAACAAAACGTGATTTGATTGAAGCTTTGAGATCTATAGCAAAATGTGTGCAAAAATAAGAGAATATTATCTCACCGCCTCTGGAACCAAAGCAAACCCAACACACCGCCGATTCCAATATCTTCCTTGAAGACATCTGTGATGGGCATGCCGGCATAGATAAGCTCCTGGCCTCGCTCATCACATATACTGGTCATGAAAGAGGCAGGCTTCCTGATCAATCCTAACTCCTAAAGAAAGACACAAAGCAGGAAGATTGGGTCAGTTGGACATTAAGCACAAAGAAAGTGAATTGGTAACAGCAGACCTGTCAGGCCTCCCGTTTTAGCCAGGAAGGTCACGTTTTTATGTGGCTTTCCCAGCCAAATCGTGATTTCAAGAAATCCCGGATTCTTGAAATGGAGCTGATCTAGCAGGGAGAGGGCGTTCCTCTCCCTGCTAATGTCCCGCCGCGCACATTATCAGTACAAGCGCGGTGTAACGCCCTCTCCCTGCTAGATCAGCTAAAAGCCGGTGAACGCCAGAAGTGACGTCAGAGAGAGACAAAGTAAAATATTAAAAACTCCACCATCTGACTTTGCAAGTTAATAAACCGTTTATTACTGAAATCTGGATCTCTGTGGACTGACAGGGTGGTTCCATTTTTCATTCAGCTTTTGGCACAGTAAACCAGGGGTTAATCCCTCTTTTTGAGAAGCATGCAAGACGGTTTATGTGTTAGATGAACAATGACAATGTGCTCTTTTGTGAACCATGGTCGACTCATTCTGTGTACCTTGGCTGTCATGGTTTAAGCTGTACCCACTTTTTGTTAAATTAACCAGGAAATTTGAGGTTTTGGCCTATTTTTGTTTTGTTTTATTGTCTGGTTGACAGTTAATATTAGGGAACTTTAAAAAAAAGTAGTTTAATGGCGGACACATGTTTTCCTTTACTGTGTCTGTGATCTGCAATGTAGTCATCACTACTAGTCGACACAACTTTACTTGAGTGACTGGTGACTCGAAGTTGTTAATGCCCCATTATGTATGTTTTTAGTTTACACACACCAAACCTTATGTCTGGGGCATGGTCACTCCTGGCCTTCAATGCCTCTAAATGGTCCTTCTCCCCCTCTCATCTGTTCTTCTTGCCTATTACTTCACCCTCATTTATATTGTTCATTTTTTGGGTTCTTAGCCTGGGTGTTCTAGCCCTGAATGTTTCACGTAACTGCTCTAAGATGATTTACCACCTACAGTTGCAAAAGTTGGCCATCTATGGTCTACAGGAAACCCGTCTTGTGGAAATGGCAGTGACATCCTTTCTAAATAATAAGGCTCCTGGTAAAGATGGCCTGCCTATATTTAACCGCCCTAGCGGTCAGGACGGCACCATCTCGTCCAGCACTTTCTTGTCTTGTATTGCAGCTGACGAGATGGAGCCGTCCAGCTAAACTCAGATCCCCCGGCAGCACATTCTGCTCTGTTCTGTCCCGGGGATCTGAAGCTTGCTTTTTCACTGAAGCAAGCCGGCATGTCACCCCTCTCCCAGCCCAATTTGTATATGAATGTCCCGCAAATTGGGCTATCTTCAAGGAGCACACCTGGAATATCACCCCCATTGTCATTTCCAGATTTGGTCTTTGAAGTTAACCCTCTCAGAGGGTGTCAAATGCCATTGTATTGGATACAGTGATAACTATCCAATACAATTCAAAGTAAAACAAAACACATTTCCAAATGTAATAAAAATGTTATTATAAACAAACAAATACTGTTTTGAAATCTTTCACCAAATAAGTATTCAAGAGATTTTATCATTCAAATGATACATTTAATGATTTTTTTTATGTACTTTTTTTATAATAATTGAGTGTATCAAACATTATTATATTCAGGATGTCTATTAGACCCGTGTACGGACAGATTGTATCACACATTATTATAGTCAGGATGTCTATTAGACCGGCGTACGGACAGATTGTATCACACATTATTATAGTCAGGATGCCTATTAGACCGGCGTACGGACAGATTTTGGGAAGTTACAGGCCTACAACATAAAGAAAAATTTCCCATTGAAGTCTATGGTGCGCTTTTGGAACAGAAATCCGGACCTCAGCCGCCTAAAAACCCCGAATGTGGCCTTTAAATTGGAGCTTCTTCCCGTGTCCATGAACACAGCCAAGGCAGTTCTGCTGCCCAAACCAGGCAAGGGTCCAAGAGCCTAAAATTGTTCCACCCTATTTCACTGCTTGCAACTGATCTAAAAATTCTAGGCAAAGTTTTGGCCATGCGCTTAAACAAAATCATTTTCACAATCATATACTCAAATCTTCCTCCATCTATGTAGGCTGTATCTGAAAAGACTGGCAGTAGAGCCAGCTCAATGCCAAAGCCTTTGGCAGGAGTGGCCTTTCTTATGGTTGGTGCCCCACCGGTTTGGGTTTGGTACTACTTTCAATAAAGGGGTATGCCTTGTACTCTTCCCCTAAAGCAGCCATCTTGGCTAATGGAGCCACAACTCCAGTTTACACCTGTTGAACTTTTTAGGAGCACAAGGAAGGGATGCCCATTTTAACTTTATTAAGTTTTTATGCCCTAGATGTAGAACCATTGGCTTTGTTCCATGGGGACTCAGGGGTTCCAGTATGGGAATATCCAAGAGAAAATTATGCTGAACGCGATGAATACTTACCCTTGCCCAAGAGTAATCCATAGGTACAGTAGGGGGTGGTACTTCCTCTGCTGGTACAATTTCACCTTTAGCAACCAGATCCTCATACACTGTCCTGAGAAAGCAAAAAAGAGTGGCATCTCATTTAAGATTAAAGAGAAGATTAGGTGGTGCTATAAATAGATGTCATCAGGTAATGTTATGGTGGATGGAGGAAAATGTCCCTAAAACATACTAAAATATATATAAATATAGATATATTATGTATGATCAAGTATTAAGTCACTTAAGGTAGCCATACACACAACAACTTTTGCTTGATCAATCTTCTCTCAATGTGCCTGCAGCCGAAGGGGACATCATGTTAATGGAGAGAGCGTCGCTTTTCTCCACACACCGCCTAATTGACACCGGAGGTGTGTAAAGGGCTGGGGGGAGAGTCGGCAATCACGGTGGAGTACAGTGTACTCCGCCGCGATTGCTAGGTGAAATGGCTTTTCGTGCCATAAAAAATGGTGCGAAAAGCCCATAATGCCCAGGGGGATAAATATTGACAATCAGCCTTACATCCAATCGATCGTACCACCACAAAGTGCGATTAATGCAAAACCATTAGATTCCTTTCCTTATGCCTGTATATACATGCTCCATAGTGCAATTGGATATACATTTTTTTGAATACCTAGAAAACTAGTGAGATCCTTGGACAATCGACTGAATTTTTAACACACTCACGGCGCTTTGATTTTATCTTCAATTACAATCACATTTGATGTACAAAAAATCCATTTTCAAAACAATTAGACTAAAAATTTGCTTGTTGAAGTTCAAGTCAAACAAACAAAACAACTGAACCGTGTATGGCCCCCATTACAGTATAACTCTTCATAATAATAAAAATGGGTGATTCTCCTATAAATTGAGAAGATTTAAGAAAAAGAGCATGGGGGCTTTACTTGAGATGGCCAGGGCCATACCCGTGTTTTGTTAAACCCATTTGTGTGCTTCTGCATCCTGCCATGCCTCTCAGGCAGGATGAAAGTTTTACTCACTCTGCCAGCTAGTGTCATATTTGTGAAGAACATATTCAATCTCATTGTGGATGTTAAAGATTACAGAGTTTTTTAGGCCAAATTTTCTAACCTGCCTAATAGATGCAACCAGGTAGGCATTAGCTGAAACAAGAGGGTTGAAACAATGAGCTACTGCTATGTATTAATCTTTTGGTATTAGTAACCAATTATAGCAACTTGCTAGACCAGCATTAATCAAATGAAGTACAAATGGCCATTATTAGACCACTTACTGAATGACATCACCAAGCTCATCAAAGGAATGAGGCACATATACTCCAGATTCCTTTAAGGCCTTATTTTTTGCAACTGCGGTCTCGGAGGCCTGGTTGGCACATGCGCCTGCGTGTCCAAACTGTACCTATAATAAAAAATAAATAAAAAACAGGTAAGGAATGCCCAAGAAAATAAAATAAATTAATTAAAATTAAAATTTTATTTTTACTTAGTATCAAATACCCAGAACTTGGTAAAAGACTGTGCGGTAGACGTTAGAAACATTGTAAGACTAAAGCTGGCCATAAACGTGTAGGCTCTTCTGAAATTCTGCTGCAGATCAACTGGGCGTGATGACTACATCACACATGGCCGGTCGTGTGTGCAATCGTTCTAAAATTTACAGACATGTCCGTAAATTCTTAGATCAATTTACCGGCCAATTCATGGCTGAATTGTGTGTTAAAGCATTTGAATTGCGTCAGATTGACCGCCGTGAGTGTGAACATCAATCAGTCAATCAACGGCAAAATCAAATGTCAATCAGTCAAAATGTCAAATGTCAATCAGCGGCAAAATCAGCCACAAATCTAACAGTCTGGGGCCAGCTTTACACTTTTTATAGTTTTACAGTTTTATAAAAACAGCACTTCAAAACTAAGAAAAAAAGAACATTCATACGACAACACATTACAGGCCATGGCCACTAAGTCAAAACCGTACTAAACCATCCACAGTGCTTGCATCATATCAGTAACTTTGCCACAGATTCATTAAACACAATGCTAGATGATCACAAAAAATTTTTTTTAAAACATTAACAGAGAGAACAGACCCCATAGGGTTAAAGGTATTTTAAGTTTGAAAGCAAACTTAAAGCGGGCCTACCACCAAGAATCTATGTTTTCATAAATGACACTAGAAGGTCCAATAATAGGGAGGAATGCAGTGAAAAAACCCAAAACTTACCTGTAATGAGCAATTTAAGAAGATAATCCGGCAGCTCTTCTCACTTCCTGGTTCATTGTAGGCAGAAATAGGCAGCACGTCACAGGAAGCAGTGATCTGCTTTGAAAATTCCCATAGAAGATCACTGAACACCCTCCAGTGGCCACCTGCGAGATTACACCCCCAGTTTCATGTGTTGCCTTCAGCGAACCAGGAAGTGAGGGGAGCTGTGTGGTAATTTTGTTAAATTGCTCATTACAGGCTCATTACACACAACGTTTTTGAGTTTTTTTTACTGCATTCCTCCCTATTATTGTCACTTCTAGCGCCATTCATAAAAACATAGATTTCTGGTGGTAGGTCCGCTTTAAGACTTTCACAGAAACAAGCCCAGTGCAAGTTTAAATTGGCTAAATACACACAGCCAAAGCTTGGCTCTAGTGGCTTTAGTTTCATCCTGAAAAAGAGCCGCCACACCTGTGATTGCTGTCATCCGCTGCAAGAATCCATGATCACCCCATGGTGGCATATGCAGCATGCTAAATGCTCTGTAGCAAAAAGTGGGTGTGATTAAACTTGGAAAAGTTTGACAGCAGGAGGGGCTCAAAATAGTATGGCGTGTCCAGTATGCATGAAGCTACAAGATGACTAGATGATGTGGGCACGTTTCAAAATGTAGTTCCAACAGATGTGCTACAGGAGATTACCTCCTGTATTATTTCCACTTTAACAGACTGATAGTCAGCCACTGCAGATGTACCAAACACTAAGCTGCAGTTGTCACACTAACATTGCAGCTGTGGTCCTGGAGGACGATTGGAGTCCTCTTGCCGACTTTCAATTACTTGTTTGTAAAATTTGATGTCACCCCACGTCTGGGAGGAAAATGGTTTTACCCCAATGCGGATTACACACATAGTGCACCTCTGACCTGTAACATGATTTACATATTAATTAGTTTGCGATTGGCTAGGCGGCTTGTGAAAAATACACCTGACCTAGAAGATGGCTGCCCTCTGTGATGGGGCCAATTAACCCAGGATTATCCATGAATTAAACATGGTACTCGAGTGCCAAATGAGAGACTTCTCTTTTGTGGACAATCAGAACCGGAAATTCTGAGGACTGGACAAAGGACAACTGGATCTTAGGATGATTATTTTGCGCTTGATTTAGTGACAACTGAGAAACAAGTCAAACAGAAAATAGTATACAATAGTGCCAATGTTAAGCTGGGCATACACGGTCCAATTCCTGCACAATCCCCGATCCAATGCTGTGCGCGCTCCCGCATCCCTCAGGGATCGGGTCGTGCAGGAATTAGATGCAGCAACCAACGAGGATTGGGCTGAAATCAGCCGTCCTGTCGGATCGCACAGTTATCTGCCAGGACAGTAAATTTTAGCCCGATCCCATTAGTTCGGCTGCAGATGCCCCCAGCCACAGTAATGAGCTGCACATTAAGAGTGCCGTCCGATTCTCTGCACTAGCGGGCGTGCGTGAGGACGTCATCACACCCGCTCCTAGTGCAGAGAATCGCATAAGGAATAGACGGTAAATCGCACCGTCTATTCCCAGCTTTATAGACTTCTAGTAAAGGAGACCAACTGCTTAACCACCAGATAGCAGATCAACCGGATCTGTAATCAGATCTTACACATATTGTTATTACCTCTGATGAGAACATGGTTGCACAAGTACCTATACACCAACACACAATGGGCTTGGTCAGCCTGCCTTCTTTAAGACCACGGCAGATTTTGTACTCCTCTGTGCCTCCAATCTGTAAAAATAAAAACCACAATATTTGGTATTTTCTAAAATCGATTTACAATACAGGGCACATAATATACACATTTCCAGTAGTAGAATCTCTGGTCTGAGAGATATGGTGCTACTAACATGTGTACACCATGCATCACACCAAGTGTATCTGTATAGTAGTGGAAGCACTCCCTACACTTTACTCCATTGTAAACTTTAATCTATTTGTCCAAGATCACACACAAAAAAAGCATTAGAACTTTCTTACCGCACAAACCCTCATAATTAAAGCTGGGCTCAAGGTTTACCTATGAACCTTGTACTGTGATATTGCTTAATCTCATTGCATACAGCCAGCCTCTCCTAGAGCAGGGATGTAGAACCTGTGGCACTCAGAGCCCTCTGGGCCCAGAGGCAGAGAGACAGGAAATGACTGCATTCCTATTGGCTTTCAGTGTCAATTTTCTTCCCCGCTCTTCTGATTGCACACAGTGCCCCAAACCCTCCCCTAGCACTGCTAATCAGAAGCCAGGGGAGGGACAAGACGTAAGCTGAGAAAAAGGTGTGTGTACTGTAATGTGTGCAAGAGTGAGAGAGCGAGAGAGCAAGAGTTTATGCAATGTGTGTGGATGAGTAGAAGACAGACGATGATGATAAGAGAAGGCAGAAGGAATTCTAGAAGAGCAGGTTAGAAGCTGTAGAAAAGGCAGCAGGGCATGCTGGGTAGTGTAGTTCTTCAGCAACTGGTAGAAGGTAAGGCTTGTAGTTGTAGCTTCTTAGCATCACAAGTTTTGCCATTTATACTCTGTCAGCAGAATGCCATGGGACACACATAGGCTTGTCCCCACTGGCGTAGCTGGCCGCGGGGCGGTGTGGTCCTGCGAGCCGCTCGGGGCTAAACAAAGTTCACGAGTGCTCATGTTGCAAGTGAGGAAAAGCCCGCTGAAATAATGGAAGCGGCTGCCCGTGGCTCAGAACCACATTGTCGCGGCCAACTTCGCCTGTGGGGACAAGCCCTAACGCACGCCTATAGGCATGCTGGAGTCTGTAGTCCAACAGCAGCCTATGGTTTACAGGAAGCCTGTAGCAGGCATGATCCCCCATGAACAGCTGAACTCATGGCCAATATATTTACAAGCTACACTAGATGGAGAACAGGAAACAGGACAGACTGTCATTAGTCAGTGGTGACGGTCTGCATCAATATTTGTCTATAAGGAATAACATGGTTCTATAGAAAGTCGGTCTGATCGGGTCCATCTAACCTCAGAGGTTTCAAATGTTAATCCTGCCATACATCTTCCTTCAGCAACTTATTTTCCTTGGGTGAGCCAACCCATGAGAACAGAAAGTGTCTACAGAAAGGCAGGAGGAGATCAGCAGCACAGAGGTACATAAGGGGTGAAATGAGGGGAAACGGTACTTGTTTCAATTGTTACAGATACAAATCACTAAAGCAAATCATACATGACCCAGATATGATTATTCAATGTTTATATTAGAGATAATGAAGGTTTGTTTTAGATCTTATAAGAAAGCAGAGCTTGTGCTTACATGATTTGTGTGTGTATACAAACCCCCCCATACATACATTTTTAATTTTATGAGAATAATAATAATAAGTATTTGTGATATAACAGTTTACCTCGCCAAGCACTACAATCATTTTTACTCCTTCTGTATCCTGATAGCGTAGAACATGGTCCATGAAGGTGGAACCGGGATACCTGTCAATAAAGGAACAGTTAAAAAAAAAAAAACATTTATTAAGTATTCCACCGTATTCATTCACATTTCAGAAAGAAACTTTGGAAAACAAACAAGTTTTTCTAAAAAACTGTTTTAGCACAATTTATAATCTGGCACCACAAACTAACCCATGAGTAGCCATTTACATTTGGGAGGAGAGAGGAATCTGTGTAAAAAAATTCACATGATATGTAAATAACATCCCTGTTGTAATAGCGGAGTGAGCTTATTTTGTTGTTGTAAGTATATAATCACTTCTCTCATATGTAAATAGCCATGTCATTCACAGACTCACTTCTCCCATATGTAAATAGCTGTCCATGTGTAAGTTGTAAGTGTCAGACCGTAAAATGTGTCTCTCTATAAGTTTGTTAGTGGGATCAGAGAATGGGTACTGCTAGTGTATGGATAAATAAAGTTTCAGCCCGGCACACTCTGAACTCCTGGCACGGGCCATTTGGCTTGGCTGGAAAGATTGGAAAAAAAGCCTTGATGTTGGCACTGGCATTTTGGCTTGGCTAATTAGGATACAGCATGATCTAGCCCTGTCCACCTTTTTGGAACATGTGGTATATTTACTTTATATGTAATTTGCTGTGTCTCTATCATTTTATTTTAACTTTCTCTCCAAAACTATGGGGTTTGTGTCATATGGTCTAGTGTGCCATATAGTGTGAAAAAAAACAGCATGTGAAATGTATCTGGTTTAAGATTTAAAATGTCCTCTTACCTGTCCCCACCAATGGCTACACCTTCATAAACTCCATCAGTGGTCCTGGAGATGATGTTGTTAAGCTCATTAGACATCCCACCAGAGCGAGATACATAGGCAACACTTCCAGGACGATATAATTTGGAAGCCAAAATGTTATCCAACATTCCACCGGTATTCCCAATCTTGAAACAACCCGGTTTAATGCCACCGACCTAAGGACAATAAAAGGCAGCTCAGCAACAAATTCTATTATCCTAGATCAAAAACTCAATGCATCGATTAACTTTTTATTTTTTTGAAAATGTAAAAACTATTGTGATAATGCAAAAGATATCTTGTGACCAAGCAGGGTCCTGGATCCGACATGCCTTCGGTAACTGGGATTTGAAAAGGCACAGAAACCTAAAAGTTAATTGTCTAGAAAACCTGAAACACCTAGCCTGTGGATCCTGAAATGGCCTTTTGCGATCCAGGATATCAGGGAAAAGGTGGTGGAACTCACCCCCGCTCCCCTGGCCACGCCCCTACCCATCCTTAGGACTGCCCCTAAAACCACCCCTTTATGTCAGGTGTTCGCTCCATAAATAGCTCCCCATCAGGGGAACGGGGGCAAGTGCACCCACTAGCGCAGGCAGCCGCACCGCCTCCCCTCCCCCAGGACGGCTAGAACTCCGCGCCCCAGTCCACGCTGAAGAGAAAGTTCTCTCCAGCATGGACGGGGGAGGAGACGCACCGTCATAGGGTCACCGCCCATAAACAATGGGAAGGCGCCGCCCCTCCCTTGCTGCACATTGCGAGGGAGGGGAGGCACAAAATCAGCCGCCCGTGGTGTGCCCGTAACCCGTGCTGAATGGCCAACACTTCCCCCCACTAAACAACACAGATGGGGGGGCCCCCACGACGCACTGCAGCCAGTGCCCTTATTTCGGGGCCAGGCTTAAAATAGGTGACGGAACTCCGTTCCTGTGCGTTCCCCAAGAAAAAAAAGCCCTGCAGGATATAAACTTCCAAGCTCAGTGCAGGTGCCAGTTATTCTGAAAATCATCTTTTTTCAAACTGTAAAGCCCAGGTGCCCAACCTGCGGCCCGGGGACCGCATGCGGCCCTTTAGTTGTTCTATGGCGGCCCCCTTCAGTATTCCACTTGAGGCCCCGAAACCCAACTATTAATGCATAGGGCATAGGAACTCACCTGTCTGCCGCATTACCATACTACAGTGTTCCCTAATGCTTGAAGTATCATTTAAAACAAGTTTTATTTTAAAATGAAAAATGTCTTCTAGCTCTGCCTGCTGTCATTTAAAAAAAATGCTTATACAAGTCAGTATAGATTGAAAATGCGCGGCCCTTTAGTGATGCCGGGGGCCGCACTTGTGGCCCTCCATATCTACTCAGTTGCCCACCACTGGTGTAAAGGCATATTTGAACAATACTTACTGTTGCTGGACCAATAATGGTAACACCTTTCTCATCTGCAGTCTTGATAAGCTTTCTGGTTAAAGCTTCTGGAATGCCTTCTGCAATGATTGCAATGGTGCGGATCTGCAGAAAACACACACCAATATATATTTTAAAGGATAGATGTCAATACAATCTAAGAATATTTAATAAAATAAAAGGAAATAAAAAAATACAAAAAAGGAAAAGGAGTAAGCTAGTAAATGATTCGCCAAGTGCAAATGAAAAACACCAGTAACCTGAGGATAATTCATGGTCTCCACAGAGCTGTCATATGCCGATCTTAAAGAGGCAAAGTTGATGAGAACATCCACTTCGGGGTGCTTCCTCATAGCATCCCCCATATTCTTGAAAACTGGGATCAGGATTTCTTTGTGACCCCAGTAAAACTTCTGCTTATGGTCCCCACTAGCAAAAAGAAAAATGCATAAGGGTCACAAACCAAAAGTGTACAACTGAAATCATTATCTAATTTTAGGAAAATGGCTTTTGCTATCAACAAGAATGAGAACGCTAGGAAATCCTAAAGCATGCCGTCCCTTGCGCGAGATTTAAACTAAAGCCACCAGTTTATATTTAGTCAACATCACAAGTCCTTTATGAGGAGAAAGACTTCTAATGTCTCTAAAACCTGCCATACACCCACCGAGTGGGGGTCGACAGAGCTGTTCAGATCAGTTCGGAATAGCAGCGTGATGATGTCATCATACTGCTATTCCGAGATAGAAGCATCGGCGGGCACCCTTTGTGTGCCAGCTATTACCTTCAATGAAGACACCGGTCTTCATTGAAGGTAATGGCATCGGCCAGAGAACATCGGACATGTCCGTTCTCTGGCCGGCCGAGCTGTGGGCCGAAAGGGATCTGTCGCCCCATGAGGGCACCTCCGCATCGGCGGCCGATTTTGCCGCCGACTGACGGCTGCGAGCGCGCATGCCCGGTAAGCAGCAAAGTCGGCCGCGAATCGCTGTGTGTATGACAGGCTTTAGACCTTCACTTACCCTGATCAAGCAGAAAGAAGTTACACATACAGTAGCTGCCCCCTAGCACTGAGTGGTCACAGTAACTTGGAATGTTGACATAGATAAAAATCTCAACATACATCATAATCTCAGCATAATGTAAGCAAACCTTCTTTCTGCCTGTTTTTCTGGTCCATGTTTGTTTTTAAGTTTCTTTTTCACTATAATTTACTCCCTCTGTCCCATTTTGTGGTGAATGACCCTTTCTGGCTTTTGTACCACCAATTACGCATTCTCACAAGAACTAGAATCAGCAGTCTTCATGAGAGGACTTAAGCTAGGCACACATGGTATGATTTCGACTGATCGATTTTGTAATAGATTTGAGCACAATCAAGCGCCGTATGCGTTCACATCACCTGCTTTTGCGCCAATCTATTTTAAAATTTTAGCCACCCAGCCTTCTTTCAAACGGGATCAACCAATCTCGTTTGAAAAAGCTCAGCTGAACAGGTTTCCAACATGTTTGAAAACCTTGTTCGATTACCATTACTTTGGATGGAGATCACAGCATTGCTGCCCCACGATATAGATGAAGCTCAAGCGCAATTGCACTGCGCTTGGATGGGCATCGGTCACACGGGGACCTACCCATGTATGCCCAGCATTAGGTGGCATGCCTAAATAAATAAAGTTTGAGGGACAAACCCAGAATGGGTTAACTTTGTCCTATCACATATATGAGCACAAGTTGCAGAACAGAGTATAGGTTCACATTATAGGTCAATAACCAAGAAAACAGAACCACACAAAAGTAAGAGGAATGCTGCAGCTGAGACATGTCGGGTGGGTTGAGGAGATCGTGACTTACAACACCAGCAAGAAACCCCCTTGGTTTTTTTAAGCAAATGTAACTTTTTTTTTACCGTATTTGAGTATAACGCGCACCCCTAATTTTGTACAGTTCACAAAACACTGAATTAACAGGATACAATGAAGGAAGCAATGCTTACCGTGGGTACCGGCACGTGTACACTGTAAACTGTACTGTACACAGGTGACACTGTACGCAACGAGGTGACATTTTTTTCCCTCGCCCTCGCGTACAGTGAGCAGCTGCAGCCGTCAACGGATCTGCTCCCCCTGTAGGACAGACTGGCGAGCAGGGGGAGCACATGTAATGCAATAGGCGAATTGGGAGCTGATAGAGCGGGGAGTCATGCATAGCAGTGGCTGCATAACGGTCACCCACGGCGGCTGCCAAGTCCATGTTCCCCCGGTCTTCTTGCCCTCCGCTCCCCCTGTAGCAGGGGGAGCAGATGTGGACGTAGGGCAAGAAGACCGAGGGAACATGGAGCAGCCGCCGTGGGTGACAGATTTGCGGCCACTGCTATGCATGACGATCTCGGCGGGGAGTAGAAAATGTCGGCACACCCGGCCGCCACCCTCGTGTATAACGCACATTTAAACTTTCTTTTTTGGGTATAAAAAAAATGCGTGTTATACTCGAATAAATACGGTATATCCCAGAAAAATGAGGCATTGGTGTATAAAGTGGCATTAATTATATACACAACCTAAAAAAACGGTATCTAGGGAACGGACCATAACATAGGGCTGATGGGAACAGAGTATTTATCAAGTTGTGCATCTTACATTTATTATAGGCATGAAATGCTGCATTCAATTTGATTTTTGCAAGTTAATTACGAAAAGGCCAAATCACATGAAAAAATAAAAAAAGTTACAGACGAGGATTAAACGTGGCTTTAACTGCTGTTGGAATTTCACTTTTCACTTTTAGGATCACCCTTCACTTTTTCTTGAAGTCCATGCAGAAATTCGAAGCAAATTGTCTCTACAAACCAAAAGCACTGTGAATGTGTCCCTTTTGGAACAATTTGCCCTCATCCTGGCCAGATCATAAAGGATAAGAAGCTGCCAAAGACCTCTGACAGCCTTTATCCCAAATTTTAACTCATCTCAAGTCTTAAAAATAAGATTGAAAAACAAAAAAAAATAAGTTCTATTAATTTGAACATGGCTGCTATGGTTCCTGTATAAGCTGTGTTAGTAGGGGATCCATTCAGCCCATTCAGTAGGGGGATCAGCCCAGAGATACCTTCCAGCTGCTCAGATGCCAAAGCATAGGGCAGGCATTCGCTATGGGCTCTCAGTGGCTGAAGCCTCCCCACTTCATAGCTTTTGGGGGGGGGGAGGTCTTGCCACCGACAATGCAGGACAAGAAGTGTACAGTGGCAAAACATAAGGTGACAGAGCGGAATGTGCGCACCGCTATCGAATGAACCAATCCTTCCACCAGACCCAGGAGACAAAGGTCTGCAGTAGGGGTTACATTATTGATATAAGCTACCGTCTCAGCTCAGAAACCATTTACACAGGGGCCGTCCCAAAATATGTGAAGGAAGCCAGCCAGACAGGAACCGCACCTCCAGCAATCCACAGGTCTAGCGAGCATAGTCCGCCTGGGGTAAAATAATCCTATGCAGGATATGAACTGTATCAGCTTATCCCCAAGCTCACCTACAATACAGAGGGAAGTGCGGGACCGGCCAGCCCTGATAGAAACAGTAAAGGGTTTTTGCATGGGTCAGGGACTTTAATAGTGATGGCGGCAGAGGCAAATATGCGAATTTCGTGAATTTCACAAATAATCTACTAATATTCGATTCTATATTCGGAAATTCGAAATTCGCGGTATAATACCATGGATTGCGAAAATAAATTGCCCAATCGCAAAATCTTTAAAAGAATGGTCACATGCTATGTTTATGCTTTCGCAATGCGAATATGAATTTCACAATACATGGCATAACTTGCGAATTTCAGACCATTTCGCGAAATATGCCGCCCGAGATATTGAGATATTGGCGCATCTCACATTGCCGATATTCGTGAGAAAAAATAATTCGGCATTCAAATATTCAGCTCAACCATAGTCTAACCACCTAGCGCACTGCTGAGGGTCCAGCCCACCCCTCACCGGCCTTTGTACCAAAGCGCACCATAGACTGTCAAATGCCCTAAATGCTTTCCGTCTTGCTGTTGTGAACTGTACTTCTTATTACCATATTTAATCTGTCCTTACACCCGGTTTCTACTCGACATCCTGACTAGATAGTAATGTGTTGATTTTTGACATAATCTTGTCCGTACGAGGGTTGGTGGGTCTTAATAGACATCCCGACATAATAAGGTGTTTGATACCAATCTGTCGTACGGGGTCTAATAGACATCCTGACTATAATAATATGGATTACACTCTGTCCATAAGCGGGTCTAATAGACATCCTGACTATAATAATGTGTGATACAATTTGTCCGACACGGGTCAATAGGCATCTGACAATCAATAATGCGTCTACAATCGTCCGTACGCGGGTCTACTAGGAATCCTGGACTATAATAATGTAGACTAAAAAGGGGATCTAGATTGGAAGGAGTATGGACTCACTGTTCCCATCCCTGTTAATTGTAGGATAAGAGAAGGCTCCCCCTGGACTCTAAGTTGGAGCAGTGAGGGCAGTGAGATAAATATAGTAAAAAACACATATATTTATTGTATACTTTTTAAAAGAAGGAAACAATCGAACGTTTGTAAGATACAAAAAACACAACATTTCCTTATGACCCTGGCAGATGTGAATATACTGAGCATCAAATATACAGTTTTCAAGTATAGTACAAACATCACGCTCCAATTAGTAGAGATGAGGCGGAGGAAGGAGCGGATACGAGGGATGATTACAGATGCACATAGGGCGTTTCGCTAACAAATTAGCTTCCTCAGGCCTGTGCAACTGGGGGTGTGCATGATCACTGCAAGAGGGGAGGAGCGAGAGTCAGTATAATTGTTACCGTGAAGTATAAGTTGTAGATAGGATCCTAAGTGTAAACATACCTCTTTATATGGTTGAAGTAAATGGCTTCTCTCGTGCACAAAGGGGAGGAGAGAGAAGACGGGGCCGTATCGCCAAACCAGACGACTGATGGTAAGTCCTTGCAGGAATCTAGGTACTCGGGGACCATGGATCGTGGTCTTCAAAAATACCCCTGATGGTATGTGGGGCTGTGGTGGCTGAAAACTGTATATGTGATGCTCAGTATATTCACCATCTGCCCAGGGTCATAAGGCAAATGTGTGTTTTTTGTATCTGCAAACATTCGATTGTTTCCTTCTTTTAAAAAGTATATCAATAAATATATTGTGTTTTTACTATATTTATCTCACTAGCCCTCACTGCTCCAACTTAGAGTCCCATGGGGGATCCTTTCTCTTATCCGACTATAATAATGTGTGATACAATCTGTCCGTACACGGGTCTAATAGGCATCCTGACAATAATAATGCGTGATACAATCTATTAGACCCGCGTACGGACAGATTGTATCACACATTATTATAGTCAGGATGTCTATTAGACCGGCGTATGGACAGATTGTATCACACATTATTATAGTCAGGATGTCTGTCTGTACGCGGGTCTAATAGACATCCTGGCTATAATAATGTCTGAAACACTCAATTATTATAAAAAAGTACATTAAAAACATTTATAAAATGTGTCATTTAAATGCTAAAATCTCTTGAATACCTATTTGGTGAAAGATTTCAGTTTAGTTTCAGTTATCACTGTATCCACTACAATGGCATTTGGCACCTTCTGAAAGGGTTTGAAATGACACTGGGGGTGATTTTCCAGATGTGGTCTTTGAAGGTAACCAAATTTGCATATGAATGTGCCACCCCCACAAATTGGGCTGGGAGAGGGGTGACATCGCCGGCTTCCTTCAGTAAAGAAGCCGGCTTAGAGCATCAGATCCCCCCAGCACAGAACAGTGAGTATGTGCTGCTGCCGGGGATCTGACGGCTCCATCTCGTCCTCTGCAATACTGACATGAAGTGCCGGATGAGATGGAGCCATCAGAAGCGCTAGGGGGGTTAATCTGCAGCTGATCACAGTCTTCCACCCCCAGTGGTGGATAAGGTTATTGCAGCATTAACTGGAAGCTACACAGGAATCAACAAGCCTACTGTCAAAGAACAACAGAGCAAGTAAGTTTTCATTTCAGATTTATGGGCGTTTGAGCCTTGGGGCCGACTCAGAGGTAAGTAAAATTACAGTAAAAATTTTTAGCGATTTTTTTCGGCATTCCGTTGCACCTGGAACCAGAAACAACTTTTTATTTTAAGTTAAACATTGAGCTGAAAGGGCTGAATCTCAGTTTATGAACACGGCGCTTCCTGCTTCCCCCACTTTAGATGGTTTTAAAAAGTCGCTGAATTAGATCGTCCCTCTTCTTAAATGCATTTATATGAATCGGTCTGCGAACAGAAGATCTGGGGCTTGTAGATGTCGAAAGTTGAATCCTGCTCAGATGATCTGGGTCTGCTTCCCCTCCCTTATGCCCCCCATACACGTCTAGATTTCCTGTTCAATCAACCTTAACCCTCTGAGCGTTTCATGGTTTTGAGGGTTTTTTCAAAACCATGCCACGGGCAATCGCGGCGGAGCACAGTGTGCTCCTCCGCGATTGCCTGCTCAGCTGAAGGTTGTTTACATAAGCCCGGCGTCACTGGTGACGCCGGACTTATGCTGGAGAAAGGCGACGCCCCTCCATTTACATGGAGGTCTATGGCGCCGCCTACCCACGCCCCCTTCGCGTCACCGGTGACGCGATCGGGGGCGGACCCGGAAGCATCGGCATACATGCAGATGCTCCTGACCGCCGTCAGAAGACGGCGAGACCTCGGGCGTTCCTCCGGCTAACTGGGGTTGAGTTTCATGATGCATGAACCTCAGCCCGAGTTAATTCGGGGAGAACGCTCAGAAGGTTAAAAGATCAATTTGGGAAATCGGTGATTGATTGATTGTTTGCCAACTGTAGTAACAGATATTTGACCAACTTTTTTGGGATCAACTGAAAGTGTAATGAATTTCAATACAACCTATTAAAATTTTCCAGCACGTCCAATGATTGTTCAATACATTTTTTCCCAATTTTAATTGTTTAAGGTTGATCTAACCATGTGGGCTGCCATAGATTTTCAATCAATCAAAAAAATGATTGAACTAAGTTGATTGGATGAAAAATCTAGACGTGTGTGGGGGCCTTCAGTGTCCTTCCGCCCACTCTGACACGCTGGGTGGATTGGTATGAACCCCCTCGGGAAATGCCTGGACCGTATTATATCACATTCTCTTGTATAACATGACTGTGCTATGTGTACGGTTTCTTGCCTGGTATGCCTTGTGTGGAAATTACCTCGATTGCCTTACTGTACAGTTTTTTCATAAATTCTGTATGCTATTTTTTCATTTCAATAAAGCTTTATTGTTAATTAAAAACATTGAGATGAAAAGCTTAAAATGCACATTAATAATCACAATGCGCAGCTGAACTTACGTGAAAGGGTAAACCATGGCAGCTACTGACGGTTCGGAGCGTGAACAGACATAGTCAAAATCCAGCATGCCTTGGACCGCCCGGGTCTGCATACCCCATACAATAGCTTTGGTGTGACGGCTGAATAACGTTGTGGCTTTAGCTGCAATAAGCAAAAACTAGATGAGCAAGTGAAGTGTTTTGCAAAAGTGACAGGTGGGGGGCTGGGGGGGGGGTTGCAGTATAGACACAGCAATACATTCAAGCAGAGAGGTGGCCAATGACAATAAGCACACAGACATTCATAGAACTCTAGCACAACACAGCTTAGCATGATCTAGATCTACAAAACCTCAGCAACACAATCTATTTCCTCAGTTTCATCAATATAACATGTGCTGCAAAAATATTTGCAAGTAAAATTTTTTTTTTCTGTTGTCAAGTGGCAAATAAACATATCCTTTATTTTCGGTTCGATATTTTCGTTCAATCGAGCGGGAACGCAAGATTTTTCGTTCGGTCGAACGAAAATCGAGTACTGAAAAACTTGTTCATTCAATAAAAAAGTAACCGATATAAAAAAAAAAAATTAAAAAAAAATCGATCTGAAGTTATCGGACATGTTGGTAAATTTTGATCGAATTGGTAACCATCGAATGTAAAATCAAACATGTCAAATTATTTCATTCAATCTTTTTTGTTCCTTCTAATACATTTGAATGAAGCCGTTTCCTGTTACAAAAATCTAACAATATTTTGTTCGAGCATATCTGAACGAAATTTCATTCGGGCGAACGAAAATAGAGTGTGTACATTTGATATAATCACAATCAATATAAGATAAAAAAAAATTGAACATACTGATCGAATCTATCATCGATTGTGCAAAAATCTATACGTGTGTAGCTAGCATTAGGCCAAAACTACGGAAAAAAATGGAGGAGTAGTTTGTTTTTTGAACGCCCTATTTTGAACGCGGTGCACTGCATTCAAGATGCGGGGACGCTCCCTTTTAGGACTTTTGCACACTAGCAGCGCTTCACTTTAAGTTTGCGTTTTCTGCTGAAAATGGACTCAGTGGCGATAATGCGAATGTGTCTCAAACCGGCAAAAAAAAATAATATTCTGCAGTGTGCTGTGCTTGCATCTACCATTCAAGTGTGAGGAGGACACTTGCACTGCACCTGCAGACGACATCGGCCGTAGGGTGATTTCAGTAACGCACAACATACCAGAAATGCAAGCGAAGGGCTGGTGTACACTCTGTTCTCCAACCTATTATAGTGGAAGTCCATTTGGGTACGGCCCTCAACTCCTTCTATGTCATAACCTGTTCCAGTGTGGTATCTTGTGTTGCATCTCAACTCTTATTAATGGACCTCGCGTTGTATTAAGGCCCCCATACACTGGTCCGTTTCCCATCGGATTCCGGGACGATCGATTCCGGGCGCGTGCACGCGAAATGATCGTCCCGGAATCGCGTGAAGCCCACCTTGTCCGTCCAATCAGGTCCGATCGTTCGGGGGCCCAGAATCGGATCCGACAGAGAACCAACATGTTGGTCTTTCTGATCCGATTCTGCACACATCAGGGGGAGTTGCCATTTGGGAAGTAAGCGATCGGACACGGAATCGTCCAGGAATCCGTGGGACAAGTTGGTACCCGACTGTGTATGGCTAGCTTCAGAATATTATATTGTGTAAACTGCATTTAGGAAATCTGCAAAATACAGGATGGGCAAGCTGTACAAGCAAATCCCCTTTGTTCCCCCTCACATAGATTGACACGTCTCTAAATTCAATTCAGTAAACAAATTCTAACTAGAACTGAATCATGCAACATGTGGCTTTCTGTCCACCGGGAGAATGGGGGAAAAAACCTTTCAAACATTTACAGAAAAACTATAGAATATAGTGCAGTGGTCTTTAACCAATAAGGAACATGCTATGGTATACAATATTAATAGTAACAGGTAGGCTGCCAAGATTTTGGAACAACCAACCTCTCCTTTCACCCTGTCCTCTATGTCTAGCCAGAGTCCAAATCATTAAAGCATGAGCCTATCAGAGCAAATTCTCCTTTAAGGATTGCTAGTGACAAACTATGTAACATCGGATTACAAAAATGCAAACTAGTTTTGCAGATTAAGGCTAGGTTTCCAAGGCATCCGTGAGTCCACCAAGGTCCCTCTGCCTAACTCAACTATAATGCATTCCATGGACATCCTATAGGGCATGTGTTCCAGATGGAGGGACATTCCTGCAAATTCTTCTGCTCGGTTGCTCTCCCGGAAGTGTTGATTGTGAGGGACTGGAAGTGATGTGCAAGTAATTTTTAATTTTTTTTAAGGGTAAACTGTCCATTACCAGCAGATACCCATCCAATGGTAAACGGATTTAATTTATTGTCTATGGGTGCATCAGCACAACAATACTTGCGTTGGGCTCCGTTGTGTTAACCTCCCTAGCAGTTGAGACGAAACCTGTTCGTTCGGCGTTCCGGGTTGCCCCAACCGCAGGGGAAGCTGGCAATCGGGTGCACCCTATGCCTCCCTGGAAAGCTGCAGCGATGGTCTTCATCGCTGCAGCATTTCCGGGGTTTCGGCAGCGCCCCGATCGCGTCACAATGCCTCAATTGCCAGTACCGCTCTATTGAAATTGGAGTGATATGGGCAGTGTGCTAGGGAGGTTAATGTGGACGTAGTAGGCTTCGACGATTTTAGCTCAACGAAGTATAACGCATGTAGAAACATGCAAATTGATTGTAATGCATCAATATTCGCAGAAACATAACCTTAAACCTCCTTCAGCCTTCTTTTTACTACATGCAGATATGAATGGACAAGGTTGGTTTCACCTGTGGTTGCAAACAATCAAAACATGAGAGGTTTTTGAAGTCATGATTTTGGGATTTGTCAATTTGATTGAATATATTTGCCATCGAAAACAAACCAGGACACGGTTCCTGGGTGGATAGAACACCACATCTAAGTGTGTAGATGGAGCCTATGGAGCCAATTGCTGTGTGACCATACGTAGATTTTTACAAGGCAATAGAAGTAAAAAGAATGTGTAAAGAAAACACACAGAGTTTCTAAAGCTAGCCACACATGGTTCAATTGACTGTACAATCAATATAATTCGATCAATTTT
>CM070042.1:997916-1008908 GCA_036250615.1 Ptychadena robeensis | reverse complement strand
ATATATCACTGCTATGTAGTGCCGGGTCCTCCCTGGTAGAATACATAGTGAATGGAAGGTTTAGAAGGGTCCTCATAATACATGGTTTTGGTAGAACATATGGTAAGATTGTAAGGTGTATGGAGGCATTTAGAGCTACTTGAAGTGAGAACCCACATGCAAACAGCTGATCTATTCTTGATATAAAAAAAGTGAAGGGTAATTTTCTTGTTTGTTCCTCTTGTAGTTGTGACCAAGGATGGCATGTATGTTTTGGATATGGCAGCGAAGATAGATGTTACTGCTGACTATATATGCAAAGCCAAATGGGGTGACGTGGACTTCCCACCTCCCTTTGGGAGAGAAGCTTATGCAGAGGTAAGACTAGGAAAATGCATTTAGGTAAACAACTGGTCTTGTAACTGGATCAGAATAAGAAGGCGTCTAGCATATCCAATGCATCTCTGGGTGGCTTCATAATTGTTCAGCTGTAATTCCATTCTGAGTCATTTTTACCCAGCTCTGTTGCTTTTAACCAGTTACATTCTCCAAATATCCACTGGTCTACATACATACATACATACATACATACTGTACATACATACATACATACATCATGCACATACATACAATATATATTCATATACATGAGGCCCAAAACTAAGTCCTCAATTAGAGCGCGCCTAAGCTCACTTATATCCTTTTTCCCTCACCTGGCAAAGACCCAATAATGGGACAATTTGTTAAAAAACAAATACCTGTAATGCGGTGATGCAGAATCTCCCTCATCGCCCCAATCTCTCTCTTCACAAAATCCTGCGGCTTATCTCTCTCGCTCAGAGACTGTAGGGATATACAGTGGGGCAAAAAAAGTATTTAGTCAGCCACCAATTGTGCAAGTTCTCCCTCAAAATGATGAGCGAGGGCTGCAATGTTCCTCATGGGTACACCAACTATGAGAGATGAAATAGGGTTGAGGAATCCTGGAAATCACATTGTCTGATTTTAAAGAATTTATTTGCAAATTATGGTGGAAAATAAGTATTTGGTCAATATCGAAAGTTCATCTCAATACTTTGTTATATACACTTTGTTGGTCAAAGATTTTCTCTAAGTCTTCACAAGGTTTTTTACACACAAGGTTTTTTTGCTGTGAAGAAATCAACTGGGACCAATAATTCCCAGAACCACATGGGGGGACCTAGTGAATGACCTGCAGAGCTGGGACCAAAGTAACAAAGGCTACCATCAATAACACATTATGCTGCTAGGCACTCAAATCCTGCAGTGCCAGACGTGTCCCCCGGCTTAAGCCAGTACATGTCCTGGCCCATCTGAGGTTTGCTAGAGAGCATTTGGATGATCCAGAAGAGGATTGGGAGAAAGTCATGTGGTCAGGGAAAAACTCAACTCAGGAGAAAGAATGCGGAGTTGCATCAAAAGAACACCATACCTACTGTGAAGCATGGGGGAGGAAACATGCTTTGGGGATATTTTTCTGGACCAGGACGACTGATCCATGTAAAGAAAACACTGACTGGGGCCGTGTATTGTGAGATTTTGAAGTGAAAACCCCCCTTTCATCAGCAGGGTCATTAAAATGAAATGGGTCGGAGTCTTTCAGCATGACAATGATGACAAACACACCACCCGGACAATGAAAAGGTGGCATTTCAAGGTCCTGGAGTGGCCTAGCCAGTCTCCAGATCTCAACCCCATCGAAAACCTTTGGAGGGAGTTGAATGTCTGTGTTGCTCAGCGACAGCCCCGATTTATCACTGAGGAGATCTGCATGGAGGAATGGGCCGAATGCCAGCAGCAGTGTGAGACAACCTTGTGAAGACTTACACAAAATGTTCGAACTCCGTTATATATCCTTTGTTGGCAATGACAGAGTACTTAGATAAAATTTTCATATTGACCGAGTACTTATTTTCCACAATAAATTGCAAATACATTCTTTAAAATTCAGACAGATTTTCAGGATTTGTTTTCTAACTCTGTCTGTCATAGTTGAGGTGACCTATGATGAAAATGACACGCCTCTCTCATCGTTTTCAGTGGAAGAACTTGCACAATTGGTGGCTGACTAAATACTTTGTTTCCTCACTGTATGAAGCGGTTACATTATCGCATCTGTTTACAAGTCTGTGGTGCTGCAGTTTTCCAGTTGAAAACATAACGTTTGGTGGCCCCCAGTAGTGGTTCACATTACTGCAGCTATTAACATGTGGAATCCTGTGATCAACACTGGATTAAACTGTCACAGGCAATAGCAGCGCAGGCAAGTAATGTATTTTTCGAACCATAAGACGCACTTTTTCCCCCCCAAAATTGGGAGCAAAAAGTGCCTGCGTCTTATGGTCTGAATGCGCGGTTGCACCTTGGCTTCCCGGAACAGAGATTAGCCGGGGAGCTGGAGGAGCTGTCAGATGTGAGATGCTGGCCGGTGTCCCGCTGTACTGTATAATTGCCTATGCAAGCAGAGCTCAAAGCCCTCCTGCCATGGGCAATGAATACAGAGATATAGATGAACGGCCATTTAGATCAAATGGGAACTGCAATCTTTTTGCAGCTCCCACTGACATAGTAACATTGGCAGAGGAGAGTAGGAGACAAACCGCCTCCTGCCAATCAGTGTGCAGAATGACGTGTTCTGCTGCTAGTGACACCTTCTGGCTGAATTGGATATTGCATTCACTGAATTCATTGCATTAACCAAATTGATGTGAAAACATCTTTTCTTTTTTTTTTTTCTGGTTTTCCTGCCCTAAAACTGGGTGCGTCTTATAGTCCGAAAAATACGGTATATATATATATATTTTTTTTATATTTTTGTGGTTTCATACTGTAGCTTCTTGCCATAATGAAAATTGTAACTGACATTCACAGTAGACTACTTTTTTTTAAAAACCTAACCATATCGCTGTTTTATTTAGTGGTCCGAGAAAGGCTGTGCAGTCATTCGATTTTGTATTGCTGCATTTTTTTCTCATCCGTAGCAGAACATGGAGTCCTAAATCTAGGCATTCCTTGTCTTCGTGCATTGATGAAACGTCTTGCGTTTGCCGCATTCATTCCATTATCTGTTTCTGCAGTGTATCTCCAACCCTCATGTCACTGATGTAATTCAATTTTCTTGTTTTAATAAATTACCCTCACAAGATTATTCTTTGGCATCTGCTTCCACAAGGTCACATCAAGGTGTTCTAGAAGCAGAATGAACTCTTCTACTTTATAATATGAGGAAGTCCATGTGCAAATTATCTGCAGCCTATTGATCAAGTGTCATTAAAATCTGGACATTGTAAAAATTGTCGGCATTTTGACTGAAATAAGGCAGGAAAGATTATTTAAAGGTGATTTGTTTTTCCATTTATATACACTGACCAAAAATATCAACTTTCGGTTTTGCTCCCATTTTGCATGAGCTGAACACAAAGATCTGAAACATTTTCTACATACACAAAAGACGCATTACTCTGAAATATTGTTCACAAATCTGTCTAAATATGTGTTAGGTGCTGATTAGACAGCATGAATATTGCACAGGTGTGCCTTAGACTGCCCACAATAAAAGGCCACTCTGAAATGATTACAGCACAATGGCACAGGTGTTTGAGGGAGCATGCTATTGGCCTGCTGACTGCAGGAATGTCTACCAGAGCTGTTGCCTGTGAAATGAATGTTCATTTCTCTACCATAAACCGTCTCCAATGACGTCTCAGAGAATTTGGCAGTACATCCAACCGGCCTCACAACCACAGACGTGTAACCACATCCAGCCCAGGAGCATCACATCCAGCATGTTCATCTCCAGTCTGGTCTGACACCAGACAACCAGACCGCTGCAGCAACAACCGGTTTGCATAACCAAAGAATTTCTGAACAAACTGTCAGAAACTGTGTCAGGCAAGCTCAGGGTCTGTAATGGACTGCAGTTTGTTGTTGTAACTGACTTGAGTGGACAAATACTCACATTTGATGGCGTCTGCAACATT
Organism: Ptychadena robeensis; assembly: GCA_036250615.1. NCBI lineage: Eukaryota > Metazoa > Chordata > Amphibia > Anura > Ptychadenidae > Ptychadena > Ptychadena robeensis. Next base: position 1,004,928 of record CM070042.1, on the reverse strand, counting down.
AGAGAGGCGTTCACTGTTCAGGACAAGGCAGCATTGTGTGGGTAAAAGCTTTGGCAGATACTGACTAGTTTTCCTACCACTGCCCTCCCCCATAAGGTCAAACTGTGCACATTTCAGAGTGGCCTTTTATTGTGGGCAGTCTAAGGCACACCTGTATAATATTCATGCTGTGGGATGGATTATCTCGACAAAGGAGAAGTGTCCACTAACACCTATTTGTGAACAATATTTGAGAGTAAAAGGCCTTTTGTATATGTATGAAAATGTTTCAGGTCTTTGAGTTCATCTCATGCAAAACCGTTTTGCATTTCTATTTTTGCTCAGTATATTTACAAAAATGTAAACGGTTATCAATTGGTATTTTTCCACCAATTATTCATCATCTTTTTTCTTAGTTGTAATATATATATATCGTATTTTTTGCCTTATAAGACGCACCGGCACATAAGACGCACCCAGTTTTTAGGGCAGAAAAAAAAGATTTAAAAAGTTTTTACATCAATTGGGATAATGCAATGAATTTAATGGATGCAATATCCAATTCAGCCAGCAGGTGTCATTAGCAGCAGTACACTGTCAGCCGAACACACGTCACACTACACTGATCTGAGGAGGAGGGAGGGGGGTGAGGAGAGCTGTGGGCTGTGTTCAGCTCTCTCTCCTCTCCCGTTGTCCGTGTCCCGATGTCATGGATTCTGTGTCCGTGGGGCAGCTGATTGCTGTTTCCACGGACAGAGGAGCTGTAGATGCCAGTTCAGATGGGAGAGCCGGACATCGGGAGAGCTGGCGGGAAGCCAAGGTGCGACCACCGGCGGCCAAGTGGCCGCGGGGGTCGAGCATTCGGCGTATAAGACGCAGGTACTTTTTGCCCCCAGTTTTGGGGGTGAAAAAGTGCATCTTATATGCCGAAAAATACGGTATATATTTTTTGTTAGAGCAGTATAGTATATGTTGAGCATAGGCAGAAGTATTGAAGTTGGAATATCCAATTGTAGTGTGAGGCCTGTTTTGACTGCTTTCCATTTTGTCCTCCGTTTGGCACACTTTGGTTATGTATTAAGCTAGCCATACACAGTCGGATTCCATGGCCGATCGATCACCTATCCGATCGATTCCGGCGATCTCAGCGGGAATCGGAGGTCCGATCGATCGGCCAATTAAGTGTGTCCGATCGCTACATACCACCTTGTCCCACGGATTCCTGGACGATTCCGTGTCTGATCGCTTACTTCCCAAATGGCAACTCCCCCTGATGTGTGCAGAATCGGGCCAACATGTTGGTTCTCTGTCGGATCCGATTCTGGGCCCCCGAACGATTGGACGTGATCGGACGGACAAGGTGGGCTTCACGCGATTCCGGGACAATCGTTTCACGTGCACGCGCCCGGAATCGATCGTCCCGGAATCCGATGGGAAACGGACCCGTGTATGGGGGGCCTTTAGACTGGAAAATATTGTACTGCAGCTTCTGCAAGCAGACTTAATTTTAAATGATCAATGTATTTCTCATATGTCAGAAGCTTTCTTTTACACAACTCAAAAGAAACCTCAGCAATCTTCCTTCCACACATCCACCAGACCATGCATCATCCCTTTTTCACGACAAATGCATAATCCCAGTGGAACCATATATCGTCATACTTGGCATCCTTCATTCCGCTCCTGCAGAATATATGACTCGCATTTCCAACTGTGAATCACTATTCTCTCACTACTCGCCACACCTCTTCTTGTAGGCAAACAGCTGTAAATCGTCATCCATGCCACTTCCATCTTTCTTCTTCCATCTGACATGTCTCCACATCTTCTTACATTCAACCCTCCATCTTCTCCCTTCCTTCCAAAACTTTCTTCACATCTTTGCTTTCACACTACGTCTCTCTCCATGCATGACGCAGCTTATACCTCCTCACACTAGTGTATGAGGAGGTATAAGCTGCGTTATGCATGGAGAGAGACGTGGTGTGAAAGCGAAGATGTGAAGAAAGCCCTTACATAGATCCATGGCACATTAAAATTAAAAGGCTTTCGCTCACCTACCTCGCTCAATTTACACTTTTCTCAGCCCACTTCCACTCGCAAACTTCAACATGCATCCCGCCACGTTTTCTTCCTTTCTAATCTTAACACGTGTTCTGATTTACTTCACCATCAGAAATCACTGAATATGCTGGTCATCTGCCACTGTGTAAATGGACCCATCAGGTGTATCCTGGAAGGAATCCAGGAATATGTTGGCCAACAACAATAGATTGTTGTGCACTTTTGTTTAGTTTTTGTTTTGGGATCCTGGATTCTGGGATGGGAGGGAAGGAACTGGGTGGGGCTTCCCATTCCATCCAGGAACTACACCTGATGGACATCAGGGAGGTGGGTGGGTGTTTCAACATTCAGTCAGGGCTCCCAATGAGGTTGGAGACAGTGCTGCTGGGTGCAGCAAACACAGGGCGCACAGGGAGTGAGTGGCCCCATGCTGGTGGCTGCTAGAAGGCAGGCCATGAAGGATTCCTAAAGGAAGGAACCACTGTTTGATTGGTGCCAAGCCAGGAGGCTTGGCATTTTCAGGACTTTTGTTTCAATGGATATTAATTAACCCCTGTGAGGGTAAGTTCTGTTTGGACTGTTTGTGTGGGCAAATAAACAGGGGCCGGAGCCCTAAAAGGTAAACAATCTTGTGGATTGATGTTTTGGAGACGCGGTTTGAGCTGAACCCCCACACTATACAGAAGAACATGCTTTTCAAATCTTTTTCTACCAGAAGCACCATACACGTACAACCAAATAGGCATCAATAAAGCTTTTATTATTCTTTACCTGCTTCACACCAAAGATCTTAACGCTCCGACTACATATATTCCTTTCACAGACATCTGTATCCTTCCACTCCCCTAAAAAATGATACCGTATATACTCGAATATAAGTCGGTGGACTTTATGAGTGAATTGCAAAGCCCCTGAATATGGTATCATCACCAAATTTGCTGGAGATGTAGAGAAGGGTTGGGGGGACATTTTGAAAAAAAAATCGCTCTAGTTTATGTAGTTTTTGCATAAATTAGGTTAAAAATCAAGTCAAATTTGAACTTATTTTGTGCAAAAACTTGATGCTAGAGCAAAACTTTTATGTTTACAATGTTCCCACATCCCTTCTCTGCGTCATCATGCTACTCCCAGGCTTCCTCGATATCATGAGCCAGCTGTCAGCCAGTCTATACTATGAATGGGCATACACCGGTCGATTTTTATTTTCGCATTTCTGCACGGCGCTCGGATGTGCAGAAATCTGGGAAAAATCAACCCGTGTATTCCTACCTGAACAAAAGCACATTTGCGGTTCTTAGCAGCGACAATCGTGCTGCCGGCTTCCACACAAGTGGAAACAAGCCCATACAGTACCTAGGGGACTCCTCACTGCTAATTAAGTGCGTAAAGCAATTACAAAGAAGTGCTTGCCTAGCCTCCCTAAGCCAGCAGGCCACAGCAGTGAAGCACCCCCCTTAAAACCAACACATTTGTGCTTTTCACATCATCTAGACATATATTTTTTATGGGTTTGTGGTAAAAAAAAAAGTTGTGTTTTCAACCCAGTTGTGTAACCCAAAGTAAAACAAAGTTTTTCCTTAAAGCGGTTGTAAACTCAACAACAAAGATCTTCATTTGTTCTTTTAAAAATAAAACTCTGTACTTCTGCTCATTTTTTTTATTTAACAAACCTGTAACACTAATGAATTGCTCCACCACCAGCAACCATAGTCCAAATCCTAAAGCGGTGGGTTCATGTATGGTAAGCTTTAAGCTTGCCACCAATCTTGGCATCCAAGTCTGCAATATAGGCTTCCTGTTAACAGAAAGTGAGCAAACGGTTTACAAAGACAAATCTAAATGAGCATACGTTGCAATCGACTAAAATTAAACACAACCAATGTTCCGAACAAGGATCTTTGATGGAGCGGACGATTTATGTTGGATGGGAAGTGGATAGGGTTATGCGGTGATCAGCGCTTAAGGGCACACAGTCGTACCACCCGAATGGGATTGTTTCGAAGAAGGGCCAGGATCTGTGGGTGTCTGTTCTGGGGGGGGGCGGGGGGGGGCTTTGGCCATTGATGGGGACCGGCAAATTCATAGGGAACGCAGGGTATAAAACTTCGTTTAGTTCACCATGAATCAAAAAAAAACAATACATACATCCTAGCACAACTGGCAGATCATCTACACACCCCACAGGAGTGAAACAGGAAGTAACAGTATGATAATTAGTTAGATTTTTTTTTTTTTTTCGGCATCAATTGGTCGGGTCATAAGCAAATAAAAGCCGATTGAATACAATTTAGATTGAGCGAGAAAAACTTCCAACATGTTCCGCACATTGATCCGATATTCCCAAAATTCAAGTTACTCGATGGAACCATGGGGCATTGACCGATTTTGGAAAGACCGATGCAAAAATCTATTGTTTTTAATCGGGCGTGTATGGGGGCCTTTAGTAGAAACATTGACCAAAAAACATTTTAAACATTTACACACACAGCTTCCAACCAGCCTTTGAAATTAATGAAATGTGTATAAATCGGAATGTCAAAATTAGCGTGAAGTGAAAGGATAAGGTTAAGCGGACCTACCACGTTGTAGGTCACTTTTCCACTATGCGGCATCAGACGGCCAATCGATATGGAAATCACTGGTCCCAAACAAAAATCTAAAGCAGGGAGAGGCGAGTTTTTCCGAGGTAGGGAGATCAAGTGAAAATGATCCTCTTCCCTATTCTCTCCATTCTTGCGCCCTCCGTTCTTTTTCTTCCTCTCCCCCTCTTTTCCCCTTTTTTCCATTTCTTCCTTGTCTTTTTTTCTTTTGTGAGTCGTGCCGGGCGCTGGTATAGCTGACAGGGATGACGGGAATCACGTCAGAATTATGTGGAAATATAAATAGGTTTATATCTGAATTAGGATGTATGGCAAACCGTTTTTAGTATTGTTTGGTTTCACAAAACCTTAAATGTTGGGACGTGTTTGAAATCACTGACCACTGAGTCGTGATTCGGGTAAACAACACTTGGAGGATAGTCACGTTTTAGCGTCAACAGAACAGAATGCTCACAAATGTCTCTTGTGTCTTTTCAAGGACAATGTGAGAGATTTGTTTGGATGGCTGAAAACTAGGTATCAGACACCTGTGTCTACAACCCTGTAGTATTTGTAAACATACATGTTTGGCGACCATTGTTTTCGAAAGTTGGTTTTTTATGACTTTTGTTATATATTAACAAACAAGTTCCTAAAAATTAAAATGGTTTAGTGTTTTGACACGGCATTCTACTGACACAAATTATAATAGGCATGGAAAGATGGCCAGCATAATGTCGGACTCCATAGTATATTCATGACGGAAAAAAGTAGTTAAGGGTAACCAGGTACACACCCAGCGAAACAATTGCTATGAACAAGGTCGCATGAGGTGGAGAGGCGGATGAGGTAACTATCAACCCAGGAACCCTTTGGAATCATCTTGAAGGACCATCTTCGCTGATCCAGCCTTCAACATCTTACTTGCGAAAACCATTTTGAAAACATCTCATAGATCCACCTTACTAAGACAACTTAGACTGACCCACACATTCATATCTCCTGATATTGGACTTATTCCTTCTGCCATATATCGGGTTTGTTGTTTATGGTATAAACTTATCTTATATTATTTATTTACAAAAAATCGATGTGTCTAAATATATATGTATCAAACCATATGGATTGGGTGGGGAAACTCTGATACTGAAACTGACTTGTGGTGTAACTGCAGTATCAAACGTTAAAAAATCTCACAGTATAAGGGGAAAGGCGATATATGTGCTCCTAGATCCCGGTATTATCCCCACAAAAACACTACCATTGAAGTCATAGTCATATGGTTAGTCGATATATATGTCCTATCTAGAAGTAAGTGAAAGTGAATTAGGAATGCCACGTTTTTGACGAAAAAACTAATCACCTCTGTGGGCTACGAGAAAGCATACGTCAATTCTCAAGTCGCCTTATATGCAACTTTATATAAATACCCTAGTTAGAACATAAGATACTAGAAGATATCGGTCTAACTCATGAACTAATTAGTATATTTGACTGGGTTTTTATTTGATTCGTATTATGGCATTTCTCCGGCACACTTACCTGCTTATGTTGTTTGTTAGTCATTTATTACACAAAATTTTTTATAATAAATTAAGTATTTTGTTTACAATCGAGTCTTGTTTTGTCGTCAATTAACAAAACAAAGCAAATCTAGTAGCTTGTTAGCTGATATGTGTGCCAGTTGAGAATCTCCTTAAATACAGATTCTGAGTATTCACATAAATCAATTAGACTGTAAATCAAAGCACGTATAAAATATTACTGACAATCATCACCCACTGTCCTGCTGCCGCATAATGCTCTGCTCTGCCCTGTCTCTGGACATCACTGTCACAAGCCGATTCACTGCAGCTCCTGTCTTTCTGTCTCCTCTCTCAACAGAAAAAATACCCTCTCCCTCCACTCACCCCTTCCTCGTCTCTGATTCGGCATTCTTGTGTGACAGCGTCACCCCAAGTTTTATACCTGAAAGAGCAGAGCAAGGAACACGGGAGCTGTGAGGCAAGAAAGTAAACAATGGACCATCACATGGGAGTTTCTATCAGTAAGCAGGCCCCCAATTCTCTTACAGGTCATCCCAGCTTCACCCTGTCTCCTACGCAAACTAGCAACACACACACAGCACACTGGATCTCTGGACAGGACCAGAACTGTCCTCCCCATACCAAAACCCTTTGGGATTGGTAAAATGCTGCAAGGGAGGGCACCCTTAGAATTCCCCAACAAATGGGCGAAAGTGGCTTCAGGCGCCAGGTACTAAGAGGTTGCCTAGGGAATGAGGAAGTGAAGATTGTAAGTACCTTTTTTTCTCTGTGAGCAGTTGTCACAGATGATAACTGCGACAGGTGTGTATACTGTCCTGTCATGTATGGGGGGGGGGGGGCGGT
>CM070042.1:940345-956184 GCA_036250615.1 Ptychadena robeensis | reverse complement strand
TATGGTGCGCTTTTGGTACAGAAATCTGGACCTCAGCAGTGCGCTAGGGAGGTTAAGTATGTTCGGAAGGGATATCACAGGGTTAGTAATAGTGAAGGTTGTCAGCATAGCCTGAGACTTTATAGTGATCCTGTTATTGTCAGGGTTAGATCTGATTTGGCAAAGAAAAGGTTCTAGGGTGCGGATGGATAGGAGGGGGGAAAGGGGGCAACCTTGATGCGTGCTATTGGAAGGTGTGTAGAGTATATGGTGTTGATCCATTTGAGTATGTGTGGAAAAGTACATTCCAGTTAACTCGATCAAATGCCTTTTGGCATCTGTTGCTAAGCAAACTAGTGGAGTAAAGCTAGCCATACACGGGTAAATTCCCGTGCAATCGACCCCCGATCAATCACAGCGCGGTGACGTCATTTGATCCATCGTGGGATCAATTGCACGGGATTCAATGTGCACCACATGGGCCGACCAACATTGTCACTTAAAATTGCAGCAGTTGGGCGTGATTTACAGAAGACAGTACACCATCAATTGTTATGTTATCTTGCAGGTCCTCGCATGGGTCGTCACACTCCGTGGGTCTTCCCAAGAGAAGCGGAACTAAAGTGACAGCGCGCAGTGAGTCCAAAGGTAAAGTATATGCAAAGGAGAATGAGTTCGACTCAACGTAAAACTTAAAGGGGTTGGCACCTGTTTGCCGGAAAAATACCGACAGACACCCCAAGGGACAGTTAGCTGGTCAAAGCGTATAAATTATATCATTAAAACTCTATTGTTTATTGAAAAAATCCTTTGAGTTTTACGTTGAGTCGAACTCATTCTCCTTTGCATATTATATATTTTGGGACTTGGTCACCTTTGAAACGGTATTTACTCTATTTTCCACACTCAAAGGTAAAGTATATTTCACATTTTGAAAGCGTCCCAAGCCTTTGCAAGCAAATAGTGTTAGTGCAGCTGTCATCATGCCATAGGAGGCCTAGTGTATGGCTTTCTGAAGCCAAGACATTAACCCTTTGATAATGTCACTCCTATTGATTCCATGTTTTCCTAAAATACGACATTATTCCTGCGTGGTACTAAAAACACGGTGATTGCCTGCTCAAATAATGAGGGGATATTTCTTTTTAACTCTTGGTCACGGGTTGTTGTGTGGCAATGGGAGAGATCTTTTGGAATGTGCCCGCATGGAAGAATAGCTTTCATTTTTTAAATAGAACGACTTCAGACATCCTGTTTCACCAAAGGAGCGGCACATTTAGTTGTTGCTGTCCAAACCTCCAAACAGTTAACGCATATATTCATATTGATGCACATGTCCCAAACCATATTACAACTGTAAGAATCCATACCAATGACTAACGTTCTGTTTTTGTGCTGCAGACCCCCCGGAAGAAATTCAACGCAAGCCTCCAAACTCTCAAAAAACAATGCCATGCAAGTTGGTTGACCTGTTGGACGTGGAGGAGGAAATCATCCCCCAAAAAAGAAATCAAAACCAGCAATGGCAGAGCAGGGGAAAGCAATTGGTGCCAAGGCATCTAGGTCCAAGGAGGAGTCCAGGGTTGTAAAAAGAAAAAAAAACAACATCAGGCTGTGCATCCCACCACTCCATCCGATCACCATCAAGCTGCTTCCAAGGATAGCATGCCTAACGTGGACACACCCATATACCTGAAGTCTCGACAACCGATGACCATGGAACAAATCACGCTCATGGTCAGACGGTTTGATGAGGGAAGGAACGATGACTGTGGTAGGCCCGCGCAGCGTAAGGCAGCCATAATTGAGCAGATGATTTCAGACATAAAGGACAAATATGGGTTACAGATTAGTAACTCGATGTGTGGGGGGACCACTGGTAGCCAGATTCACCACATCCAATCTTACACTGTAAATTTAGAGGGGGGAGGGGGGAACTAACCCTCAGGGGTGGCCAGCCCCAATGGACTTTTAAGGTGAATATATTAAAAGAGGTTCCAGTCAAGGGATTGACGTTTTTAATTAGAATTCATTAACCGCATGGATAATGGACCGCATTGGAGCATAATTACAAAACTTGACCCCTGAATCATCAAGATGTTTAATGAATTTAAATTGTGTATTGTATGGTATGGAGGACCCAAACGCTCCTGGACTATATGTGACCCATTGGTAACCATTTGAATTGTGGATAGGGATATCCTGGAACACTAATGCTATGAACAACAGAAAAAAGGACAGTTTGCACCCTGGATCCCTGGGTCCATACTCCACAGCATTCAGGGGGTTTAGCCCAGGGTGGACTTTGAGGTGGACTATGGTATGAGGCACCAACAGGTAAATTGCATGCACTAGTCCTGATGAAGCAACTGAAGTCGCGAAACGCGTAGACTGTCACCTGTATGATCTGCCTGTAACAACTGCATCTTTACGAAATACTTCTCTTGTGAGACCAAGACTTAATTGAACGTTTCATCATAAACGGATTATACTGGATCTACTCGCATTGTTTGAACTTTTTTATATTACTTTACCTGTTGGTGCCTCACACCATAGTCCACCTCAAAGTCCACCCTGGGCCAAACCCCCTGAATGCTGTGGAGTATGGACCCAGGGATTCAGGGTGCAAACTGTCCTTTTTTCTGTTGTATGTACTAACTGGATGTTGGTGGACGACTTGAATTTATATGTATATTTACGGTGAGAGATTTCTTTTTATTGATTAACACTAATGCTATGTATTATGTTAAGCTGTATTAATAAAGTGTAAAAAAAACGTCAATCCCTTGACTGGAATCTCTTTTAATATATTCACCTTAAAAGTCCATTGGGGCTGGCCACCCCTGAGGGTTAGTTCCCCCCTCCCCCCTCTAAATTTACATGGGTTACAGATTACCTGCAAATGGTATGAGCTGGAGAAGAGGCAGCCGAATACCCTCTTGAAAGCGAGAGAAACAATCAGACAGTGGGTGCATATTTCCTAAGCGTTTACGATTGTTAACTTTTGGCTTCACTTATAAAAGCATCAAGTTCCAAGACATCCATCTCCACACACACCACACAAAGTGATGGGAGAGAGCCTAGACAAGGTGAGTGCATAATGTACTTTAGAAAAGCGTGGCGGGGGTGGAACAGATATCATAGCACAGTATGGGCAGTAGCTGGAGTACCGATTTTTTTATCTGCTTGGATGCTACCTCCCATAGCTTTGGCACAATAGGAAATCTGCTATTGGAGAGAACAGATGGACTAGCAATCCAGATACCATAATGAGATTGAGGTTTCAATGTACCAGACACGAAAAAAGACAATTAGAATAACATGCACAACCTTGAGAAAAACCGTATTTTCCGCCATATAAGACGCACCGGAATATAAGACGCACCCAGTTTTTAGGGCAGGAAAACCAGGAAAAAAAGATTTAATAAGTTTTCACATCAGTTGGGATAATGCAATATTTTCAGTGAATGCAATATCCAGTTCAGCCAGCAGGTGTCACTAGCAGCAGTAAACTCTCAGTTTAACACTGTACACAGGAGGAGAGGGGGGGGGCGGATTGTCACTTCTCCTCTCACTGTGCTGTGTCCGTGGGGAGTGATTGCTGTTCCCACGGACAGAAGAGAAAAGGTAGATGCAAGTTCATCTATACTTTTCTCTTCATTTCCTAAAAGTATAGATGAACTTGCATCTACCTTTTAGGAAATTAGACAGTTCAGATGAGAGAGTCGGCAGTAGCCGGCATCTCAAATCTTAGAGCTTCTCCAGCTCCCTCAGCTGATTTCCGTGCCAGGGGAGATGGTGGGCAGCCAAGTTGCAACCACCAGCGCGGGGGTCGCACATTCGGCGTATAAGACGCAGGCACTTTTTGCACCCCAATATTGAGAAAAATATGGTATATGGTTGTACAATTTGTGTGGGTAGAGACCTAGGCAGGGCCAGCCACCGTTCCTGCTTCTTACTTCTGCGACTGCAGTCAAATGCGGTTTTCAGCGTGCCCCCCACTTGCGCGGCCTGAAGGCTGTCCTCCTCCCAATGACAGTGGGCATTCGTGAGTACAGGATTGTGTGTGATTGGTTAGATGGTAAAGTAGTGCTTTGTCTTCAGAAACTGTCGAGAGCCTATTTTGCGGCTAGGGGGAAACATTCATGCAGAGTTATGTTTTCAGCAGGAAAATTTTTAACATATACTTTTCACGCTGCAGCCAAACATCACCAACCGGAACAGATGCCGGAGGATGTGTCCCTGTCCCTGAAGACAAGCAGAGCTCACCGTTCAGGTACTATATATGTGCTGACAATTGCAAATATGCCAACGTTGCTTGGATGTTTATTTGTGCTATGTAAATTTTGAAATGCCCCCTGAACCTCAAACTGTCCCTGTGCTTCATGCTTTTGCAAATGCTACGACTGATACACTGACAAGTTTCTCCTTTGCAGACTCATTGCCATCGTCATCTGACAGTCTGCTATCAAGGGTTGCGGCACTACAGCAGCAGGTCATGCAGCGCAGTTTGACAACAATGAGTGCTACGTTACAGAATATAGTTGACGAGCTGCAGAACAAAACTTCCGGCCGCCAGCAACAATAGCAATTTTATGAAGTTTTATGTTTTTTCCCATTTAAACACTGGTGTTTTTAACTTTACAATGTGCTTTTTCCAATTCCCCTCCTACAACTGCAGGCACATTAAACCCAAAGCTGGACATGCTGCCTTCAGAAGTCGTCATGCCCCAATCCACCAAGAAACCAGTGCCTTAATAAATGTTTGGATTAAAGATTGTCTCTGGTGTAGTCTGTGCTCATTTTTATGTTACCAGGAGGGCTGAGACAAGAGGGTGGGGGTGGGGCAAGAGTTCCCAGAAACAGGAAGTAGCCGGTGGTACGACTCGGTCAATCTGCCAGTAGGATCAGGAATGTCTAAAAACTACCTTTTAATTAAGTTTTGCTTCGACCACAGAAAGATCGACCGGCCCGATCGATAAAAGTGTAGTGAACACAGGAATCAATCAGGCGACAAAGGCGGCTGTATTGCTCAAACTGGAACTTTATTGATCGGTGAGGCTCTGAAGGTGGGTCTCACTAGTAACCATTAACACAACGGTGCAACAAGTAACTAAAGTTATAGCGACAGTCCACAGTAACAGTCTTTAATCAGTCCAAATAAAGTTTCCCCTGACAAGCTTGTAGCAGAGCGACACTCTCTTAGGGCGACACTGCTATCATACCTACCGGCTGCACGCACGCCGGGCTGAATGGTGAGTAATGCAAGGCCGCAGTCAAAGCAGCAGCAGACGTGCTGCTAGCTTCTTCCTCGCTCTTCACAAAAGGCCCAACCCACAGGGCGAAGACTTCCCTTACGTTCTCAAGGAGCCCTGGGGCATGCTGGTCCAGGGGCTTAAAGGTGACCTCACCCTGACTACAAACCAGAGCGGGAATAATCACACAGAAATATACATTTATTCATCATACACGTAGATATATACATTCATCATACACGGAGATATATACACTCATCATAAAACAAAACGGTCTTTAAAAAAGTTAATGGAAATGCGTACTTAGATTTCCACGTAGCCACGCAAATAGGAAATGAACATTGACAATTTCAAGACTAAAGCCCCCCCTACCCTTTAGATCACTCCATAAATTTCCTTTAGATTCGACCAACACTATAGTTCCGTGTCCCCCTGATAAAATACCTAGTGATTGGAAGGTATATATCACGCATGTAGTGCCCTTGTCCCTCGATAGAATACATAGTGAATTGTAGGTTCTTCCACTGTATTTAGTGCCGTGTCTCCTGATAAATACAGAGTGATTGGAAGGTTATATCAACTGCGGTATGCTTGGATCCACCCTGATAGAATACATAGTGATTGGACTGTCATATATCACACTGCATATTTATTGCCGGGTCCCCCCTGATAGAATACATAGTGATTGGAAGGTAATAACTCACTGCTATGATAGTGCCGGGGTTCCTCCCTGAGAGAATACCTAGTGATTGGAAGGTTATATCACACTGCTATGTAGTGCCGGGTCCTCCCTGTAGAATACATAGTTATTGGAAGGGTATATACACTGCGATGTAGTGCCGGTCCCCCCTGATAGAATAACATGTGATTGGAAGTTATATTCACTGCTATGTTTGCTGGGTCACGCCTTGATCAGAATACATATTGGGAATTGGAGGTATATATCACTGCTATTGTAGTGCTGGGTCCTCCCTGAAATAAATACATAGTGATTTTTGGAGGTATATATCACTTGCTATTTAGTGCTGGTTCTCCCGATAGATACATGTGATTGGAAGTTAATATATCACTGCTATGATAGTGCCGTGGTCCACCCTGCTAGAATACATAGTGATTGGTAAGGTATATATCACTGCTATGTAGTGCTTGGGTTCCTCCCTGCTACAATCATAGTGATTGGAAGGTATATATCACTGCTATGTAGTGCCCGGTCCACCCTGATAGAATTCAGATGCTTGGAAGGTATATTCACTGCTATGTGTTCCGGGTCCTCCCTATAAATACATCTTGATTGGAAGGTATATATCCCTGCTATGTATTGCCGCTTCCTCCCGAGAGAAGACAATGATTGGAAGGTAACTAAATCAGGCTGGCTATGTAGTGCCGGGTCCTCCCTGATAGAATACATAGTGATTGGGATGGTAATACCTCACTTCTATGTCGTGCTGGGTCCTCCCTGATATAATCCATAGTGATTGGAAGGTATATATCACTTCTATTTAGCAACTGGGTCCTCTCTGATAGATACATAGTGATTGGAAGGTATAATATCACTGCTATGTCGCACGGTCCTCCCTAATAGAATACACAGGGATTGAAGGTAATAGTATCACTGCTTATGTATGCCTGGGTCCTCCCTTATAGAATAACTAGGTTATGGAAAGTATATATCACTGCTATGTAGTGCCGGGTCCTCCCTGATAATACACGTGATTTCAAGTAATTCACTGCTATGTAGTTCTGGTCCCTCCCTGTATATATATACACAGTGATTGGAAGGTATATATCACGGCTATTAGTGCCGGGTCCTCCCTATAAGAATACATATGATTGGTAATGTAATATCACTGCATGTTTGCTTGTCTCCTCCCTGATAGAATACACGTGATTGGAAGGATTAGAAAGGCTCCTCATATTATTACAAATGTTTTTTGGTAAAGAAAAACTGATTGTACAGAAGTTGTATTGACAGATTGTAAGGTGTATGGGGCCTTTAACCAACTGCTTCACGCACCAAGAAACCAACTTCCATCCTAACACAGAGACAAATTCCACCGAACACACTGCCCTCCAAAATTCATACAATCATCAAAATACGAACAGAACAACTTAACCCAAATCAAAATCTGCTCCACAGGATACTAAAAAATTCCTGTGCTTTCATAACTAAGGTTACTCCAACCAAATAAGTCATCATAGCGAAACACTGGCAATTCTGCAAAAGATCCTCACCTAAACCCCCATACCCACCACAGGCAGAATGTCCTTTTCCGCAGCTGGACACTTTTAAACAAAAACATTTAAGCACAAAGCAAATTGAAATAATACAGAAACCAAGCCCCTCCAGAGGGACTTACAAAAACTCATACACCAAAAGCTATAAGTGTGGAGTCCCCCAAATGTCTGACATGCCCCATCCATAGCAATCCTAATCCCAATTCCTGCTCATACCACAGGAAATCTCAGGAAATAAAAAGGTTCATAAATTGTGACTCTCCACTGCGTATCTAACCACACTCGCGTGGCCCTGTGGCCCATCCAATATATTGGTTTTTACCACCCCAAACAAAAAAAAAAAATTGAGGGTCAGAAGTCAGAAAGAAACAATCACACACAGTTTTATGCACATGGGGTCCACTAAATTTTCAAATGGCCCCCACACTCAGGAAGACAGAGGACTCAAGTGACCCCTCTGAACGAATCCCATACAAGGAGGGCCCACGATCAACGCCTGAAGCAAGGAAAGCAGATTGAATTATAAACGAAATCTTCCCACCTGATAGACTGTAAATAAAATTGAGCAAAATCCCCCTTTTTTTAAGCCTGGACCTCCATAATTTCACACATATTTTTATATTATTATAAACTCTCTCAAAATTATTAACAACATTTTTATTTATATATTTATCATTATTTTTTATAATAATATTCATACCTGTATGTTGTTTATTTATATTTCATTGATCCTTATCACCTATATTACCATTGGCACCACCCTAAGTGATAATCCCCTACTTGACCACAGCCCCTATTTTTTTTTATATCCGCATTCCTTCTATTTAACCTACAGCTCCATTTTGATTCTAAATCATGCCTACTCACATGTGGCCCGCATATAACAACTCTCTATATAAAAATAGACTCGCCTATAATTATCTTTTTCTACATACCATTAACAGTATACCCAATCCCTATCTCCACATTCCTAAACTGTCCAACCCCATCCTATGCTTCCCCAGCTGTCCATCTGTTCTCCATAGCATGCAGTTTCCCCACACACTTAGGGCTGTCCCCACATTGCGTGACTGGACGCGGGTGTCCGTGTTTGTGAACAGCCTTTGCTTATACGTAAACCACGCCCACCGTCCATTCAATTTCAATGGCCATGTCCCCCTCTTAAACGTCCCACTCTCGGTCTTTAACGCGTACGCTTGTGGCCAATCGCCCACAGAATCAATGGAGGGCGGTAAAAAAAACCGTGACTGCGGCCGCAGCCCAATTGTGACAGGCCCTAGCTCGTTTACTATACAGGTCATTTTCACATAGGAATTCTCATCACATAGGACATTCTGCACATTCCAGTAGCGCGGCCCCTTTTTAACACCCAGCAGGTATTTATAGAGCTCCCTTCACCACAAAACCGCACTGTTTTCCTCCCCTCAAACTCAAGTGACAACAGTCCCTAAACGCCACTGTTAGACCTTTTATAATACATATGGGCTTCACATTGTTTAAAACTGATTCCTTAATGGTTGGTTTCCATTTATACTTCGGGACCGCCCTCGTAAAGTATATGCTTAGCGGGGATCCCAACGTATCAACACACAGCATTGCCTGCCGGTGATGGTTCTGTTTACACATAAGCTGGAGCAGAGGCTGAACATACTCGACTACGTTATCTGACAACAATCGGCAAAGCGGGCTCGGCGCAGTGAAGAAAAGTTCCGCTGAGCAGCTAAGTCTATCTGCTATGTCCGGGGCCCCGACGCAATTGAACCATAGCCTAACACTTCCAAGGTTACAATCATTTTGCTGAACCATTTTTGTTCCTTAATATTTGTTGAGATCCTTTACTCTGCTGCAATACTGACCCCCTAACGGCTGCAGACTTAATGAATTTACTTTCGCTCATTAACCCTTATTCTCCACCAATACTATACAGTATATAAACTAGTGGGTGTTTTTTTGCAAATCTCCCTTGATCTTTGTAATCTATATTATTTTAGTTAATTTTTTTTTCTTTAAACCTTTATTGGTTTTTAATTACACAGTCTTCATATTACTTTTCGTATAGATATTAATATTGATTTATCCCTTACGTTCCTGTTCTTCTGTTAGTAACCTCTCCTCTCTCATATCTTTCTTTTCACACAGTCCATTCAACTGCTGTTCATTCCTTCCCTTCATACTTTCCTCTATATCTTCATCACTGATGTTTATCAAACCGGCTTGTTACACTTTATTCTATAAATGTGGTCCCAATATTTCCAGCTCTCATGGAAGTTTCTCTTCTTTTTTTAGGCAAGCTGTTAGATATTCATTGTTCTTATCTCTGTGATTCCTAGCCAAAAGTTCCTCATTGAAGGGCGGGATTCGTGATTCCATTTACCTCGCTATAGCACATCTAGCTGCCGTCAGAATGTATTGGGTCAGCCGTCTCTGGTTTTTATTCACTACTTTAAATCGTGGTACCAATACAATGTGTTCCTGATTCTGGTTGGACGTCGATGTCTACTACCCTCCTTCCAAGATTCCATTACCATTTCCCCAATACACTTCTAAATCCTGACATACCAAACAATATGGTCGATTGTACCTTTTTTTCCTTAAGCATCTCCAGCACCTGTCCCGTTTCCTTGTGGATCACCTATGGAGCCTATCGGGGTGTAGTACCACTGGGAGAATATTTTGTAGAGATTCTCACGACTGGAGCGTGCAAATTTAAAACTTCTTTGCATCTCCCATATTTCCTTCCACTCCCCTTCACTTCTCCCTCCCCTATCACTCCCTTCCCATTTCTCCATATATTGTGGTTTCCCTTCCTTATATCCACTAAAAGTTTGGTATATCGTGGAGATGAGACCCTTTTGTTTTTCTTTTCAGTCCCCACACAGTTTTCGAACGCTGTATTCCCGAGTCCTTCCGGGTCGGCCCCCCCACGGACGTATGAGCATCTTCTGAGGTAGGTGAACCTCCTCACTTTCAGGTAGATTATTTTTTTTGTTTAATACTCTCAACTTCTTCATTTCCCCCTGCTGTTCTAATAGTTCGTTTAGTGTTGTTCGACCTAGCCCTTTCCCATAATTCTATTTTCTCTCCTTGCTCCAAACCCTATTGGGATATGGGGTGTTCCCTATTAATCGGTTCCCTCCGTGAGATTTCAGTTGTTAATCTATATTTCAGTGTTTAGTTCTATCCCATATTTCCTTTTTTTTTTGTTTTTTTGGGGGTAAGATTAATAGGCCTATTTGTGTGTAAACTGGTTTCGTTGTGATTGTGTTCTGTTATCTCCCAATCCACGTTCTAATATCTCTTCCTACCAGAATTGCTTGTTTCAAGTTGAACCCATTTACTTTTTGTTGTGGGGTCAATCCATTCTTTTATAATTATCGTTTTTAAGTTTTGGGCCGCCTGGTATATTTATAAAGGTCCTGACTCCCCATTCCTCCCCTATCTCGGGTCTGCACATTAACTTCATTGCTATAAACCGATGGTTTTTATAAGCCCAGATATATTCCCATAATATTTTGTTTGTACCTTATCATTTTTTTTTTGTAGGCACCTCCACCGGTAATGTGTTAAGAGAAGGATAGGATTTTTTGGTATAAGCATCATCTTTTAACGTTGCTAGTCTTCCCATTAAGCGATAAGTGTGCTTCTTCCCCCAGCTTTTTAACGTTTCTTTCTATCTCGCTCAATAACCTGGGGTAAATTATTCCCCTACATTAATTCGAATTTGGGTGCAATTTTAACTCCAGATATCTTATTCCATTCTCCCTTCCATCCACTTCGTTGTAGTATTTTTAAGAGTTGCAGTTCTTGTTTACTATGATTTCACGCCATTGCTGCTTGTCTTGCTAATTTATTTTTATACCCGAGGCCTTCCCTATGTCCTCCAAATTTTTTTTGAATATTGGCAGAGTGGTCAACGGCTGGGTGAGCGTTAGAAGCGACATCATTGCGTAAAGGGCTATTTATACCTCTCTCCCCCAACCTCCACCCCCTTTATCTCGTTACTTCCCTGATTTTGTGCTGCCATCGCTCTATGGCCATGGCGAAGAGGAGTGGGGAGAGAGGCACCCCTGTCTGTAACCATTCTTTATCTGGGAACTTTTCCTCTGTTGTCCTATTGTCACACTCACTGACGGTTCGTGGCCATATACAGCCTCTCCTTCGGCGGTAACGAAGGCGCCTCCAGAACCAAGGCCCCCCTGGTTTCTCACCAAGAAGGCCAACTCAGTCGTGGTTCTGTCGAACTCCGCATCTAGGCTTAACACCACTGCGCTCGTTTTTCTCTTGTTAATGATTTCTTTAGATCTATGGTCTCCTTGTTTTATCACCTGTGTGTCTATTTGGGACAAATCTGTTTGGGTCGGGTCTATTATATTTCGCAGTCCTATTTGCTAATATTTTTGAAACACCTTTATGTCGGAGTTCAGGAGAGCTAGGGCCTGTACACTAGAGCATTCTGCCGGGTCTTCCCTGGGCTTAAGAGACAGAAATTTAGGAGTGGTTCATCTGTTAGAAGTGAATTGTCTCTCCCTTTAAAAAACCCATTATACAGACTTGTTAAGTATGGCCCAGCTTTCCCTTACTCCTTAAAGTAAATGTATGTGAAGCCACTGGCCCCCGGGGCCTTATTCTTTTGGAGGTATTTGATTACATTTTTTCACTTCTTCTAAAGTGATTTCTCGGTTTAAATCTTCATTTGTTCTCGATTTAACTTTGGGAGCTTAGCTTGGGCCACATACCTCTCGGTCTCTTTCCTTCTCCACTGCGGGTTTTTTCCTTGTGTACTGCTATTTTCCTATAAACGAACTATAAAATTTTTCAAAAGTTTCTAAGATGGCTGGCCCGGGTCATAACTATCCCCCTTTATGATTTCAAATGTGTTTTTGGGGTCCCCTCGGCCCTCTTCTTCTCTGTTAATTTTCTTGCCAGCAGACGGTCCGCCTTATGTCCCTTATCATAATCCCTTTGTTTAAATTATAACAAAGCCTTTTCCACGTTACCTTGGCTATTTGTTTCCAATTTCGTTCTTATATTTATTATTTTCCGTAGTGTCCCTATGTCTGCCTTCGGAGCAATCTGGCGTTCTATTGTTTTAATTCCTTTGTAGGTCCCTTTTTAATTTTGATTTCTGAGTCCTCTCTTGCGGAAGCCGTCAGGGAGATACAATGTCCCCGTTATGACGGCCTTGTGGCGCCTCCCACAAAACCCCCTCCGAGGTTACCGAACCACCTGATTTATTTCCAAATAATACATTTAAGTGCTTTTCTAGTGGGTTTTTACGTGAATCCTCTTAGTAAAGTATCATCCAGTTTCCAGTGTCTTTGTGCTTTCATTTTTTTACCTATTGTGAGTGTTAGGTGTATCGTGCAAAGGTCTGACCAGGTTTAGAGCCATGTCCGTTTCGTGACCACTGTTTCAGTTACTTTAAAAATTCCCTAACCAGCATCAATCCTTGTGTAACTGCAGTGGATGTGAAAAAAATGTGTCCTCTTTGTACTTGGGGTGTTGCGCTCCAATATCATATAGTGCGGGGTAATTTTTAATGAGTTGGACTAAATTTCCTGGCTGTCCTAAATCGTTTCTGTGGTGCCCCGTTTGTGGTGTGTTTAATCTGTCCGTGTCCCGTTCAAAACATATTAAAGTCCCCCCCCATTATTAAGTGTTCATATTGTGGGGGTCTCTATTCCTCCAGTATGTTTGTGATAAACCCCACTTGTTTTTTATTCTGCATATATTCATCATGTGATATTTTGGGCCCATTTCCCTTTATACTATAATATCTGCTTCTTTATCTTTGTCATTTTTTTAACCTCAAAAATTGACCCCTGCCCCCAGCAGGACGCCACCCCCTGCTCTTTTATTAGATGAATTGCTGAGAATGTTTGGGATATAATTTTTCCACAAGCTAACTCCCTTATCATCCTGTTGTCCTTGTAGACAATATATCTCTCTCATTCTTTTAATCCCTGGTATGGCTACTCCTCCCTTCCCGGGTTCAGTCCTTTACGTTTAATGAACTAGTTGTATCATAATCTCCCACAGCAGGTTTGACTTTTAGTGTTGCCCTACTACCATCTGATGAAACTCCACCTCCAGATTGCTCAAACATACCACATAGGACCTCCTTGTTTTCACACGGTTGTGCCAACTCATCAAAGCCAAGGAAAAAAAAAACAGGGGCTATTCCCTTCTCCACAACCCTTACAATTTTTCCATTAACAAATTTCATACTCCATGCACAATCTCCAATCTTTCTTCCCCATCTTCCACCAACATCCTCTCATCACCAACCCAGGGAACGCCACAATTCTAGCGACCGCCCGTTTCACTCACACTATGGCTTGCCTCTCGATTCTTCATCTCATATAACAGTATACAATTACAATACTAATCCCGCTGCTATACAGCGTTTGATTTCCCTAGGATGGGCACCGTCTCCCACCCACACCGAACTTCGCCTCTTGGGGAGAGGGTGACATCTCGGGGGCGATTTTCCGTTTGTAACAGATAATAATGACCCTCTCACAACCGCAATCGGTTTTTTCCTGATCCCATGGAGTCTTTTAATCCCTTATGTTGCTATGGGGTTTTTATTTAAGTTTTCGGGGAGATTTCAGCCACAAGTCACTTCTCATGAGGTGTTTATCTTAGCAGGATGACCCCTATGCTGTCCTTTACCTCGGTCCCCAATCTTGTTGGGGGAGAGTTTCGGGTACATGTTACTGGGCCTCTGATGGATCTACTCTGTACTTTATATTATTATTGCCGTACCCGGTATTCTGGGATAAGCCATATAGTATAGTTCCCTCCGCGGGCAGTGGCCGTGAAGAGGTGGTGGAGGCGTGCCCCATTGCATTCAATTTTTAAGAGAGCTATTGCAATGAGTTTCAAGTACCTCTTAAACAAACCCATCCCTCCCTTCCTTTCCACCCCTCTATCCCCATCCCCTCCCGGATCAACCATTCCTCCCCCCCCCCCTGCGGGATCGCAGTCAGATCCTCCAGACTCCCGGTTTTCCCCGATCCTGCCCCCCCT
The DNA here is from genome assembly GCA_036250615.1 of Ptychadena robeensis. Taxonomy (NCBI): domain Eukaryota; kingdom Metazoa; phylum Chordata; class Amphibia; order Anura; family Ptychadenidae; genus Ptychadena; species Ptychadena robeensis. The sequence goes on along the minus strand of CM070042.1, from coordinate 941,683 downwards.
CCCATTTCCTTTCCTCGCCCTGGATCTCCATTCCTCGCCTCCCCCCCCTCCGAGTCACTTCATGCCAAGCTTCTGTTGATTGGATCTTTTCCAGACGTTTAATGTGTCCATCCTGGCAGTTGGGGTTGTCTAATACCGATGTCCTGGCAGAATTTAGCGCACTTCCTCTGGGTACCTCAGGGAGTATGTTTTCCCATTCCTGTGGGTGATCAGGGCAAATGGATGGCCCCATCTGTACTGGATATTTATTCTCTTAGTAGCTCTAAATAGGGGCCAATGATCTCCTTTGCTGTTAAGGCGTCCACGATAAATCAGGGTATACTGGATTTGGGCTTCCCTGGTACTTTATGTTGGGCTTTTCCTCCTGTCTCGCCGCTGCATAATCTCGTCCCTCACTCTGCATCGGCTTATGTAGCAAATCACGTCTCTTGGCATACCACTGGGGTTCCTTGTTCTTAATGCCCGGTGAACTCTACCCGCCCGACCTCAGTTGATTCTGGTTTCTGTAGTATTTATAAAGATCGAGTTAACTGTGTCTCTAAGATGATGTCTTGCAACCTGCTCATGGAGGCCTCTAACCTATATTGTTTCGTCTCCCACGGTTATCTAGGTCCTCATTTTGGGCGCTGGAGTTCCCTGATATTAATGCGTGCTGGTAGATTTCACACTGCAAGGATTCTACCGTTGTATTAGCACTTGCTGTTCATTCTCAATTTGGTTAACACGGGAGAAAAGCTGGTATATATCTTCCCTATGGCGTTAATCTCCCCCCTGCACACCTCTTTGACCTCTCTGATCAAGTTTGAAAATCTTGCTTGTTTGGGATAGTGGTGGGAGTATGGTGGCCACATGCATCTGCCTGTCCCATTGAGGTCGTTGTTGAGATCCAAAGACTACTCGTGTTATCCATGAGATTTGGCACGTGTGTCAGGGGGGTCACGCGACTTTATCCGGTTTCCCTGGTCCGCCGTATCATGTACGTATTTTCTAACCACTGTCCTAATGGCAGAGAGGTGGGGTGGGGTGCTCTGGGCTGGTGTTTGTTTATGGGTGGGGGTGAGGAGAGGGGTCTGTCCCTTGATCTTGTGATTTTATTTCCACTAGGAGCTACTAATGATTTCCTCTGTCCTCCACGCTGCTGCACATCCCCTCGTGTGCCAGCTGAACATAGTCCATCTGAGCAGCCCCCTCCTTCCTCCCTCCTTTTCCGTTCCACTTCCCCCCTGCTCCCTTCTCTCACCTCCTGCGAGTCTGCCCGCCTCGCCACCCCCACCGATCTCCAGCGCGCTTGATGGTTCCACCATCTGAGTCCCACTACCGCTGAGGAACGGGTAATAT
>CM070042.1:929931-940320 GCA_036250615.1 Ptychadena robeensis | reverse complement strand
TAATATGTTGCCTGGGCGAGTTTTCTCCGTTGCCCCCCTTGTATGAATTCGGGGTGTACCGGGTAGTTTACCTCCTCTGGGGGTTGTGGTGGGAGTTGGGGTGTCTTTCCGGTGCCTCCCCATGCCGATCTCCACTGTCCTTGCTTTGTTTGCTGCCGTCGAGTGTTAACCTCCGCCGGCTTCAAATCATCTCATCTCCTCCTGGGACAAGCTGTTGTACGTGCTGGCGCGGTCCCGTGAAGCTGCGCGTGCACGTGCGCGCCTCACATCCTGCTACTTCCGATTACCTCCCCCACGCATTATTTTATTTAATAACCAGACAAAACCAAAAAAAAACCAACAAAACCAAACCAATATGTGATTAGAACACATGGATGTTTATTTTCCATAATTTTTTTTGATAAATACTGGATTTTTTTAAATATATACACAGATGTATTCGTCCTTTGAAGATATTTAACGACTATTATATACAGATACTATGTTTAAGATGTACAGGAATTCTGCATCAATCTACTGAGACCCATTTATCGCATATATACCACCACCTAGTAATAGAACTATGCCTCATTTGACTGTGTACCATGTGACATGCTTAGCAATATGGTTGTTATTATTTATGTATTTTTAGAGTTGACATTCTCATATTGTATCCTGACGAAGTGACCGTGGGCGTCACAAAATAAGCTTGTGCAAAAATTAAAGAAACTTCTTAATCCGCGGGCGCCTCCAAATCAGCCGTATTTGTGGAAGTGGGATCTTGCATATATACTCCTTCACCGGGTGGACAAGGTTTCAGCACCCTACACCACCGGTCTCCCACACGCTAAACGAGAGCGGCCATCATTAATAAAATGATACACCTAACGGTGACTGATACTATTATTTAGGTGCCTTACACCACCTTCTGACAAGGGACTGCAAATAACCTGAACTCTGTTCTTTCTACTGCATCCACTCCACCACAGTTCCTTTATGTCATGGCGGGTGACACCAGAGCAGCGGTGACACCGGTGAATCTAGGGTGTGGACCCACTGGACCAACTTGCACAATTGGCAGGGGTGCAATCCAGGGTGCGCAGTCTAATGGACTACCTGGTATTCACCAGAGCTCCCCGTGAAGGGAGTTGGGTTTGGCTGCAGGTAATCCCCAGGTCGCCATCCCTAGAAGAGCACCTGTGCAAGTTGGCTTGCTGAATTGGTACGTGGTACAATGCGTTCAAGAGTAACGGAAGTCCAAACAAACTCGCCTGGGGTCGGAAGTCGGGAAGTCAGATGAGATGCTGGTATACAGTACCGAAGCTTGAGACAAGAGCGAAGTCTGAGGAACAAGCAGGGGGTCAGGAGTCGGGAGGTCAGAAGGGGTGCCGGTATGCAGTGCCGAGGGTTGAGACGAAAGCGAAGTCCGAGGAACAAGCAGGGGGTCAGGAGCCGGGAAGTCAAGCAGGATGCAAAAGGATCAGAAGGAAAATACATGGGAGCACAAAGCACAGGCATCTTCCTGTCACCTGATCAAGCTAGAGAAACACCAGAAGGGAAGAGCGACCGAGGAGGAGTGCAGGACCACAGCATCCAGCAGAGGGAGCTCCAGAGCCGGAAAGTTAACCCTAGGTGTCATGGATGGATTCCAGAGCCGGAAACAGACACAGATCCACAAGTCATGTAAGGATCTGTGACACTTTATGTACTATGTATCTCCCCACAAACATTTTTTCAGGGATACAGTACATGCTTTTTATTTTCTGTGCCTAATTTGCACAGCTTATTCAGCACTAAGTCCCTAATCTCGGCTCGGCAGACTGTTTGGGATTTTGGTAGATGCGGCTTTTGTTCCTGGTCTGGTCTTGGTGGCCACCATGCTACATGGCTGCTCTAGCCTCATAAATAAGAGCACATGGCATATGCTATACTTTTTTCTAAATGTACCATTTTCCCTGCCTGTCACAAATATCTTCCCCATCACCTCCATTGACTAAAATAGAATAAAGTTGGAACTTAAAATCTTGGGAGGTGAACAATTATTGTTAAGTAACTTTTACCCATGAAAATGTAGGGAAGCAGAACATGCGGAATGAGAAGTCGACAGTGAGGGTTTACGGATTTTCTTATGGCCATTGTTGATGATACTTTGATAAGCTTCCATAAATTTAACTTAAGGTGGCCATACACGGGTCGATTCCGCACATGATTCCTGGCCGATCGATCACCGGGCGCGTGCACGCCGATCGATCGGCTAAGAATCGAGTGCAGCCCACCTTGCCCGATCGACCCTGCTCGATCGACATGGCCCCCTGAATCGGATCGGACAGAGAACCAACATGTTGGTCTTTTCTGATCGATTCAGCACACATCAGGGGGAGTTGCCATTTGTGAAGCGATCGATCGGGCACGGAATCGTCCAGGAATCGTTGGCCTAAGGTGGTAGGCACAGGCTTAATTGGGCGATCGATCGCCCATCCGATCACCTGTGGCATCGCCGGAATCGATCGGATGTGTGATCGATCATTCATGGAATCGACACATGTATGGCTAGCTTTACATTTCTAGAAAAATGGGCATACTTCATTGGTATTTGATTAATATACAGCTTTCCGGCAAAAGATAACTTGCTGGTTGAATCGCAGCCGGGCGATAAACAAAACTACGGTTTATTTTCACCAAAGGGCAAACATAAATCCAAACTTGCAGTATGTTATACAACCATTCATGAGTACGTTTAACAACTTTGCAGCTCACCACTGTTGCTCAGTATTTTCCAAAGGTCCTGCCAGCCCTCCTTGGCTTTCCACAGGAGCAGTCTTCTGAAGAGAGTGTTGGACTTCACACAGGCTTCCCACCTGACCACTACTCCCACAGTCCCCACCCCCTCTGAGCACCTGAGCCTTTTTCAGACAGAGTTCCTGTCTGCCTGACAGTGAGCCGCAAATCCTGGAGTGTATGCCGGGTGGAGTGGGAAGGCCCACCCAGATCCTTCCCTCCCACTCCAGTCCGGAAACCCCAAAAAATATAACAAATAGCAACCCCCGGTTACCTCTGTCTATCCCCAGACTCCTTACCCAGAATATACTGAGGACCACAATCCATAATATGGGGAGACAAATCTGCCATCCAGGACCCTCCACATAACTTTAAGTCGAAATTTGCCAGGGTTATGAATCATTATGGGCTTGACTGTATCTCCAAGTGAAGGATTGGATGTGTTTCAGTTTGATGGTTATTAAGAATCCTATCCATGGGCCTGTTTGATCTGTCTTTTGCTGGATAGAACAATGTGCGGCCATCTTAAGAAAATGTTCTAATATCCATATGAAATAAGCCATTTTAAGCAAGATTTGTCAGGTCACAGGCCTTTGACACGGCTTGCTCTCGCAGGCACCTGTTCCTTTCCATAGTTGCTGTAAATTTGTGATTTGTTAATGTGGGAGTTGATTACAAAGCCCTTGAATAAGGTATCCTCAATTTCTGTAGGGTTGTGTGAACATTACAAAAAAATATAATGCAGTAGCAGGTGTAGTTTTTGCATAAATTGTGCTCAAATGTGAGATGAAACTGCCCCTGCTCTACATCTACAAAACCCTTCTCTACATCTCCAGTATAGAGGGTACAATTTTCTCTTGAACTCTTGAATTAGCGCGGTGGTGGTTTCAAGGGAACAAAAAAGAAAATAAAAGTGCTAAAAGTGTGAAGTAGATTTGCACATACTTTGGTTGTTGGAGGGGGTAGAACGTATATGACAGGCCAACCCTTACCAACAACAATAGAAGAATCTGGCTTATATCTTGTATCACTGTCCCTATTCAGTGAGCTGTTCTCATGGGTGACTGATGGTAGTAGCGGTTGTTTACACATCTCATCGGTAGTGAATACTGTTCTGGGTATGTCTCCACATCAAAAAGAAGGTACAGTATGAGGCGAATGTTTTGTGTAATATCTTTTATTGATGAAAATGTAAGTAGCATAAAACATCAATGCATTTCTTGACTGTCATGCATAATCATGCATATGTACTCAGTACTTTGTTTGGGCCCCTTTTGCATCAATCACTGCCTGGATGCGGTGTGGCATGGATGCTATCAGCTTGTGGCCCTGCTGAGGTGTTTTGGAAGACCAGGATATCTCTCATCTTTCTCTTGGAAATGCTCCATAGATTATGTATGGAGTTCAGGTCAGGCGAGTTTGCTGGCCAATGAAGCACAGTTATCCCATGGTCATTTAAGAACAAGGACAGAGGCGCACAACCTAGTACAACAAATGGTTAAATAATGTGGAAAAGATAAACAAATTGAATAAACAACAATTGAGACAAAAACAACAGACAAGATACTCACATTGAGATGAGGTTTTGTCCACCCTCTGATAGCCCTGGGGGATTGCGGCACCCTCGGGAGTCCAGCGGTATAGGGTTCATGGGGTCCCCCGTGCGTCACAAAGCTTCTCCCCCAGGATAGGTACTTGCCCTGTTGCGGGGTTTCACCCCTGCCACGGGTGAACCCGCTAGTGCTGGGAAGGCTCTGCACTGCAGCTCAGCTCGTGCAGAGCATGGCGGGCCGCCATAAAACAAAAAACACACAACATGGTATGGCAGCATTTGCGCATAGCGCTCGCCTGCGCGATACTATGCGTGCCGCGCACATGAGTTGGTGGTGCATGATTTAAAGGTACACACACCCCTCCTCTCTGGCACATCAAACTTCCTTCGGCAGAGGTGAGGTGGTGAATAATCAAATGCTGATGGCCATCTAATACACCCAGCTGCAGGCACTGAGTTAGGGTGCTGTTGTATTGCAGTTCTGCGTTAACCAAGTGTTTAGATGAGTTTCCCTACCCGTATATTGAATAGACCTCTCCCGTGTACCGACTCCGTGGCTTTGTTTACACCACCCCCGTTTACACCGCTACTTCTTGGACTCCTGACCCTAGCACGTATACTGGTTAAACCGTTTGAATTGCTGCCTGCCCTGACCCTTGGCTATTCCTGACCACGCTGACCTCTCCTACCTCCCTCGTGACCCGGAAATAGCGGGGGCTGACTATTCTTGTGACCCGTGGATACCCTCGATCCATTGGTGGTAGCTCCTCTTCGTATCGTCTACCGACAAAAGTGGGTACTGGCGATAGGGGGAGACCTCTGGTCCTCCTGCAGCAGACAACACCACCGGTGTCCGCCCTCAAGGGACAACTCGCGCCATCTCCCATTAGGGGGGCTCCTGGGTAGAAGACCATGCTCAAACTGAACATATGATTCCATCCCGTCTGGTCGTTCCACCCCAAAAGTTTCATCCACTGCCATCCGTCATTACCCCCTGTGGAGAGCGCTCAACATGTTTACAAGGATGGGATCTCTTCTCAGGGTCATGTGTTTTTCAAGGAGGACCTCACTTTCCCTGGTTTGGGGACTGGGTATCGCTTCCTGCTTACATTACAGATCACTGGGGGGCTCAATATGGAACAATGGGACACCGTGTTCGAGCGAGATGCTCTTTTTTCAATGGCCCTGAGAGAATCCCACCCTTGTAAACCCCCTCTTCTCAATGTGAGTATCTTTGTCTGTATTGTGTTTGTCTCATTTTGTTTTATCTTATCCTATTCCACATGATTATAACCATTTGTTGTACTAGTGTTTGTGCTCGCCTCTGTCCCTTGTTTCTTATTTCTCCTGTTACGGAGGGCCACACTCCTCCATTTTTTGAGATGCCTGCACACCTGCACACAACTTTATAATACAACCCATCCCTCGCATACTGACTCCATTTACCTCTGTGGATGCCTTGCTCAGGCCCCATACACCACCGCTGAGGGCCTCTTCTTGGCCACTGACTATCACTATAAGCTTGTGTAATCACTGCTGATTAGGTTGTGCGCACACTACCCATTAACCTTCATCCTATGGTCACATTGACACTCAGGTTTTGGGTACTTTTGGGCAGTAATGGGAAGGTGCCAAGTCCTGCCTGGAAAATGGAAGTCAGCAATCTTTATAAAGCTTGTTTGGAGGAAGGAAGCACTGCAGAACACCACCCAAAAGACCTGTTGGCAACTTCAGACTGGACCTTTATGATTCGTCTTGGTATTGTGTGCCGACTCCATTCTTATCCTCCATGGCTCTGGGTTCCTTGGTGTACAAATGAGATGCTTAATTTTGCTCTCATGCAGTAAAAGAGGACTTTTGGAACCACTGAGCAAACATCCCTCTCCTAGGGTGTTTTAATCACCCCCTCTTCTCTGGACCCCCTGTCTGCCCCACAGGTAATTCTCACTCAAAGAGCTTTTTCAATGGTCAGGTGTGTCTTATAGTTCTGAAAAGTCACAGCAAATAAGTCTTTTTGTTTTTTTTTCAAATTTTACACCACTCTTTTCAATCAAATCAAAGGAAAAATATGAGTGTTCAGGGTTTTGGCCATACCTTAAGAGATGAAGCTGATACAAATGCTCTACAACTCATAAACAGGTATTGAAGTGCTGGTATTTCTTGGAAACATCACAAGCCTCCCTCCACTAACCAATGCTCAGAAGCAGAAGACTGGAAAAAGACTGTGATACCAAGGAAATGGCATGTTATATGGCTGGAAGCTTTGGGAAACTAGCAGTCCTTTAGGTCCCCAAGTTGTGGTTTTCTCTCTTTCTCTAAGCCCCCCATACACGTTCGATTTTTCTCCGACCGATTTTTGCGTCCGATCCTCTGTCACCCGATTTTCATCGCACCTAATGTTATGGTCGGTCGATATCGCACGAAAAATCGGAATTCGAATTATCACCGATCCATCAGCCCGACCCTATTATTCACAGCAGATCGCACCAAAATTTAACGACAGGTCCGAACGGTCCCGACCGTTTTTCAGCGATTTTTAGAAATCGGTCGGTACCTAATTCCGCATCCATTAATCCTCGACACATTGGTCGGTCGGGCAAAATTCGTACGAAAAATCGGGACGTGTATGGGGGGCTTTACTTTTGGAAACTAAGGTCTCCTCTCTCTACCCTCCTTCAGACCATCTGTCTAAAGCCCCCCCATACACCCGTTCTGACTATTCCCCACCGATTTTTTCGTCCGAGTCCTGCCACCCATCCATTTTCCCTAAATGTATGGTCGGTCGGAAGAGGAGGATTTCGTCACGAAAATCGGAATTCGAATATCACCGATCCATCAGCCCGACCCTATTTATTACAGCACATCGACAAAAAAATTTGGTCATGGTCCTAGCGTTCCCGACCGATTTTCAGCCGATTTTGAGAAATCGGGATTGTCGGGTACATAATTCGAATCCATCTATCTCCGGATCGATCGGAGGGCAAATTCGTACGAAAAACTGAACGTGTATGGGGGGCTTTAGAAGACTGGTTCTCTCATTAGTCGTTGTCTGGTCTGAGTTCAGGAAAATCTTCTCCCAGACTTAAGACCCCCATACACGTTCCGATTTCCGTACGAATTTTGCCGACCGACCAACGTGGTCGGGAGATTAATCGATCGGGAGATTATTCGTGATGTGGAATTATGTATGTCCCGCTTCGACCGTCCGTAAATTTTTGGTCGATCGCTGCTTTAATAAATAGGGTCGGCTGATGGATCGGTGATAATTCAATTCCGTTTTTCGTGAGCAGCTGACCGACCATAACATTTTATGTGAAAATCGGTTGACAGAATCTGACAAAAATCGGTATCGGAGAATAATCGAACGTGTTGGGAGGGCTTAGGAAAAGACTACATCTTTTTATGGAACTGGATTTTCTGTCTGGTCTGAGGTCCATGTGTGGTTTTTTTTTTTTTTCCCAGAGAAAAGGTGGTGGAACTCACCCCCCTCCCCTGGCCACGCCCCCCCCACACCTGGACCGCCGCCCCTTAAAAACCGGTGTCCCTCCATAATAAGAACTACCCATTGGGGAACGGGGCACATCGCCCACCAGTGCAGCCAGGTGTGGGCGCCCCTGCACGCACGGCGCCCCCCCCCACCCGCCCGTCAGGACTGGCTAGAACTCCACCCCCTAGTCCAATGCTAAGAGAAAGTTCTCTCCAGCATGGATGGGGGAGACGCCCCGTCATAGGGCCACCCCAACACCAATGGGAAGGTGCCCGCCCTCCCTCCTGCACATTGTGAGGGAGGGGAAGAGGGGAGGCACAAAATCGCCTCCCCGTGCGTCTCCGTAACCCGTGCTGAATGGCCAACACTCCCCCCACTAAAACAACCCATGGGCCCCCCAGGCACCCACACGCACTGCAGCCAGTGCCTTATTTTGGGGGCCAGACTTAAAATAGGTGGCGGAACTCCGTTCCTGTGCGTTCCCCCAGAAACAAAGCCCTGGATCTATATATTAGTTATTCTAAACCTTTGGTGTGAATTGGCCCCTAGAGTGCTGTTCACTTAAATAAGAGGGATAGAAAAGATGCAATACAGACATACAAGACAGGTATTGATGTTCCCAGTCTCTACCCTCTGCGCCTCTACTTTTTTTTACCTGTTAACTATTGTTGTGTGTACAATCTTTATGTATGTGTGGTTACGGATACACATTTGTTTGTGCATTTGTGCCTACGTTTCTCAATCTTCTGTTCTGTTTATCACTTTGTGAATCTGTAAGGCTGCTTCCTGCCCCCTCCTTTTCAATATATTCTGGAAGTCATGTGATGTCTTTATTTACGTGTAAGCAACCCCCTTTGCTTTTAGTTTATCACATGTAGCACGAATGCAAAATGTAAATGGTAGCATTCCAGTCATTTATATCTGCCTCTGAAAAAAAGTGGTACAGAAAAGGCAAATAAAAGGTTAATGTTTTTTTAAAACTTGAAATCCAAAATCAATGTAATCTGCTCTAACCCCCCTAGCACACTGCAGAGGTCCAGGTTTCTGTACCAAAAGCACACCATAGACTTTGATGGAAAACAAAAAATTTGTTGTGGGCCTGAAACTTACCAAAATATGACCAAACAAGGGTCTAGAAGACATCTTGAATATAAGAATGTTTAAAACACACAATGATGTGAAAACAATTAAATCACATAATAAAATTAACAAGAAAACACAAAAATCGCTACCTACCTGTGTTGGACCTAGTTATCCAGCATTCAGCAAAGTGCATATGCCTTTTCTCTCGCTTGTTTTAAATAGTAAATAAATCATGATTAGCATAAGTGTAAAGGTTTTTTATTTGAAACGTATTTGATTTTGCTTTGTTAGGGTATGTTTTCACGGCTTTATGGGCTCCATCGACACCCCCTGGGTTAAGCGCATTCGTTGACGGGAATGTCGACGTATGCCATCAATATTACATGTTTCCATGACCTTGAGCCTGTCCGCCTGTTAACAAGTGCACTACGCTCAACACCGCGGAAACAGCCGGTGTGGTAGGCATTTAACATGGATGGGATACGTCGACATCCCCATCAAGAAATGCGCTTAACGCAGGGGGTGTCAACACATAGCGCGGTGGAAACATACCCTGAAACTGTTACAATTCATTTATGTGTTTTTATTTTTTTAAATTGTAATTCAATTGGAAAAAGTTTTTTATGTTTTTTGTGTACTTTTTTTTATATTTATAGATACTTGGTCCTGTTACGAACAGAAGGGGTAGGCCAACTCATGGGCCACAATAGATTCTTAAATTGTGCAACACCACAGGAAACCTGTTCTGCCATCTATGCTTATACCCACTGTGTTATGCATTGCCATACAATGCAGTGCGTTAATGTATAATGCCTTGCTGCATGCATTTTGTTACGCAGTGCAATTGTTTCCCATACACTAGTTACTCTGCAGTACTGAGTGGGGTGGAGTATGTATATTGTTAGACCCCCTTTCACACTGGACATGCTGAGACGAGTGCTTGCATTGCATGCTGTAACGCTATTTTAGGGGTTGCAGGATCCAGAATCTTACCTGCTTTTTGTCATAATTTCAGCCTCTGTTGCTGTTACATCCATTGTTTCTTTATAGTAGTAGAAAGGACACACACTTCTGAGGAAACAAGGAACAAGTGTATTTGTAACAGGAACAACAGGCAGTTGTATAGAACATAAAACAGTGGCCCTACAGGTGACCACCAACATAACAGGCAATATCAAACATATTAATCTAATACACAACAGTTGCCCTGCCCTGTGTGGGGACCTTGCATTTCCCGTGATGCGCTCCTCTGCGCTTGTTCACTTTAACCGCCCAAGCATTCTCTCCAAGATATCTCAGGTTAAGATTCATCGATCATAAAACTCAACTCAAGATAACTGCAGGGAAACTTACCTAGCTGCCAGATTGTCTAGTTCCCTATGCATCTATATACATACCTTACAAATTAAAGTAAAATATGGTTTAATAAAAACTCAGACACAAAAGTAGTTTAAAAGTTTATTCTTACATATATCAATGCGTCTATACAGAGAGAGAGAGAGAGAGAGAG
>CM070042.1:905113-917140 GCA_036250615.1 Ptychadena robeensis | reverse complement strand
ACAGATGCCAACCCTCTCACACCTATAGAAACCTGTTTACCTTACGTTGGCTGAGGCCTCTGCGTTGAGGTCCTGCAATGCAAATGCAGTCAGCGTGACAGCCCCCCATACTGCCAGGTCGTTTATTCTTGGCCATTTGAATCCATAACTTTTTCACACACCGATGGCTGAAGGCAGAAAAACAACAGGTGTTCACTAATTCTAAAGCGTTTTGTTATTGCAGATACCTCAAGGGGCAGTCTGGTTTGTTCCTATGGGTTGTTTCTTCATTCTTCATTCATAATTGACTTTGAAATGGGGTCTTCATCACTATTGGAATCCAGTTAAGTATGACTATTAATAACCGCACCATGATTGGGAGGATTGGGAGCATTTGGACATATTGACAGCTGTAGAAGAGGATAGACAACAAAGTTCCATATACTGGTGATATATGAGTAGAGGGGGTTTCTGAGGAGACTTTCTTTTGCTTAAAAGATTTTCAGCCAGAGACTCAAGTATAACTTGAAGGACTTTTTGATGCTATGTAAAGAATATATGGTTTCATAGATAAAGACAGGTAAATGAACTCTCCATCAAGCCTCTAAGGTAAAGCGACATTTTATGGTAATTATATATGTATGTTTGGTATTTCTAGTGCATGGTTAATTCTTGAAAAGGTCCTCTACAGGATGAAACGCGTCGAAGCAAACACCCCTGCATATCCGACCTGATGATGACCTTCCAGCAATGGTTTGGTCTGTGTTTATAAATCTTTGATGGGGGAAAGCGGAGACCACCACGTGTAGACGGTCCCCTTTTTCTCCTCTTTCTATGTGGAAAGAAGATTGTGATTTACCAAACGATGTGTGTTGTGTTGCACAGAGTAATATTGTCTCATGTATCAAGAATATAATAAATTATGACCCTTTGGGTAAATAGAAAGTTATACTTGAGTCTCTGGCTGAAAATCTTTTAAGCAAAAGAAAGTCTCCTCAGAAACCCCCTCTACTCATTTATCGCCACTATATGGAACTTTCTCTATAGTTATTCGAAATCCTCACTCAGTGAGGTGGGGGGAGGTATCTCTATCCTTTGCTTTGTCTTCCATGGTGCCATAGACAATCCAATTTGTATACAAACTGTAGAACAGGAGGAAATGAGGTTAATGTGCATAGCTAAAGCCACCACCCCATACACGCTTCGATTTGCACCCTATTTTTTTTCCGATCGACCGCCGTGCATGCTCACGGTGATTGATCTGCTGCGAAATAGGGTGCAAATCGAAAGATTTGGAAGAAAGGAATAGAAGTGGCACACACCAAGGAGTGTGAGATACCGAGAACTGAGATTGTGGATAAGCGGAAAGCTTGGACAAAACTTCCCCTCCTTTTGTCTGAACTATTTGGACTATCCATTAGGGATTGTGAGCCATCTATCATATAAAAAATTGTCCTGAGGAAGTGGTGTTAACACCACGAAACGCGTCGACATTACCTGTACTGGAAATTTTACATTAATAAAGAGAACATCCTAGTCTTTAGGAAAAATTGGCGCCCTGGCATAAAACCTTTATTTTTTTATGGGAAACCAGGGTGGATAAAAATCGATGATTTTTTTTTAAAAAAATCTAAAAAATTTCATTTTTTTGATTTAAATCAGATTTTTTTGATTTAAATCAGATTTTTTTGATTTATATAGATTTTCTTTTTTTAAAAATGTGTGTTTGTGTAAGATTATTGGGCAGTTTCTCTGCTACAACATATTATCACAGATGCTTGGTTTACTTTCTCAAAACTAAGTGCCACAGAAAAGTTGTCCAAATATGATTGATTAACCTAAACTGGGGATACAAAAAACTAATATGAAAAGTTGTTCTAAAAATCTTCACCTTCTCGCATTTTAAAGTTATTCCAGCAAGAATTATTGATTTTAATTTAAATCAAATCCACCCTGTGGGAAACCCAAACGAATCTTAAGCTAGCCATACACGTGTCGATTCCTAAGCGATCGATCGACGTTCCGATTGATTCCGGTGAAGTCACAGGCGTCGATCGATCGACCATACAAGTCTGTGCCGACCACCTTAGGCCACCGATTCCTGGACGATTCTGTTACCAGTTGATCGATTCACAAATGTCAACGCCCCTCGATGTTTGCCCGATCGATCAGAAAACACCAACAGGTTGGTTCTCTAGCCGATCCGATTTGGGGGCCATGTCGATCGGTCGGGGTCGAACGGTCAAGGTGGGCTGCACTCGACTACTCGTCGATCGATCAGCGTGCACGCGCCTGGTGATCGATCGGCCAGGAATCGTGTGTGAAATCGACCCGTGTATGGCCACCTTTTTATACTTTACAAGTCCTACAGCCCAGGTTCCTACTCAGGACCCCAAAAAAGGCAATCGAGAGCGACCACACTAGAGAACATTTTATTCTGGAAAAATTATCTGCATCTGAGACGACACTAGAAAAAAGATTATCTGACATTACAACTGCCGAAACAGGAGGTGGCCCAGCAAGTGAATCTACATATATCTTTTTTAAGAGAAAACATCGATTTTAACCTCCCTAGCGCACTGCCCATACCGTGCTGTTTTTAACAGCACGGTACGGGCAATCGCGGCAGTGTACACAGTACACTGCCTGCAATTCCCCCCCTCCCCCCGCCTCTCTCCACACAGCCGGCATCATTAATGATGTCAGCTGTGTGGGCTGGAAAGCCGGAGCTCCTCCATTAACATGGAGGGCTATGGCACCGCCCACCCCCGCCCCCTTCCACGTCACCGTGACGCGATCGGTGATGCCGCGCAACCCCGGAAATGCAGCTGGTAAGAGAATCGCCGTAGCTTTCCGGGGATATGCGGCATGTACGGGAGCCCAGCTCATCCAGAGTTTGTTCTTCACACAAACTCTGGACGAGCTGGGCTCGTCACAACCGCTAGGGAGGTTAAGTACTGCCACCTGAAATGTGGAGCTCCCACCTACTTGTATTGGGGATAACTAAAATCCCCTTCTCTTCCCAAATTCTTTTTACATATATTGTATTTCCTCCTACAAATCTAAAGATTAAACTTTTAATTTGGCCTCCAAATCTATCTCAGCCCATAAGACATGCTCATGATTGTAAGATCGATTTAATCACTTTGGATGGTACCAGCTCCCACATCCAAAGAAAATGGCGGCACACAAAGGGTGCTCAGCCGACTCTCGGCATGACCAGACGCACATGAGGGCGCGATCACGTGTGGAGTTCGACTGAGAATTTAAACATGAGTGGGGGCTTTAGACATCCTATTTAGACCCTTTGATAGATCAGGTATGACTGTAGAAGGCTATTGATGGTGCGGGGAAGTATCTCTGGTAAATGATTCAGTAGATTTTCCCATAACCAAAACTAGTCTTAAGAGATGGCATGATCGTCCAAATATGCTGGACCTCAATGAAAGTTTTACTCAAGGGGCTGGTTGGGTTTAGATAGCAATATACGAAGAACTTACTGTGTATGGGGCTCCTGTATTCATATGTCAGCAGCTTTGAAGAAGCTGATAAGAAAAAGGATTTGACCTAAAAATACAATCTCATCTCCTGTGCTCTAGTCCCTGACGCACTACCACAGTCCATTAGAGGGTTTATTCATCTATAAGAATAGCGTTGTTCTGCACAGGTTCCCTGATTTGTGACATGGGATTACAGATTGAAGTACGCATAATTATCTTTTTCTGGCTGTCAAGGAAATTATTGTGAGTCATTACACGAGGAACTGATGTTTATACTTAAAGTAATTATTATAGTTAAAATGCAAAGGGATGGTAAACTGCCACTGGCAAACCAACCTGTGTGGCTTGAAGCTAAAGAAACGATTTTGTATGTACAAGTGACGGCAACGCTGCCCGGAAACATTGTGTCTAGGACAGACCTGTCAAGTCTCCCGTTTTGGCCGGGAAAGTCACGTTTTTATGTGGCTTTCCTGGCCAAATCCCGATTTCAAGAAATCCCGGATTTTTCCTGTGTTCTTGAAATGGAGCTGATCTAGCAGGGAGTGGGTGTAACTCTCCCTGCTAATGTCCCGCCCCGCACATTATCAGCACAAGCGGGGTGGGACATTAGCAGGGAGAGTAAGGTCCTCTCCCTGCTAGATCGGCTAAAAGGCCGGAGAACGCCGGACGTGGTAACACTTCCGGTACGTGGAACGCGGAAGACCCGCGATCCCTATACCGGAAGTGACGTTACTGACGTCATTTCCTGTACGTCCCCCGGTTTTTTAATGTCCGGACTTGACAGGTATGGTCTAGGAACATGCTGTCCTGCTTGCCTCTGTGACCAGCAGCCACTCAGGTTCAGCTTCTTGCACACATATACACGAATCATCAAAAGGGATTTCAGCAATTCTTGCTACGGTTGATCTTCAGTGATCTCTAAGCAGATAGGCTAACTCCAGGGCCCTTTCATACTAGCGGTGTTATGTTTTGTATCAGCAATGCCCTACGTTAGTGTTCACGCTAGTGTGCATGTTGCTGCTTTTTTGGGGAATCGGCTCCAAACAGTTGCTCTCACAGCATTGATCCACACGATTATGTACCTTTTTAGGGCTCCTGCCCATGTTTATTTGCACACAAACACAGTCCAAAGTAAAGTTACCCTCGCAGGGTTAATAGACATCCAAATAAACAAAAAGTGGCTCGAAAATGCCAAGCCCCCTACCTTGGCACCAATCAACCAATGTTTCCTTTCTCTAGGGATCCTTCATGGCCTGCCTCCTGGCAACCTTCAGCATGGGGCCCCACACACTCTGTGTGCCCTTCACTGCACCCAGCAGCACTGTCTCCAACCTCATCCGGGAGCCCTGACTAAAAGGTCCCAGCTCCTTTTGTGGAGACACACCCGGCCATCTCATTAGGTGTATCTTGGTGGATACTCACCAGCAGACCCCTTCACTGCCGCATATGGACCACTTCCACATGGCAGACCCCCGGTCTGTCACACTGTTCACAACATGACTCATTACTGCACTTCTCTGCAATCAGTGGGGCAAAAAAGTAATTGGCAACAAAGGATATATAACAAAGTGTTGAGATGAACTTTCGATATTGACCAAATATTTATTTTCCACCATCATTTGTAAATAAATTCTTAAAAATCCTACAATGTGATTTCCTGGGTTCTTTCCCCCCATTCTGTCTCTCATAGTTGAGGTGTACCCATGAGGAACATTACAGCCCTCTCTCATCTTTTTAAGTGCACAATTGGTGGAGGACTAAATACTTTTTTGCCCCACTGTATGCCTTACACACTAGTGTATGGGAGTCACTTGACCTGCGGTAAGCAAATGCCTGCCGTCTTGCGGGTTAATGCATTACACTGTGCACAAGGTGTGAATGATACAACAGGTTTCCTAAGGAATCCGAATATACCATTTGATAACACTACCGCGTTTCCCCGATGATAAGGCACGGTCTTATATTTTTTGAAACACCAAAATATGCCCTGGGTCTTATTTTCAGGGGGATGCCTTATTCTGATCACTCTGTGCCATTACGGCAGGTATAAGCAGTTTGCTTGTTCTTCCTGCACTGCAGCCAGCCCTGACGGAGTCACACAGAGGCACACAGTTACCCATTGTACCACCCGAATGGGAGATTCAGGCAGGTAGCGGTGGGTGTCTTATTTGGGCGGGGGGGGGGCCTATTTTAAAGTTTTGGGCAAAAATCGAGGGGTGGCTTATTTGATGGCGATGGCTTATCATAGGGGAAACAGGGTAGTGGACTGCGTTGTGGCAACCACAACACGGGGTTGTGAAAGGGCCCTGACACCCATCGCTTTTCACATGAATTTGGCAGCAAACAATTCCTGGCAGAATTTTTTGGCCAGTTCATTGGATTCTTCATGTTTATCCTAATTGGTAGGAAAATTATAGTCTTTGATTTTCCTGAAGCGTAGTCAGGGTGGATTTGATTTAAATCAATCATTCTTGCTGGTGTAACTAAAATGCGAGCAGATGAAGATTTTTAGAATAACAACTTTTCATATTAGTTTTTTTATCCCCAGTTTCGGTTAATCATTCATATTTGGACGACTTTTCTGTTGCACTTAGTTTTGAGAACTGCAAAAGTAAACCAAGCATCTGTGATAATATCGTGTAGCAGAGAAACTGCCCAATAATCTTACACAGACAGAGAGAAGGTGAGGATGGTGTAAGCACATCACCCAACATTTCCCCTGGAATAGACACGGGTGAGGGGACACAGAAGCAATACATGTATTATACACAGAGCGCCAGAGATGAAGTAATGACATCATATCAATCACAAACAACGCGCAATGCTGCGGATGTCGCATCTCTACACGCGCTTAGACAATTAAAATAATCCACATGGTGCAAATTTCACCCCAAAGCGCGTTTGGTTGAAGACTTCTTCAGGGGGTACGATATGTAATTTCATCGGCCAAATATACATAACACAAACAGCCAACACAAGGGGATCCGTCACTGAATAACCAAATCCACATAAAAGTGGTCACAGACCCTCAGGGGTCACTCACGTCCATAGATCAATATAGGGGGAAACACATGATTTCTGAAGATGGCGTCCTGGTGGTGATCTGCGTAACAAGACCGACCCAAACCATCAACTGATCATGTGACCAAAGTTAATGTATTAATCGGTTTTCTTGTATGCAGATCACCACGGCATTTATGCGGGTAACGTCTGTCTGTCTCTCTGTTACCCACTGGTGTGGGCGCGGTGGGGACGCCATCTTAAGAAATGGGGTCTTTCCTCCCTATATTGATCTATGGAGGTGAGTAACCCCTGAGGGTCTGTGTCCACTTTTATGTCGATGTAGCTATTCACTATGACTGATCCCCTTGTGTCGGCTGTTTGCTTTATGTAGATTTGGCCGATGAAATTACATAATGTACCCCCTGAAAAAGTCTTCAACGAAATGCGCGTTGAAATTTACCATTTTCACTATTTGGCACCATTTGGACTATTTTAATCATAGAATAACATTGGGAAGGTAACATATTTTCCTCAAAAAAGCACTTTATTTAAAAAAAAATCCGATTTTAAATAAAAAAAATTTGAATTTTTTTTAAACAAAATCATTGATTTTTATCCACCCTGACCGTAGTGGATGCAAGTGGCAGTCGGCATAATTTGAGTCAACCATTAGAGTATAATTGGAATGTTACTAAACACACATCCCAATGATATCCGGACTTCAAGGAAAAAAAATAAAAGCACTGTTCTGAACTATCATGTATAACTGCGTTTTCACAAATTGTTCTAGGCGATAATGGACTGAAATGCACATTTGGGAAATTTGCAGAATTAGGGGTCCGTATTTACTAAAATCAAAAGCAATTTCAATTAAAAAACATCTTTACATAAGGAACATATTGACATAGCACATTTATTAGCAGCGTCACAATTATTGCATCCATTGAAGTTGTGAGTTTTTGTAGAGATTCATGTCATAGTAACCGCTCAGAGCTGCTGTCTGGATGCAAAGTGCCTCACACCCCCTCCCCCCCCCCCATAGATCATTTGCTTGTAGATGAAAAGGATTGAGTTTAGGGGAAGACTGTGGCCACCCCAGACGTTTCTCTCCTTGCATGCTAGTAGCAGCTATTCATGCAGAGGCAATCTTTGGTGCAATTTCCTATGTGATTTTGTTACAGAAAGCACAGTTCTTCTTTTTGCACACTGGAAGAAAGTGGTCATTGAGAAACGCCACAAACTTTTTAGAGGTCATTTTCACACCTTCAGGGATTCTTAACCTTCTGAGCGTTAACTCGGGCTGAGTTTCATGCATCATGAAACTCAGCCCCAGTTAACTAGAGCGACGCTCTAGGTCTCGCCGTCTTCTTACGGCGGTCGGGAGCATCGGCATGTATGCCGATGCTTCTGGGTCCGCCCCCGATCGCGTCAGCGGTGACGCAAAGGGGGCGGGGGTAGGCGGCGCCATAGACCTCCGTGTAACTGGAGGGGCGTCGCTTCTCTTCAGCGTAAGTCCCGCGTCTCCAGTGATGCCGGACTTATGTTTACATCCTCCAGCTGAGCAGTCAATCGCGGCGGAGCATATTGTGCTCCCCCGTGATTGCCCGTGGCACGGTTATGAAAAAACCGTGCCATGGGCGAAACGCTCAGGAGGTTAAGGGCCCCACCAGCTCTCTCCCCATGATTCCGGCCCAAAACATGAATCTGCCACCTCCTTGCTGACATCGCAGCCTTGTTGGGAAATGGTGGCGATCCACTTACCAACCACCACTCCATCCGTTTGGACCATCCAGGATTTCACAAAACACAATACCATCCGTGAGTTTGAAGAACGAAATATTCGATCTTTATGACATTGAAATAAAATGTACATATTCATTTGTGGCGCAGTGCACCCTGTGCACATTTTATTTCAATGTCATAAAGATTGAATATTTCGTTCTTCAAAACATTGTATTTAGAGTTCAGTCCCAGTTTAGGGGACTGGTAAGATCTACAGCAAAGGACACACAGCGCGTCCGGAAAGTATTCACCGCGCATCACTTTCTCAACATTTTGTTCCGTTACGGCCTTATCCCAAAATGGATTAAATTCATTTTCTTCCTCGGAGTTCTGCACACATCACCCCACAATGATGACGTAATAAAGTTTCAGCAAATTCATAAAATAAAAGAAGCGAGAAGTCACATGTACAGTTGCAAGAAAAAGTATGTGAACTGAAGGGGTTAACGTCAAATTCCTTTCATGAACCCTTTAGGATTTTGCAGAGTTTTGCATGAATTGGTCATAAAATGTGCTCTGATCTTCATCTAAGTCGCACCAATAGAAAAACGTAGTCTGCGTAAAATAATACTACACAAACTTTATATGTTTTGTTTTTTTGAATAAAACACGTAAACATTCACAGTGCTGGGTGGAAAATGTATGTGAACCCCTAGCCTAATGACTTCTACAAGCACTAATTGAAAACAGGAGTGAGACAAACTTGAGTCCAATCAGTGTGATGATACTGGATGTGTTGCTGAAAGCTGTCCGGCCCATTAAAACACACACCAGTTTTGGGTTTACTGGTTTTAAGAAGCATTGTCTGATGTGAACCATGCCTCACAGAAAAGCTCTCAGAAGATCTACGATCAAGAATCGCTGACTTGCATGAAGCTGGAGAGGGTTACAAAAGTATCTCCAAAAGCCTTGATGTTCATGTGTCCGCGGTAAGACAGACTGTCTACAAATGGAGAAAGTTTAGCCCTGTTGCTACTCTCCCTAGACGTGGTCGTCCTGTAAAGATGACTGCAAGAGCACAGCGCAGAATGCTGAATGAGGTAAAGAAGAATCCTAGAGTGTCAGCTAAAGACTTACAGAAATCTCTGGCACATGCTAACATTGTTGTTGACACATCTACAATAAGGAAAACATTTAGCAAGAATAAAGTACATGGGAGGAAACCACGGAGGAAGCCATTGTTGTCCAAAAAAAATATTGCAGCACATTTAAAATTTGAAAAAGAGCACCTGGATGTTCCACAGCACAACTGGCAAAATATTCTGTGGACAGATGAAACCAAATGTGAGTTGGAAAAAACACCATGTGTGGGGAAAACATGGAGGAGGGAGCATCATGGTTTAAGCCTGCTTTGCTTCTTACGGGCCTGGATGGATTGTTGTCCTTAATGGAAAATGAATTTCAGAGTTTATCAAGACATTTTGCATAAAAAATCTGCTACTGCGGGAAAAGTTTGGTTGAGGTTATTGCTACCAAAAGAGGGTCAACCAGTTATTATGTCCAAAGGTTCACATACTTTTTCACCCTGCACTGTGAATGTTTACATGTTATGTTCAATAAAAACATGAAAACATATATAATGTTTGTGTAGTATTATTTTAACCCCCCCCCTAGCACTTCTGACTCGTCCTGCACTTTCCTGTCTTGTATTGCAGTTGACGAGATGGAGACGTCCAGCTAAGCTCAGATCCCCGCAGCAGCACATTCTGCTCTGTGCTGTCGGGGGATCTGAAGCTTGCTTCTTCACTGAAGCAAGACGGCGATGTCACCCCTCTCCCAGCCCAATTTGCATATGAATGCCCCAGGGGCATTTTTATTACTTTTTATTATACTCAAAGACTGTTCTGACTTTAAGATTGCCGATAAACCCTACTAGTGCAGACCTCATCAGAGAATGATTCCCTGATTAGAATGTTTTATATGATTGTGGTTATGGTTGTTTTAAAGTTTACAATGGAAAGCTCTTGAGAACTTGTATACCTCTGTTATGTAGCTCCAATGATGATGTCATTATTCATGTCTGTACCATTTTTGTTGCTTGTTCTCAATAAAGATGATTAAGAAAAAAAGAGGACACCTCAATGGCTACAGGCCATGTGGCTTAAATCAGGTTGCTGCCCAAGCCGGCCAAAGATCTATTCTTACCCATTTTTTCAGGTCCATATTATTATTCAACCAAGACATAAAGTCCAAAATGATGGTTAATTGCCTAACATGTTGCCTAGGTTGTTATCATCCCCCAATTAGGATGTGTCCCAGGTAGATTAACTCCATATGGTAATTCGCCACTATGGAATAATTTAGGCCAGTGCTGGGCAACTGAGTTGATATGGAGGGCCACAAGTGCGGCCCTCGGCATAACTAAAGGGCCGCACATAACATCGATCCAGACCCTCCCCCCATCGACATATCTCAGCAGGTGGTGTACCAGATCCCGACAGGCAGTCAAAACCTGACAGCACCCACCCCGCCTCCTGACCTGGTTTCCCCTATAAACATTGACAATGTTACTGATGTCGGAGCCCCAAAGGTGATTAGATAAGCTGGGTCCGCGTGTGACCACTTCACAGGTGAGTTGCTATGCCCTATGTATTAACAGTTAGGTTTTGGGGGCCGCATGTGGAGGACCAAAGGGCAAAAGCAGTGGAAGAATTGACCAATCTCTATGAGATGATGTTGTATAATTTATATTGTTTCATGTGTAGATACCAAACACCGTTTTTAGGGCTTGTGCAGTTCTGTTTGGTATTAGAATGTTCTCTTATGTGTTCTCGGTTGAGTGGAGTATCCCTGGTCAGAGTGGAAATATTTACTAATGACCGCCACTAATCCATAGGTATATGGATGGGAATGTGCTGTACACTGTATTCTAATTCATACAACGCTTGTATGACCAATATTTTACTATTATTATTCAGTCTTTAAGTTTTTTTTTTTGCATTTTTCATTAATGTAAAAACGTTTTTTATAAACCCTAGCTAAATCAGATTTCCTTTGCAGTACACCTGGATGTAATGGCTCTACTGTAGAATGATTAAAGGGTCACACTTCTCATACTTCATCAGTTCCAGCGTTTGCCAAGTAGACCTGGCGTTTGGATGTGCGTCTGTGACATCAGTCATCACTTCTGGTGGGAGGGGGGAACTGTGAAGGGCATCAGGCTGTACGTGTTCAGGCCTGAGTGAGACTGGGGAGGGAATGGGGTTGCTGCCACCCTTTGGTTATGGGAGCATAGTATACCCATAAGAGCAGGTTTCAGATGCTTCCGTGGATTCAGGACCCTCAGACACTTGTGCAGCGGCAGTGGTTTAGGGAACAGAAGGTTCAGGTAACAGAACCTTTTTCTGCAAATTTCTTCTTTCTAAGTGGAAAGATAGTTTGGTTCCTCCTTCCCTGGTTAGGTTGTCCGGGTAGTCAAGACCACTTGTGGTGGGGTTGAAACATGTTTTGTTTTTTTTTACTTTAAAAGTCCCCCTAGCCCTGTATATTTGAGGACATGGAACTCTACCTATTGTTTGGGTTTTTTGTCTTTAATTTGTCCCTATCTTTATTCTGCTGCTGAGTATGTGTAGTTTGTGTCTTTCTGAGCAAATTTGCTTATAAGACAGACCAACGTGCTTCTCTGCCTAAGAAGTTTGATGGGGACACCCAGACACCGTGTGCTCTCTCCGGATAGCCTCCTCTGGATTGGCCCATGGTGCACTTATTTAATACGCACTTATTGAAAAAGCACGCCACAGGCAATCCTCTGTCCCCCCCCCCC
>CM070042.1:861141-878734 GCA_036250615.1 Ptychadena robeensis | reverse complement strand
ATCTTAAGGTGTATAGGGGGCCCTCTTCTCCTCCTGTGTCATAGTCTTTACCTGTATGTTAGCTTGTGTTGTATTGAACCCCTATTTAATTGCGTAATATGTTGACACTTTAGAAAAATGGAGGAGCCCCTCAGATGTGATGGCCCACGTGTGAAATGCAATGTAGACGTACTTCTTTGACCTAGTTTTGTTGCACGTACGGGAAATATTTGCTTGATTAGAGATTATTATTGCCGATTGTCTTGTTGGTATATACATTGTTTATTTGGTCTGTTCTGAAACGTTGTACTTTTATTATGGGTGTATGTTTGATTGAAGTTTTTGTATATCTAGTTTTTTTTTTAAACTCCTGGGTGGTTCAATGATTGTGCAAATGCCGAGGCATTAACCACATCCATCATGGGCGAACCCCTGTGTTATTGCACTTTGCTGCACTTTCAAGTAAATAGTGAACGCTTGCATAGCGTCTGCAGAAATGCAGTCTGCAGGGAGTGTGGGGTAACGCGCCTCAGTGTGGCTAGTCTGAAATGGCCCTGAGGGCTCTTTCACACTGTGTGCGTTGCTGTGCAGTTTCAGCTACGAATGTGGTGTCTGATCTCCATGGTACTCGAACTTGGTGCAGTTATTAATAGATTTCATTTAGGAGTTGCAGAAAATGTTACCTAAGCTTGCAGATTGCCGTGACTCAAATCTGAGCTTCAAGACACTACAACCTGCATCTAGTTTGCATGCCCAATGTTATGGAATTCATGCATTGTCTCTGTTCAATTATCCTGTGGGGGGGGGACGATATTTTGTATTGTAGATCACGTATTCCTTTTGTTCTTTTTCCTGTCCTCTTGTGGTTTGTTGCTTCTTATTTTGTTTGTGTTGGCTGGTTTCCCTTTCACTGCGCAGTTTGTTCCCCTTGTTGCCAGGTACAGTTGCAGTTCCCTAAATTCAGCCGCATGATATTCCATATGAGTCATATTGTAGATGTCGTCAGCCTTGTAATATTTATTCGGTTGTTTTGCCTCCTGGAAATGCTTTTTGACAGTTAACCATATGTGAAGTCATTTTTTTTAAGTTGATCCTATGTACGCAACTGTTAATCTATGAAATGCCACATTTCCATGTGTTAGATATTTTGAGAAAATTCTTGTATTCTGCTTTATTTATTGTACACTTTTGAGAGGGACTGCTTATGAATAGCCAAACACTTGGTGGTCTCGGTATGTTACGAATACCATTATAAAGCCCCCCATACACCTTACAATCTTACCATACAATTTCTGTACAATTCACTTCTACCAAAACCATGTAATATGAGGAGCTAATAGGAGAGAGCCAAAACAGCTGTAAAATCTATCATAGGAAGATCCCAACAACTTGTAAACAGGTGCAGCCCTTAAAGGGACACGCCAACTTTATAAAGCACTATACAGCAATATATTACAGCGCATTTATATACAGTTTAGTGGCTCGGGTCACTACAGCCCACCAGTCACATGGTTTGGACTGGAATATCTGCAGTTGCTTTATGGAAGGGGCCAGCCCAGTGCCTAGACCTGACATAACACATCCCACACCATAGGATGAATATAAAAAGGTTAAAGTATCTAGTGCCAACTATCCACTTCCTATGGTTCCCATACAGATATGTTTGCCAGACAGTCCAGCCAAATCCCTGACCTTTTCTTCAGTCTTAACACTACTTTCTTGTTGATTGGATGGTGAGAAGCAACAATGAAATGAGGTGATAAATGTATTTACCCTAGTTTTAGTTTAGATGGACACAGTTGGTTACAGGGTGTCTACCAGTCCTTATCGAGCGTTTTCAAATATTGTGCGATAAGTGGTGGTCTGTCACCCACTAACTGCCCATTTCTGCAGTTAATGACACAAAGCCGGCTCCCGACCGACCATTTGAGTAAAGGTTTTAAATAGTTTGAATGTGTCTTCTGTGAATATATAAATGAATTCTTATTATATCTTAAGATCGTTGAGCAATGAGATATTACACCCAATTGTAATGCAGCTTTTTGCACAATAGATAATGAAAACAATTATCTTTTGGAGTGAACTCCTAGTACTTCTTGCCTTTGACACAATATCACATGCTGCATTCATCATGTATGAGCAGAGGGTGAATGCTTCGAATATGTAGCTCTGTTGAAATAGTTTTAATGGTTGTTTGTAGAATGATGTCAGGGACAGAAGGGGGAAGAGCATATGAAAGCGGTAGCGCATTCAGTGCCACATTGCTGAGTATTTTTAGCAGTGAAGCGTGTTCCAATCAGTATGTGATGGGTTCTATAACATGCTGTTAAGCCCCCCATACACGTTCTGATTTTCCGTACGAATTTTGCCCGACCGACCAACGTGGTCGGGAGATTAATCGATCGGGAGATTAATCGGATACAGAATTAGGTGCCCGACCGATCCCGATTTCTCAAAATCAGCCAAAAAATCAGTCGGGACCGCTTCAGACCTGTCAGTAAATTTTTGGTCGATCTGCTGTTAATAAATAGGGTCGGGCTGATGGATCGGTGATAATTCAAATTCCGATTTTTCGTGCCAGCCGACCGACCATTACATTTTAGGTGAAAATCGGGGGACAGGATCGGACGAAAAATCGATCGGGAGAATAATCGGAACGTGTATGGGGGGCTTTACTGTGATCATTTACTGTACCTGCCATAGTCCATTTAAGATATCTGTTCAGAGATATGGTTTTAATATGTTTACTTCATAAGAAAAAATATATATGTCTCTACTTCAATACAAACCGGTGGCTGGCATCCCCAAATTTATAGCAGAAAGTTAATTTGTGGTGAGATGTCATCAGACAATCACCAAAGTGAACATTCCCTCTGGGAGTACAGAGGCTGGGGGACTAAAGGTCACCTTGTTTGATGTATCGTGCAGTACAGTGTACTTCAAGTATATCCATAATAAAACCAATACATTTAATATATTATCAATTCAATGTTCAAAAATAATAATAAACATAATTTGCATTAACCTTCTGAGCGTTCAGCCCGAGTTAACTCATGCATCATGAAACTCAGCCCCAGTTAACTAGAGCCACGCTCTAGGTATCGCCGTCTTTCTGAGGCGGACGGGAGCATCGGCATGTATGCCGATGCTTCCTGGTCCGTCCCCTGATCGCATCACCGGTGACGCGATAGGGGCGGGGCTAGGAGGTGCCATAGACCTCCGTCTAACTGGAGGGGCCTCGCTTTCTTTCATCGTAAGTCCGGCGTCTCCCGTGACCCGGACTTATGTTTACCTTCTCCAGCTGAGCAGGCAATCGTGGCGAGGCATATTGTGCTCCGCCGCGATTGCCCGTGGCACGGTTAGGAAAAAAACGTGCCATGAGCGAAACGCTCAGGAGGTTAATGAGTATGCATCAATAGTACATGGTATACAGCGCTTGCTGCAGGCTCAAAACAAACAAATGAAATGAAATGTCTTCATCAATTTCTCAATGTTAGCGGAGACCTTACGGCCTGGGTTGGTAGACTGCCCCGACGTACATTTCGTTATTATAACTTCATCAGGGGGAGGTAGTCTTATTGGCAAATACAAATCTGCCTAGAAGTACAAGTTGAATGGAGGTTAGTTCCATGTAGCCATGGTCGCAGAGATAATGCGTGGGGTAGTATATATAGTAAACTTACAGAGCGTTGTGGTCGTGTAGGGAATCTACAAACTTAATATCAGTATCGACGGCAGGGTTCAGACCCGGATGATGGAACGGGGGGGGGGCGGAACCCCCCACCCTCAAGGAGCAGACGTCTGCCACATCGGGCAACGTAAGAGGTATTAGTATGTCAGATATATATTAAAATAATAGTGAGATGGTAGGGGTGAAGGATAAAAGAAGGTGGTGACCCATCGATAGTGATAGGGGTGGTGACCGGGAAACCATGTTTACTTCATTCTAAGATTAATGAGAGAAAGAAAAAGGGACTTAGTTTAGGTTTGGAGCTTCTTTTTTTTTTTTTTTTTTTTTTTAAACAAATGTCAACCCTGTAGTTTCTCTATTTTGCAGAATGCCTCTCAAGCTTATTACATATTTCACAATCTGACTATACGAGCTCTTATAGTTTTGTCAACAACTAAGTACTACAAGGGCCTGATAAAACTGTAATGCTTTTAGTTGGTCTCCTATTACTTACCTGCAATGTAAAATCAATGCTGATGTATTATTGCCATTTCAGCAGGCCATGCAAGGTCTTTAAGGCTCACAAAAGAAATTTTTCTTACCTACACCTATGTCACCCTCAGTTCTCTTATCTGTGCATCGTATATTGAAAACCTTCTTCTACAGTGCACAGCCATGTGCTCTACATTGTGAAGGGATTACTTCATAGATTTAAACCGTATATACTCATTAGATAATAGTGGATTGGGATGATGTATGATGAATTGCCAATAATGGATGCGTCCGGTACGGGCCAATAATCCAAACGCAGCAGCACAGCAGTATGAAATGGGACTAAAATTTTAACATTTTACAGGAATGAGGAGAAAGCAAGGAGCTCAGAAACTCCACAAGACTTGAGAGAAACTTGCGTCATTTCTGTATCTTCATTAATGGGCCGTTTTGAGACCGTGCCTGTACTTTTTATGATGCTGTAGTGTCACAGACACAGTTAAGGAACACTTGTGTCCATCAATAAACATATTTTAATAAAGTTCTTTGTAACATTAACAGTTAACAAGACAATAAAAGAAAAGTAGGCTAATACCTCAAATTTCCTGGTAAATTATCAGTATGGCCACAAGAGGGCCCTGCTGTCTGTTTACATTTCACAAAGTCTGGTTCAGTATATGATGTAACTGAAAAAAAAAATCTCCTCCCCTCTTCTCCCGTTCCCACCAATCGAAGATCGACACTGCTGACAAACTGAAACACAGTCTGCCTACGCGTGCCAACCAAATCGTCTGTGCGTGCCATCCTGGGCACGCATGCCATAGTATTGACTGCCCAATTAGAGGGGAGAAAGAAGAGAACCCCACAACTAATTTAAATTCCCCCTGGGAGCACTGCAGGGGCAAAGGAACTTTAACGGCCACTGATGTATAGGTAGATAAAATGTGAGTAAAATGTTCAAAACAATAACAATTTAATTGACTAAGTGACTGTTAAAAACATAGGACATTTCAATGTCGTTCGGTGTTACATCATCATCAAACAAGTGCTGAGAGCTTCCGCATACAGCGGGTACAGAAAATCAAGCAGATACAAACATAAACATTTTCTTTTAGTAATCAATACGTCAGGATAAAGGTCCTGTGACAACAGGTTTAACCCCAACGCGTGTTTTGTGTAGAACTTCCTCGGGGGTGTGTCTTTATCCAAGTAGAGCCTATAACGATAGCTGCAACAACACCAACAGAGGACAGACATAGAACAACGGAGAAGGTCGATTAGCATCCCAAAAATCTTGATCAAAATATGCCATTATCATGAAGATTAGGAATCACTCACAGTAATAAACACGAGAGACCAATCACTGAGACAGATAGCCGCCAGAGCCCCTGCCAGGAGGCGACCATAGGCGAAAAGCGGGAGGCCAAAACAAGGTCCGGCAGTGAGCAGAGCCAAAGCAACCCTGGTAACTTCTAATAATTCGTAGACTTGATGGTGCCGTTTGTATAAAGTGAATCAGTTGGGTAGACTTCTTGTTAAGTGGTAGTTCGGGTTGTAAGATAGATCAGATATACAGGTCCAGGTTCTCTGTGCTCCATGCCATAGGTTCGCCGTCACGGATCTAAGGCAAGCATCTTACTTGTATGGCTTTTGGGCTGGCCATGCAGTGATCTGCCTGGAAAGATCACTCACCGACTGTTCTGCTCCTCACCTGCTGTATCCTATGGTGGATGCCACTTGCTCATCCTTCCTCTACCCTCTCCATACCACAAAACAATGTTGTGTGTACACTGGCAACAAGTGTTGTCATCAGTGGCTGCAGCCACAAAACCTCCTGTGATACTAGTGCTGGATGGAAGATATGTGGGGCCATTCTGAGGTAACACCAGCACAAATTTGTTTTTGTTTAAAAAGCCAGGAGGCTGTGATTTTACTTGTGGACTTTCTGTTGCTGCTGGCAACCCCTGCAAGGGTAATTTTGTTTTTTTGGAAGCTGAATAATACTGTCCGGAGTCTTAAACATCTGGCTGTGTGGAGTCACTTACTGGGATTCCCATTTGTGGCTGAATACCTAAGAACGGTAATAACTAGTTGCACACAACTGTCAGAGAGGGTCACATAGTAAGGGGTTGTTTCCACTTGGGTGATCTAGAAAGTGGGCAGCCGCTGATTTCCCCTGACCAAGGCCATATAGATGAATGAACACGGTTAGAAATCGCGTCTCCATGATCAGGCAGGAAGTGGGGGGGGTGAGACAGGACATCATGCCACACCCCCCTTTCTGTCGGCAGGTGCCGTGATTCCAATTGTGGGAGACCGCAGTGGACTGCTGGGTGCTAGCTATCTCCCGCGGCCTCCGCACCGCGATTGGAATCACAGGAGAACGCAAAGGTGGAAACATGCCCTTACAGTGATATCCATGGCCAGAAGGGCGCTCAGTAGGTGTTGGGCAAAGGTCACAGAGTAAAAATGGGTCAGGATAAGGGTAAAGGTGTGGGCAGCTCTCCAAATGAAGAGTGTGGCCCCTCTGTAACAGACAAATAGAAACATGGACATGAGGCGCAGTAGTACAATAAAGTAAAAATGGGTCAGTGTGAGGTTTAAAAATGGGTCAGTATGAGGATTGATCTCTCACGGATGGGATCTGTAACGAGGAAGTGACGTCATCCTGGAAAGCACACGGCCATCAGAGGTCAATCCTTCACTGTAAGTCTGTAAACGATGTCCTTGTTCCTATGTGGCTGAACCCCTACACTACGCTAAATGTTAATGCTTGAGTCATATGGGGAAAACAGTATGTTTGCATTAGTGCGCTTACTACCCACACACAGCCACATACAGGTGATTTGTGAAAAGTAAGAATAACGGCCAAAAGTTCATGTATTCCAGTAATTCAATTTAAAAGGTGAAACTAAATTATACAATGCACTGATCACATGCAAAACGAGATATTTTAAGCATTTATTTGTTATAATTTAAATAAACGAAAAATCTCAGAAAATTTTGAAAAAGTTAATATCGCTTTGCTATAATCCGTCTATTCCATATATTCGTTTCAAGTTGAATTACTGAAATAAGGTTACTTTTGGATGATTATCTAAGTACAAAGGAGTGAGGTAGGTCAGAAGGACCGATCCTCACAGTATGCACCCAGGGTCAGTGCTGGGCAGCCATCTAATGACCCAATGAGGGACTTTTAAGAGGCACAAGAGTATGTAAAAGAAAAATTTATTTACATTAAAGTAACAAAATGGCCCTAAAAGAAGGGCTAACGTTACTCTTTGTCGGTCTCGACGCATTTTGCGACAGAACGTCGCTTCATCAGGAGACAATTGGTAACACTTTCTTACTGTGAAGTCGGAAAGAAATAGGCAATTAGTAGAATATATACATTTAGGTATATCTAGAGTATAATAGGGTATATAGTACATCCATTCCATAATTATCACCAACCTACTATGTCAGTAGACTGAAACAGGTTGATCCTATTGGACCTAAAGTGAGGCGGACTCGTCCAGACCCAGGGGCATCCCCAGAGAAACGGCGGGGGAAAGGAGAGAGAGGTCCCGACCCGAGGTATGTCTATTCCGGGGAACACAGAGCCTGGTCCCGTCCCATATTGCAGCGTCACTCAGCGTCCTCTCTAGTGTTGTTTCAAGGGTAGGGTGACCTAAAATGGTCCTGATGGAGTAACAGACGTATACATGGTGGTTAGGATCCGTATGAGAGTGTGCTCCTATCGATACCACCACCTGATTATCTAACTTTCCACAAATGACCTGTCCACTTCTCTGCCAACGCAGTTGACCATTGATGATCGATGACGCTCCTTTATGCGTATTGTGATTGGCCGCTCACACATCACAAAGCACTGAACAGTATTGAAAGAACTCGTAGCTCGTAAATACATAACTACGATTGGAAATGTTTAAAAGAAAAACTGTTACTTCCGCTTCCAACATAGTGTGCCGACATCCGTAAATCTCTCTACAAAAACCGAGAGCGGGATAGAGCGCTACATATCGACTCTCATCCGTCCTCTCCAGAACGGAGGCTCAAATTCCTGGGCTTTTAAGGCACATTTTAGAAATTGATGGTTAATATCGTATATATAAGATTTTTATTAAAAACAAGGTACATACATAATTGTTCAATAACTACATGATTATAGATGTCACATGGTACAAAATACACGCGACAATGCACATAAAAATTGCCGTTACATATAGATAATCTTTTACATAAGCCATTGCTTCATACTATTGCTGGGCAATATTCCGTGAAAAGCCCATAATGCTAGAGAGGTTAAGGACTGGTGCGAGGAGCAGTAACAAGTCCTTGGCAGTCAGAGGCAAGGAAAGAACATTTTGGAGAGAAGGGGCCAGGCAGTATCGGCTCCTGGTTCTCCCTCTCTTGCACTCCTATCCTTTTCCAGCTGCATTTCCTACTGCCTGGACCACGAGTTAACCTCTGAGGTGCTGCACTGGGGTCAGGGACTTCAGAGAAAATACAGTCCATGATCATAGTTCCTGCCCTGGATGGATAAACCATGTGGATCTCTGCTGCTGTGGCACTACAAGGCCCAGCACTTGCGGAAGTACAATAGGTTATCAGGTGTCTAGTGGGATCCCAGGTCATCATAATGTTATTGGGTTTTGGCACTGTATATGATCTGTCACAACAGTATATTTACTGATAGAGAACACGTCTACCCTCGAAATGAGCCTCCCTCTCTGTGTCACTAACAGTTCATTTCTATGGACTGGGACATGTCGAGATCAGCCTCCCCCTCTGGGTCCCCTGTCCATAGCAGAATGAATTGTCAGTGTCACTGGGAGGCTCACCTCTATGACTCCGTTGCCTCATTTTCACCAACACCTACCCGCCTGTCAGTGCTATGTGTGGAGTCTATATATCTATACTGGGAGTTTATGGCAGAGGTGTGCTTATGACAGTGCTCACCGGCACCTACCCGCCTGTCAGTGCTATGTGTGGAGTCTATATATCTATACTGGGAGGGATGTGCTTATAGGATGATGTTAACCCACTCCTGTCAGTACTCTGTAATGGAGTCTGTATATCTTTAATAGGAGTTTATGATAGATCTGTGCTTGTAGGACAGTGCTCCCTTCACCTTCTCTGCACTATACATGGAGTCTATATACTGGGGGCTAAAGGCAGAGCTGTGCTTATATGACCTGTCTCCCCTTCACCTGTCTGTCTTCTGTACTATATATGGAGTCTATTTAGTATATATGCTATATACACCCGTACTACTACTTACACCCCAAGTTTCACCCCCCTAGCTACAACACTTACATGTAAAACTTCAGCTAAAAATCCAAGTCTTGGCTCTGGCTGGGCCATTCCAAAACTTTAATCTTCTTCTGGTGAAGCCATTTCTTTGTTGATTTGGATGTATGCTTTGGGTCGTTGTCATGCTGAAAGATAAAGTTCCACTTCATGTTCAGTTTTCTAGCAGAACCCTGAAGGTTTTTTGCCAATATTGACTGGTATTTGGAACTGTTCATAATTCCCTCTATCTTAACTAAGGCTCCAGTTTCAAAGCATGATACTGCCACCACCATGCTTCACGGTGGGTATGGTGTCCTTTTGGTCATGTGCAGTATTGTTTTTGCGCGAAACAAAAATCTTTTGAAATTATTGCCAAAAAGTCCAACTTTGG
This sequence comes from Ptychadena robeensis, assembly GCA_036250615.1. NCBI lineage: Eukaryota > Metazoa > Chordata > Amphibia > Anura > Ptychadenidae > Ptychadena > Ptychadena robeensis. The sequence goes on along the minus strand of CM070042.1, from coordinate 868,907 downwards.
TTTCATGAGACCATAACACATTTTCCCACATGCTTTTGGCAGACTTCAGATGTTTTTCTGCAAAATGTAGCCTGGTTTGGAGATTTTTCTTCGTAAGAAAAGGCTTTCATCTTGCCACTGTACCCTATAGTCCAGACATAGGAAGAATATGGGAGGTTGTTGTCACATATACCGCACAGCCAGTACTTGCCAGATATTCCTGCAGCTCCTTTGAAATTGCTGTAGGCCTCCTTTTTTTTTTTCATCTGAGAGTCTAAAAGGTCAATTTGTCAATGTTCATCAGTATACCCAACTTCCCCAAGTACCCTTACTGGCTTGAATTCTGGGTGTATGGCGCACACCCAACTCCCAGATTGAGTACAGTAGACACATTGGGTGGCAGACCTCTGGCATATTGGCTTCAGTTCCACCGCAGAGTGAACTAAAATTATGATGAAAGGGTGGACTGAATATCAGGTTCTGTATCCATGTAGTTTCCCTTTCACTGTATGTGCCTCAGTATGAGGTATTTATGTCTAGTTTAGTCTTCGCACGAGTACCTATTTGTTATCAGATATAGATCCAAGAAAAACCAATTTGTTCCGCCGAACCTTTTTATAAGAGATCCGGCAGCTTGGGGATTTTAAAGGCATTCAAAATAAGAGAGTGTATTAGTAAATGTTTGTTTATTCCAAAGATGAACATAAAAATCAGATACATTGTATCATTTAGCACATATAGCAAAACATAATATTGTACATGTGTAGTATAGACTTGACGCGTTTCGCTGTTCGCTTCTTCAGGAGCTTCATACAGTACACAAAAATAAACGTATTTTGCCAATGTCTGTAAGTAATGGACAACCCTAAGTATCTGTATTATTATCTACCAAGAAAAAAGAAGAAATCGGTACGTGTTCTTACTGATCCAGGTATCTAAGGTAAGTGTGGTCTAATCTCAGGTCCGCTGGGCCAACTGTCCTCTCCCCCCAAACAACACCAAAGTCCCTCCAGGACCATCCGATATTGGGGCACAGGGGGTAGTATCTAAATTAATGGTCAAAAGATCATAATGTAAGGGGGACTCAATTGTGTCCAGCGGGGCGGGTGAGAAATCAGTTGATGAAGTTGGGAAAGGGCCAGGGATAGGGAACCCGAAACCACAAAGATAGCAAAAACCACCAGTGAACCTGTAAGGTGTGAAAATGTTGGTGAACCTATGTGTGTATTGTGTGTGAGTGATGAGGGGTGTTGAGTGTATCAATCACTGATATGTGTGCTTGTAATGTGATGAAAGGAGGAGGCGGGAGGGGGGGGAGGGGGGAACTGGCCACCTAGTGTGTGGTGTTGGTGCGTGAAGGATGGTGGGGGTGTGGCCTAAGGTGAAGTGTAATAAACTATGTGTGGTGTGTATGTGAAGCGGGTATAGTGGGAAGTTGTGTGTGGCCAGAAAGGAAGTGAGAAGGGGGCAGGATCAGAAATAATAGCCAGAAACAGTAGACAATATAAAACCAACACCAAAAAGGTGAAAACCAAGAAACCCCCAAAAAATTGTGCTGGGAATGTGTAAAATGTGTGACAGGGGACTGTGAGAGATGAGTGCCCGTGAGTGTGGAGCAGCCTGTGTATGTATGGATATATTTAAGTTGGGATGTGGCATCCACGTTAGGGTAATCGAGAGCCCTGCTTCTTATTGTTCTCAGATATAGATCATTGCAGTTATGTATCTATTACTTTAGCTTGTACTGCATTTTTGGTTCCAGGATTTAGGCTTGACATTTCTCTATTTTTTCTATGAAAACCATTGTTCACATTAAATTGGCCTTTAATGCACTGTACAAATTTTAGCACAACTTCTGGAAACTATTAAAAGGTCTTTATTGACACAAAATGTAACATTGTTAAAATAAACTAATACACAACAAAGAAATTAACTCACATATTTACATCTCCTGTTTCAAAGGGGTCCCACCATACATGAAATGCACTACATAACAAACCATGAGAGCGCCCAGCCTTTCCAGACGCTATTGAGAGCGAATACACATCATCAGCAAAACAATTTGAGGTAGCCGAAAAATAAGTGTTATGGAACATATGTCATATCAGTATGGAGTGAATTTTGGACCTTTACATCATGGGAATTATAAAAGCTGTATCAGACTGAGAAATGCCAACCCAGGGGCAAACCAAGGTGGTCCCACAGGTCTCCCCAGAACCGGCTTAGGGGGACATCCACGCCCAAACCCTCAGTGCACTAGCAGAGGCTCCTTCAAAAGCTGAAAAATTCATGTTATACATAGTCATTCCGAAGTCCTCCCTTAGTAGTTCCATCAGACCCAACAGCTTATTATGTACTCACACCTTCACCACAGCTTTGATAGGCTTCTAAATCTCATTACACTTCTCACAAGTCATCACCCACCCCAATTAATGATTTGGTAACCAGGGGATCACATCCAAACTTTAGGCTTTATATTTTCTATGGTTGATTTGTGTTGAGGTGAACTAGATGTCAGAATTTCCTCCCAAACCCAGTGCACAAAAGTCAGAGATTAGGGTCACTGCAATTTGAATCCCCGAACAACCAGCAAGATTTCAGGTTCTCTGACGTTTTCACTGGCAATGAGCTGAGATTTAGAGTAATGGGTGGAGATTACCTTCCCTATAGACGTGTCGAAAGTGAAATTTATCAGATATCCAAGAGTATAGGGCGATGTATGAATTAAGCAACAGATCGGGGCGCAAGTTAGCAAGAGCTCTTGGTGCTCGTAAGGTATCTACCTACATCTCAGATAGTCAGTCCTTCAGGTGTAGAGCAAGCTGACATTGCACGGGATTTCTGTTCATATTATCCTACATTGTATGTTCCTTAGCACACTGTATGACAGGAGGTACACAACTATCTGGAGACGTTCAACAATACTTAGGAAATAAGTATGCCCACATTGACCCCTGAGGCAGCTTATACATTTAAATCCCCAGTTACCACAGAAGAATTTGTTAAAGCACTAGCATCATTTTGCCTAACGAAGATAAGGATCCTTCTAATTGTGAGAGCTATGGCCCTATTGCACTTTAATACTGATTTTTAAAATAACTCTAACATTTTGGCTTGCAAGTTGATTCACCCAGACAGTGTCGATTTCATGCCTAAAGAAGCCAGGGACAATACAACCTGACAAAAGCCCTCCATACATGTTCTGGTTTTTCATACGAATTTTGCCGGATCGACCAGCGTGATCGATTGGGAGAAAATTCGGATGCGGAATTATGTACCCTTCAGCTTCAGGCCTGTCCGTAAATTTTGGTCGATCTGCTGTTAATAAAATAGTGTCGGGCCTATCGATCGGTGATAATTCGAATTCCGATTTTTCGTGCCAGCCAACCGATCAACCATAACATTTGAAGTGAAAATCGGGTGAGGCGATCGGATGAAAAATCGGTCGGGAGAAAAATCGGAACGTGTATGGGGGGCTTAATAAATGTGATTTACTCTGGAAGTTTACTTCTACTCCCTTTCCTTGTCTGAGAAAGAATTTAAGTTTCCTGGACTTGCAGTTGACATGGACATGGGGGCTGACATACTTTCTTGGATTATGGCTTTGAAATAATAATCCCAGATATTGAAGGTCTGTCTGAACCTTCTGGTCATCATGAGCTTGCAGTTTATGCAGATGACCCGATTCTATTATTTTGCTGCTTGCATTTTGTATTCATTTATTTTTTTGGGATAAATCCAGGGCGGGATTGGGTTTACCGGACATAAGTAAATCAGCCATGCGTTTAGCTAGGATTATTGATTCATGTTGCCATGCCAAACATAAACCATGTGTAGGATTGGAACAAGAAGACTCTGTTTGGGACTTGACGGGGTTACCCTTGCTATTCGCTCCCTTGCCAGACCTTTTAGCTAAAAGCCCCACTATTAGGATCAACACTTTCCTCTACACCATCTCCTATGTTTCCTATTCTTGCAAATCCATAATTTCCACCTGACATCTGCTCCAACCTTTTTGCAATCTTCTACAGGAGGAATTTTTTGGAGCTGCGAATTTTGGCACCTACTGGGTTGCCTTCTAAGACATTAAAAACCTAGGAGAACCACAAATAGACATTTGGATCTCCTTACAACTTAGATGCTTTCATAGTATTACCGTAACTACCAACCCTACTTGAAAACTTACAAATGTCTATTGAGACATTTTGTACTCACGGCAGTTGATCGCAAAATTGGGTGCAAATTGAATGCGTAAACCTTTCATTCTGCCAGAAATCGCCCGCCATTACGGACATGTCCGTATTTTTCCAGATCAATTTCATTCCACACAAAGGGTGCCCGGACGGTCTGGATGTTGGTCTGGATGGCATTGTATCCGGATGTTGGTCTTTATGGCATTGTATCTGGATGTTGGTCTTTATGGCATTGTATCTGGATGTTGGTCTGGATGGCATTGTATCTGGATGTTGGTCTGGATGGCATTGTATCTGGATGTTGGTCTTTAGGGCATTGTATCTGGATGTTGGTCTTTATTATATATATATAATATAAAATATATAATTCTACTTTTTTGGACCCCAAAATCAGGGGGGAAAAATAAGCTTAGCCGGGGAGACGGAGGAGCTGTCAGATGGAAGATCCACCCCAAGTAGATTATGTCAGCGGAGCCCTGCTAACCTGAACAATTCAGTAGTAGAGCCAGATGAAAAAGATGCCAGCAGGCAGCTCTTGTATCTGGCTCTGCCTGTGTATGTGAGAGCTGCCTCTTGCTGCCGGCTCTCACATACAGAGAGAACCGAAGCCCGTGGGCCTCTCTCTGATGCACTTATTCATTTGGTTGTTTCCCTTAAAGAACTGGTTTCTTTCTACTCTTTGCCAATGCTCACAAATGTTCCAGAATCCAAAGCTTGGGAATGTGTCATATTCAATTTCTTTTGGCAGGGATGCAAAGATTTATTTTTGCTGTACACAGGCATGCCGTTTATTGAATTATATATTCCAGATAGCATATTATTAAAGATATTATTATCTAGGCTGAACATTTATTAACCCTTGCAGTGGCCTATTACCCCTCTAGGATAGAGTTGCCTAATGAGATGCATAATTTCGACAGCGTTAAGCTGCTGTGCCTTTTTGGCTCAACTTTGGTATCTGTGTAATTTGTTAATGTCCTAAATTTGGAACCTCATTAAAGCGGTTTTAAACTATAAAAAAAAATAACACACATTCATGAAATAAGCACATTACTTACCTGTCAGCAGTTCAGATCCTGAAAAACTGCTACACAGAAACAAATAAAATGTTTTATCTGATGGTGGCAGCATGTTGAATAAGGACAGAGAGGCCACTTCATGATCTATCTTCTCCGGGCAGCAGCTGACAACACCCCCCCTTCTCCTACACAGACAAAGACTCCTCTGCAGTTCTGTGTGTGGGGGAGAAGGGGGAGGCAGTCGGCTCGATCCATCTAGCTGTGGCTGAGTGAAGAGAGGCTTCTCTCTCCTCTCTCACATCTGTGAGACCCAGACACAGGGGCTAATGGGAGAGAATTCCCAGTAACTCCTGCAGCTCATTACGCCCTGCCTAGGTGAGACATAACACAGTGTCTCTAAAAAGACCCCCCTCCTGCTGTCAGAATCAGTTTTGTTTTGTTTTAGTCGGGGATCTCTGTAGTATCAGCTGAGCTGAATCTGAAACTGCAGAGAGACCTGACAAGTAGAGATGGTCGAATTTTTCGACTTGCTGAATTTGTGAGCTGATTGCAAAGCCTCTGAACATGGTATCATCACCAAAATTGCTGGAAATGTAGAGAAGGGTTGTGGGAACATTTGGAAAAAAACTTTTGCTCTAGCACATGGAGTTTTTGCATGAATTAAGTTAAAAAATAGTTGAAATTTCGATTTTCAAAATTTTGACTTGACTTTGAACCTCATTTGTGCAAAAACTGTTTGTGTTAGAGACATACTTTCTTTTTTGGAGTATACCCCTATCCCTTTTGTACATGTACAAAGTTTGGTGATGATATCATGTTCAGGGGCTTTGCAATTAACTCGAAATGGTCGAATAAAATTCGACCATCTCTACTGACAAGTGGTAGGTCTACTTTAAGCATCTCTAGTGTAGTGGAAACAATATTTAATCCAGACTGTACTCCTTTGCAATCGTGTGGATGCCCTGGAGTTGTCTCCGCAGAACTCACATAAGTGATTCATTATTAGCCGCTCGTATTCAAATACGAGGCCATCTGGCTGTGGTCCCTGGGCTGTCGGTCATGGTCACCATGTTCCTACCCTTGCCATAGGTTATTCAAATCAAGTATCTCTCTGAAAAAGAAGGCAATGGTGTCCCACACTCGTGGTAAAAGAGTTTTCTCCAAAATCTTTATTGTTCACTAGATAAGAGGACTTTAAAGGCTCTAGGAGGTAATATAGGTCAGTGATAGTATCAATAAATCATCAAAGGTTTATTTGTGACCTATGGGCCAATTGCCCTAAAAACAGCAGATAGCACAGTATCTGGTTACAAATGTACAATCATGTTCATCAACAAATCACACATCAAGTTCAGTAATGCTCGGCATACACACACCGAGCAGGTCAGACCGACCTGCTCCGATGTATGCCGAGATGCTAACGTGATGACGTCATCACGTTAGCATCCCGTTGCATTATGGGGCCCCTTCAATCGGCCAGCACCCTTTGTGTGCCGGCCATAAGCTGCGATGGAGACGCCGTCTTCATTGCAGCTTATGGCATCGGCTCGCGCCGGCCAGAGATTTTCCGACATGTCCGTTCTCTGGCCGGCCGAGAAGTGGGGCGACAGGGATCTGTCGCCCCATGTGGGCACATGCCGATTAGCGGCCGATTTTTAACCTGACCGACGGCGAGAGCGCGCACGCCCGTCGGTCAGATTAAAATCCGGCCGTTTATCGGCATGTGTATGCCTAGCATAAAGGTTCTGTAGATTGGTAGATGGTATTGTTCCCAACCCGACGCACGTTTCGTTTCCAAAAGCTTCATCAGGGGTGTTCAGGGACAATCAATCGAAGAACCAACATAGGCCTCGAGGGCCAAGGTGTCTGCGAGTAAACATCAAATAGGGACCAGTCTCTAGTCCAGGAACGGGGGGCCCCCAGGGATACCAGGCAGTCAGTCAAGGAGCGTTCAATAGATTACGGGCGAGTAGATAATCTCCAGGTATGAAAAGCTGCTAAGAGGCAACCGTTTAGTAGAGGTAGAAGAGGTGGAGGAAAGGGTCTCTTCCTGTACAGGATCTGGCTGGACTCGCATCTACCAATCTACAGAACCTTTACTGAACTTGATGTGTGATTTGTTGATGAACATGCATGTACATTTGTAACCAGATATTGTGCTATCTGCTGTTTTTTAGGGCAATTGGCCCATATGTCACAAATAAACCTCTGATGATTTATTGATACTATCACTGACCTATATTACCTCCTAGAGCCTTTAAAGTGCCCTAGCCCCTGACTCCCTCAGGGGGAATTCTCTGGCATATGGACTGATTGGATTCTTGCTCATCATCCTGTGCTAAGTTTAATTGTACTATAATTTTTGGGATGCTAGCTCAGCTGTTTATAGAATAGAAGCTTCTTTATTGTTCACTAGATAAAATGACAAATGAAAGGCACAATCACCCCTGGGGGTCTCATTCTCTGATGCGTTTCATCCCATTAAGATTTCGGGACTTATTCGTAGAGATATTAAATCAAGTACTTGGGGCCCTTTCACACAACCCACATTGCATTATTTACATGGAGATAAAGA
>CM070042.1:838415-854568 GCA_036250615.1 Ptychadena robeensis | reverse complement strand
TGCTTCGGGAACACAGGGGGCGTGGCAGCAAAGACTCTAGTGCTGAGCCTTCAGCTTCCTCCTACCTGACACGCCCCCTGCTGATGCTTGCAGTTCTATCTCCTCACACAGCAGAAGAGAAGAAGGAGGAGGAGGGGGGACGGAAGCCCTGTCAATCTGTCCCGTGTCTGTGAAGTCCGCAGATGCGATTTAGAGGAACAAAACTGGTACGCAGAGCGGGTTTTTAGACCTGTATGCGTACCAGCGGACCAGTTATATGCACCCCTGAATATATCTACATACACTACAATTTGGTGAAATTGAATGCCATGAAAAACCTTATTAGACTCCTACACATACAGTATTTTTCGGACCATAAGACACACTTTTCCACCCCCAAAATTGGGGACAAAAAATGCTTGCGTCTTATGGTCCGAATGCGCGGTCACTCCGCCGCCGATGGTCACACTTTGGCTGCCTGCCAGCTCTCCAGGCACGGAGGTTAGCCGGGGTGCTGGAGGAGCTGTCAGATGTGAGATGCCAGCCGATGCCGGCTCTCCCATCTGAACTGTGTAATTGCCTATGCCAGCCCTGAACTGGCATAGGCAGTAAAGAGAGAAGTATAGATGAACTTGTATCCACACCTATCTCTTCTGTCCGTGGGAACAGCAATCACTCTGCTGCCCCACGGACACAGAATCAGTAACATCGGGAGAGGAAGGGGAGAGTAGAGCAGAAGACAGCCCAGCCCCCCCTCCTGCTGCCGATCAGTGTGAAGTATGAAGTTCTGCTGAGTGTACTGCTACTAGTGACACCTTCTGGCTGAATTGAATATTGCATCCATGAAATTCATTGCATTAACCCAGTAGTTCCCAAACTTGTTTGTTGTAAAAATTAAGTTACGAATGTACCATCACTTAGCACCTAATGTGGAAGGGTGGGGCTATTGTGACGCAGACGTGAAACCGCGAGATGAGTAAAGGTTATAGGTTGTAAATTACAATTTGTAATGTGAATTTTTTTTTCTCTCAAAAATATGACATGTTAAGTTTACCCAAGATAAATACCGTATTTTCCGGAGTATAAGATGACTGGGTGTATAAGACGACCCCCAACTATTACAGTTAAAATATAGAGTTTGGGGTATACTCGCCGTATAAGACTACCCCTTCCAACGCACACCGAATAAAAATTTATAAAAACATCAGATTTGCTTTCAATTTGGTCATTTTAATTCTTATGACACGGGCAAACTGCCTACAAGTCACAGGAAATCCACCGGCAAATGTATCGACGCGTGTCATTTTTTTGTCCAGCTCAGGGAAACTGCAGTGGACCCATGGCCTTACATATGTCTACTCTGACTTTCAATTTCCAGATCTCCAACAACCTTAAAAGTCCTATTTTTTGGGGGGGAATTCACATACCTAATTTCACCCCCCTAACTGCAACCTCTCATATTAATGTTTCCCTGCGGTTATCCAAGTAACATAAATTGTGCACATGTAATTCAAAGAATTTTGAAATAAAAATGTAACTGATATCATGACACATGATACAGTGAAGGTGTTTTAATGTGTTTGAGCTGCAATACCAGTTTCAGCCACTGGAGCCGCAGCGTTTAGTGAGCACATCGGCTTCGTCTCACATATCAAGGAGAGAGAGAGGGAGGGGGATAAGGGGGATGCTTCCGATGTCTGACAGGCAGACTCCTCTGGCTCAGATGTTTCTGCACTCGGCGTATAAGACGACCCCCGACTTTTGAGAAGATTTTCCTGGGTTCAAAAGTCGTCTTATACGCCAGAAAATACAGTACATAAAAATAATAAAATATATATTTTTTCCGCCATTACAAACATTCTCTCGCGCACCCCTGGTGGTCAGACTGCGCACCCCAGTTTGGGAACCGCTGCATTAACCCAATTGATGTGAAAATGTATTAAATCTTTTTTTTTTATTTCTGGTTTTCCTGCGCTAAAAACTGGGTGCGTCTTATATGCCGGTGCGTCTTATAGTCCGAAAAATACGGTAATATATGTACACAATAAACCGCAACCGATGCTGTGAAAAACCTAAACCTGGCCTTGATGATTAAGGGGGCATTCACACGGGTGTCTGGAAACGTTCCCTAAATGCAGAAGTTGTACTGATGCGAAGTATTTTTCTGAATGATTGATAATCCTGATTGGCTTTAATGAACGCTTACACCTTTTCAATGCATTTCCTTCACTCACAGTACATGTATACACAGTGCAATGTACACATTCTGTACCTTCTTTACCAGATAATACATACAAGTCTATCTATCTTGGGCATTGTTAAGAAATGTTTCCATTTAAATGCAAAGCTTTTATTTAGGATTCAGAAGGTGAGAGAATAAACGTAATTATGGGATTGCTCATACGTTTTTTACAGGATGGAAAGAGGGGAATGTTGGGGTCTTGTGAACCATAGACGGTTTTTTAAAGCGGACCTAACACCAGGAATCTATGTTTTCATGAATAGCACTAGAAGTGCCAATAATAGGGAGAAATGCAGTGAAAAAAACTCAAAAACGTTCCTGTAATGAGCAATTTAAGAAGATTATCCGGCAGCTCTTCTCACTTCCTGGTTCACTGTAGGCAGAAATAGGCAGCACGTCACAGGAAGCAGTGATCTGCTTTGAAAATTCCCATAAAAGAATCACTGAACGCCCCCCAGTGGCCACCCGCGATATTGCACCCCCAGTTTCATGTGTTGCCTTCAGCGAACCAGAAAGTGAGGGGAGCTGTGTGGTAATCTTGGTAAATTGCTCATTACAGGAACGCTTTTGAGTTTTTTTACTGCATTCCTCCCTATTATTGGCACTTCTAGTGCCATTCATAAACACATAGATTTCTGGTGGTAGGTCCGCTTTAAGTAGTTAACTGTTGGGTGAAGGTATAGGGCTTCAATAATTTATTTATTAATTTTAAAGAGATTAGAGAAACAAAAAAAAACTAAAGTTGCGTGTATGGCCTAATATTACATTTGTATTAACAGACTTCAACTGCCATTCTAGTATAAATCTAGCAATTGTGCTGACATTTCCAGAAAGGTAATTGCACTGGTGAGACGCCACTCACCACTTATATGTTTTGTTAGTGTAACCTTTGTAACATATTGGTGGGTCGTAAGGACGGCTTTCGTTAAGGCAATGAAGCTTTTAAAAACCTGTGCACCTTTCACAGTAGCCCTGTGCTTGCATTTCCATGCGCTTTTGCGTTTACAATGTTGCGCATTACCAGAAATGGCCTGCAGTACCCAGCAGCGCAAACGTCTCCCATACACTTGTATGGGAGGCGCGGCCCAGTGCAATTTTTTTTTCTGGTAACGGACATGGTTAGCGGTAATGTCTGACCACAGCCGCAGTGCAGATACCTTGAACGAGCCCGAAATAAGCAATTCATAATGAGAATGGCAGAAGAAATAAGTTATGAAATCTACAGCTTTTCATTCTGACATATGACCTAGAAGGCCCAGGCCACTGATTATTTCTCTTCTCCTGCAGGTTGCACTGGAGATCCAGTGGGCAATTCCACATTCTTGCCCTAGCCTGCTACTAAAACGTAAGTAAGTATTTATTTGAGTTGTGTTTATTTACATTTGCATTCTTAATTGCAGCAAATATATTATGTGACGCATACTCCTCTCTCCTCCTGTATGTAAATAGCTGTGTATGGGTACGTTGTTGGTGCCAGATCAGTGTATGGGTATTGTCACAAGCTAAAGCTCTGCTGAAACTAAGCTTGTCCTCCTGGCACTGGCTTTATGACTTGGTTTGAGGGAATGGAACAAAGCTTTGCCTCCTAGAACTAGCATTTTGGCTTGGCTGGAGGAATATTGGGTGAATACTGCTTGGTCCAGCCCTGTCCACTTTGCTGGGACATGCTGTATATTCACACATGGCAGAGCCATTCACATAGAATCTCTCCAAAACTATGGGGTGCTTCTTATGGTCCAGTGCATCTTATAGTGCGACATACAGAAGATAAATGCTGCAAACGTTTATGCGATGTGGTAAAGAGGAGGGCTTCATGGGCAGAGGCAAAATCTTCGATTTACTGTAAATGTCATCTGTTTGCCTTCACAAGGTTTGGGTTTCCTCTCACATTATGTGGTTAGAAGGTGCTAATCTGCTTTATGGTTTTATTGTGGCCTCCGCCTTCTAATCTAAACCCTTTATCCACATTACAAACTTTCTGTTACTTCCATTTCTCTCTTTACTTCACCTTGCTCTGGATAGGTTCATTATCTTTTATTTATTACACACACACACACACACACACACACACACACACACACACACACACACACACACACACACACACACCTTTTTTAGTGTGGTGTAAATATTTGGCAAAAAGGAAGGGAACTCTTGTCAGTATGGACACAGCATTTAACCTCACTTTCTACTGCTCACCCCAATATGGAGTACTGCCCCCTACTCTCCCTGTGAAAGTAAACCCCCCCCCCCCATTCCTCCTAGCACTGATCGCCAAGCAGATGATTGGGGTCGGGACTAGGAAGCTTCGGAGCTAAATGACAGAAGAAGGTTGGAAGGGAAGTGCAATGGTAAGAAGAGTGTATGCTTCTGCATGGATTTGCCAGTCCTCATTTGCTAATGACAAAGACTGCGGTTCTTAAAACCACGATCACTTTACATGGTTGAACTATTTGGTATATTTTATTTTAATATTTTAGTACAACCCCATAAATCTGAGCTACGGCATTGTGGTCAAGACTATACAGCAGAGTAATATCCAAAGGTTGTCTTTTGAAAATGGATGTATTTCTGCAAAGGTTGAAAGGGGTTCACTGCTCAAACCATAGTGCACACACTCCCTGAAATTGATGCATGGCTGTTCCAGGAGACTCTTCTAAAGATGGACTCCTGCAAACACTTTTCTAAAGACTAGCAGACTAAGTACATGGATTACTTGAACCATGCCCTGGGACCTAATGAGACCAAGATAAACGTATATTTGATTAAGATGGTGTCAAGCATGTGTGGTGCCAACCAGGTGAGGAGTACAAAGACAACTTTGTATTGCCAATTGTCAAGTATGGTGGTGGGAGCGTCATTATTTTGGTGTTACTGGCACTGGAAAGCTACAGTACATTGAGGAAACCATGAACGCTAACATGTACGGTGACATATTGAAGCAGAGTATGGAACTCTCCCTCTGTAAACTTGGCTGCAGGGCAGCTTCCCAACATGATTTCAACCCCACACACACACCTCCAAGACTTCCACGATTGTTGTGGTTGTTGAAATACTGACATCTCGATCGATTTTCCCAGGGCTGTGGAGTCGGTCGATAAATTCTCCGACTCCTCAGTTTCTGATTCTTCTGGCCTGCAGGTGTTGGGACAGACTGGTCATCTGTCACTGTGTGAATGGACCATTAGGTGGTGTTCTGGGAGGAGTCAGGGAATTATTTGCACAGCACCATTAGGGTGCTTTTGTGTTTTGTTTTGTTTTTTTTGTTACAGGGCTCCCGGACTCTGGAATAGGGAGGATGGAACTGGGTGGGCCTCCCTATTCCACCAGGGTCCACTGAAAGGGTTCACACCTGTTTGCAAGTGAGTAGAGCCAGGTGTGTCTCCACAAAAGGAGCAGAGACCATTGTGTCAGGGCTCCTCATGGAAGTTGGAGACGCAGCTTCTGACCAAGTAGGAGACGGGGCACACAAGGAGTGTGGGGCCCAGGCCTGCTGGAGCAGTTGATACAGGGGGGCTCACATGGAGTGTGGTGTGGGGCCCAGGCCTGTTGCTGCTGAGTAGCCAAGGACAATTTATGTTGGACCGTGCAAAGCCAGGTGGCTCTGCATTTTTCTAGACTTTTTGTTTGAACTGCCATTAACCCCTGCAAGGGTATCCCTTTGTTTTGGATTGTGTGCAAATATTGAAAAAATTTGAGTGTGATTCCCCCACACTGGAGAATGTGGGCATGAACCCCTAAACGTGGGCATTGAACCCCTAAATGTAGGCATTGAACCCCCTAAACTAAAAAGCTTAAACCAACATGATGGTGCACCTCTTCTTGGAGCCTTATATTGCTAGCGCCTCCACCATTTAAGATATTAGGAGCCATGCAGTGTGACACCTTGTGGACGCTCTGATGTATAGGACGCACCCTATACTCCGGGGCATCTGCTGGCCAGAGCTCCGTGTGTAGTTAAAAAGGTGAAGAAGCTGTCTACGATATCTTCCCCACCTCCAACCCTGACTGGTAGAGCTGTATGTTCAGTCGGCAGTTTTTCTCCAACTCCCAATACAGGCTGATCACTCCTATGCAGTGTGTTATCATCCGATGCTGGCCTCTGTGTGTTTGTGTGAAAGCTGGCAGCAAGAGTCCAGGTTTCACACCCAGGCAGAGCTGGTGGCTGGCAGCTCTTTCATCTGTCTCTGCTCTTAATTGTTTATATCAATGAGGCTCCGCTGATGTTAACCATGCAGTACAAATCTCCCGTCTGACAGCTCCTCCGCCGGGAGAGGTGGCAGGGAGCCAAGGAGCGACCACCCATGCTTTGGCATATAACACACAGGTATTTTTGGGGGGGGGGGGGGGGGGGGGGGGGGGTGCGTCTGAATAATACAGGGTGTGCGTTATTATATATAGTCAAGCCCATAATTATTTATACCCCTGGCAAATTTTTACTTAAAGTAACTTTATTCAACCACCAAGTCATTTTCTGATGGGAAATGACATAGGTGCCTCCCAAAAGATAATAAGACTATGTACAAGAGGCATTTTTGTGTGAAAAAATATCATTTGAGTAAAAAATTTCCAAAATTATTCATACCCTTCACAAACTGCCAGTCTCTGGGAAAATCCAAAGTTTTATACCATTCCAAATAGTCCAAGCTGTTCTAAAGCCTCCTAATTACCCTGATTAATTGGGAACAGGTGTTTTAATTAACTCAACAGGTGGAAAACAGCAGCTCTCTGCAGTTGGTTTGTGGACAGTCCACTGGGTTACACGGATGCAGACCAAGGAGGACGCCACTTCTCCAGATAAGACACAAAAGCTTGCTTGGCCTTTGCAAATGCTCATCTGGACAAAGAGAAGTCTTCTGTGTTACCGTCAGATAAAACAAAAATGTAATTGTTTGGTCACAATAATGTTTCCTTCATTTGGCGTAAAGAAGGAGAAGCCTTCATCTCAAAGAACACCATCCCCACTGTCAAACATGGTGGTGGGAACCTAATGCTTTGTGGGGGGGGGGATTCAGCCAATGGACCAGGGAACCTAATCACAGTAAACTGCACCATGAAAAAAGAGCAATACATGAGGATTCTCGACGACAATACCCGGCGTCTGGTTAGCAGACAACATCATTAATGTTTTGGAATGGTCTAGCCAGAGTCCTGACTTAAATCCAATTGAAAATCTGTGACGGGAGCTAAAGATCAGGGTGATGGCAAGAAGACCCTCCAACCTGAAAGATTTGGAGCTCATTGCTAAAGATGAATGGGCAAAACTACCTGCGGAGGAGACATGCGAGGAGCTGGCCTGTGATTATAGGAAGCGTGTGATTTCTATTGATTATTGAGAAGGGTATGTATAATTTTGGACGCTTTTTGCTCAAATGTAAATAAAAGCTGAGAAATTTTTCTTTTCCACAATAATGTCTCTTGTACATAGTCTTATTATCTTTTGGGAGACACCTATGTCCTTTCCCGTCAAAAAATAACTTGCTGGTTGAATAAAAGTAACTTTAAGTCCACGTTTGCCAGGGTGTGAATAATTATGGGCTTGACTGTATATGACTTTATTATCTGGACGGTGGTAAATGCTGGCACTGTTTTCATGGTTTTATTTAGTTCCTGTGAGGAATAAGCTCGGTGGCGGGGAGTCACCACAACTGGGTGTTAGGCTTTGTTTCCATTGTACGTCGGGAGCCCTCCGCTAAGCGTATACGCTAAGCAGGGGTCCCGACGTATCCCATAGACTCAGCCTGCCAGCGGATGGTCTGTTTAGACATCCGCCGGTGTACAGGCTGAACGTACTCGACTACGTTCAGCCTGACACCGGCGGATCGGGTCGGCGCAATGAAGACAGACCCGTCCGCCGAGCAGGTAAGTCTATCTGCTACGTCGGGGACCCCCGCTAAGCGTGTACGCTTAGCGGAGGGCTCCCGACGTAATGGAAACAAGCCCTTAGGCACAGCAACAAGAGAGTTGTAGTTGAAAACAAAACATGTTGCAGTTTAGTTAAAGCACAAAATAGGAACAAAATAACCAAACACTGCTAGCCACAGTCTTATCGATGTGTCTGACCGCTCCTCAGACTGACCGGTTCTGGTTGCAGGGATGAGCCTAGAATAAGCTGGGCAGTTATAGCTTAGTCTAATTGCCAAGCCAAGTCTCACCTGTGTTTATTAACCTCCTGGGTGTTTAGCCGTAGTTTTCTCGGGCTAAATAAAGTTTCTGAAATGGTTTAGCCCGAGACAACTCGGGCTGCTGTTACCTGCACCCAGATGGCTTTCAGGCAGCCCAGGAGACTTGCTGCTCTTCTTGCTGTGTCAACCAATGTCTGATGTGCAGATCCTGGTGTTTGGGATCGCGCCGGCGGGTGCGCAATGACGTCATCGGGAGGGGGAGGGGCGGGAAGTTCAAAATTTTTTTTTTTTGCTGTTTTTGGTTCTTCTTACATTTCGACATTGATTGGGGTGATTTTTTTTTCGCTCCAATTCAAAATAAAAAAAAACATGTATTTGCTTATGATGAGTTTACTTTCATGTTGGATTTGATTGGATTGATTTGTCTGTATCCAATCAAGTTCAAAATAAAGGAAAACGCATAAGAAGTAAATACTTTGTAAGGGCCACTGCGTCTTTTTCCCCAGGGTGGGGTACGTCCTCAGCGAGAAAAAGACGCAGAGAGAACACTTCCCATTCTAATGATATGTGATGATATGAAGCTGCGGGATGCTGCGTCTGCAGCGCCGCACATTGCCACCAGAGACACCAAGACATGGAAAAACAGCGCCCGTGCTGCGTGTATGAATGCGTGTATGAATGCAGTACGGGCGCAGTTTTTCTGCATTTTGTCTCAGCAAAATCAACAGGGTGCACTCCCCCCAATGCGGCAGGAGCGAGCCCTAAGCCACGGGCAAGCTGCAGGTAATCCGCCGGCAAATGTTCCAGCGTGCGACTTTGTTCCCGGCGCGTTGTATCAGATGCCTGTCAGTCTTGGTTGATTTAAAAAATGAATTCTAGTTTGAGCAGATTTTTGTGTTTTATATTAAATTTGATCATTAAATTTGATTTTTTTAAAATACTTAACCGTTTGAAACTTTATATATTCAAGATGTCTGCTAGTCCCGTGTTTGGACAGATTTTGGTCAGTTACAGGCCGACAACACGTGTTTTTCAATGATAAACAGCGTAACACTTTTGGTACAGAAATCTGGACCTCGGCGAAGCGCTCAGGAGGTTAACCCAGGGTAAGTTTGCTGACCCCCTCAAACTCATCCGAAGCTACATCCCAAGATACTAATGATAAGCCTCTGGCGATGGAGAGTGAACACGCCAATTTCTTCTGGATCCCCCTCTTCAGGGCTATTGAGGTGGGGGCTGGCCATTGATGTCCATGTCATGGAAGTGGGTCTGTTTTTGTTATCACATCCCTGGCGTCATTGATGGTGTTGGGGATGTAAAGGGTGAGTGAGGGTAAAGTGTGCCATGGGCAAAATGCTGAGACCATCTTGCAGTCAGAACTCCTACTGCAAGGTATAATGTCTAAACCTGGTACAGGTGTATACCCCATCCTGGATTCACCCAATAGGGAGATGTACTCTGTCCTGGAGGCAATCCATAATATTCAAGCTGTAATAGAAACATAATTTAAGGTGGAAGCCTTCAATCAGGACATCCTTTCTAGTGATAGCGAAGAGGTTTGTAAAGGTTTTCTATTGATATCGATAGCATTTCTTTGATATTTTGGACTTGATTACGATCATGGATAAAAGATTAGCTGGACAAAATTAGAGATCATCTGGCAAGTAAACTGTATGAACTTTAGCTGTATTGTATTTATTTGCCTGAAGCTCAAGTTTAATAATGGAGATTTACATATAAATTCTTTAAACTGTAATGCATGTGTATTTAAGTATGTCTCCCTATCCCTAAACAAGCATTGAAATCCTTGTCTATGGTAAAAGGCGCTGATTATCACACGCACCTTGTCTGCAACCAATATGCATTGTGTATATTGTCAAAATTCACTAAGCTTATATAATAATGTGTTCTATATGATGTCATCATAAACATTTTTTTTCTGATGTTTTATCTACTTCTGATAACACAAAAAATACTGATCATGGGCTGCTTTGCATAAAAAAGACAGAACAGAGATATCTGATGTTGTCCTTCTATCCACAGATTTTCAACATGGCAGTGTGGATCCAGGCCCAGCAGTTGCAAGGTGATGCCCTTCGTCAGATGCAGGCGCTTTACGGGCAGCATTTTCCTATAGAGGTGCGCCATTACCTGTCACAATGGATAGAGGGACAATCATGGTATGTATAGAGTATAGGTATAACTTATGATGCAAGTTTGTTCATTAAATAAATACACTTTTAGCTTTATACAATATGAGAATATTTTCAGAGTTAAACAAACTTTTTTTTTTAGTGTTGAATAGTATATACAAAGGGATAGAGTATTCCGTCATCGCTGATGCAGGGGGATCCACCGATCTCTCCGGGTCTGTAGATACAGACAGGTGAGTATGCCCAAGTTTAGTTCGGGGTAAGCAAACTCACCTCGAAGTAACTCAGGCTAACCGCCCAGGAAATGAATATAACTGTGAAAGGTTTCAACTAGGTGGTGTGAGATTGAGGAAGTTAGTATTCTCAGAGGTAAATTTCTAACCCCAAAAAGCAGTGTCTGAGATCTATGGATTAAAATGGGAATTAAAACAGCTGAAAGGGTTTCTTGTAGTGGTGTGAAATTTAGAAAGTATGTACTTAAACATTGGGACATCGACACAATTCTAAAATTGTCTCTCTATACACCACCACAATGGATTTGGAATGAAACAGACACTGTCTGCTTTAATTCGAGGGTATTTACATCCAAATCAGATGAACAGTATAGGAATGACAACAGTTTGCATATGTGTCTCCCACTTGTGACTTGGACAATTGGCTTCTCAGTTACGAAGACATAGGTGTAAAGTAGCCACAGTCCGCACTCCGGAGTTCCGGAAAGATTTGTCCAAGATTGCCAAGGACAAGATTGTAGACCAAGACTAGACTAGACTTGGCTACAAGCAGCTTGGTTAGAAGGTGACAATAGTTGGTGTGATGATTCTTAAATGAAAGAGACACAATATACAGTGCATTTACATACATACACCCCATATTGACAACTTGAAAAAAAAAACGGAGGTTTTGGCACATTTATTCAAAATAAAAATAACTGAGAAATCACATATACAATAATTCACTGCCTTTGCCAGTAAGCTCAAAAATGTTTTCCCTGATCATCCTTGAAATGTTTCTGCATCTTAAGTCAATCTGTGGTCAATTCTTAAAGGCACACACCTGTCTATGTAATACTTTGTCCTGGTTCGTTGATTCCTCTTTGCAGCACCTCTCAGGCTCCATCAGGTTGGATGGGAAGCATTGGTACACAGCCATTTAAGATCTCTGCAGAGGGCTCTGGCTGGGCAATTAATGGATATTGAAGCCGCTCCTTTGATATCTTGGCTGTGTGTTTATGGTCATTGTCCTGCTGAAAGATGAGATTTTACACCAGTCAGTTCAAGAGCGTGCTGGGGCAGGTTTTCAGGATGTCTCTGTACATTGCTGCAGTCATCTTTACCTTTTATCCTGACTAGTCGCCCAGTTCCTGCTGCTGAAAAACCTAGCATGATGCTGTTACCATGCTTCACTCTAGGGATGGTACTGGGCTGTTGATGAGTGGTGCCTGGTTTCCCCCAAACATTAAGCCCGTCATTCACACCAAGGAGTTCAATCTTTGTCTCATCAGATCAGAGAAGTTTTTTACATAGTCTGAGTGTCCTAAGGTTGCCTTTTGGCAAACTCCATTTGGGCTGCCATGTGCCTTATACTAAGGAGTGGCATCTGATTGGTCTGGTTGGTGGATTGCTGAAGGGATGGTTTTCCTACTGGAAGTTTCTCCTCTCTCCACAGAGGACCTCTGAAGCTCTGACAGAGTGACCATCTGGTTCTTCATCACCTCCCTGACTAAAGCCCTTCTCCCATGATTGCTCAGTTTAGATGGCCAGCCAGCTCTAGCAAGAATCCTAGATTCCTAGGTTTTCAACTACACTTGGGGATGATGGAGGCCACTGTGCTTGTTGGGACCTTTATAGAAGTAGAACTTTTTCTTTAACCATCCCCAGATTTGTGCCTGTCTCAGAGGTCTACAGACAATCCCTTATGCCTCCATGCTTGGTTTGTGCTGTAACATGAACTGTCAACTATGAGACCTTATATAGACAGTAATGCGCCTTTCCAAATCATATCCAATTAACTGGATTTACCACACATGGACTCCAATTAAGTTGCAGGAACATCTTAAGGATGATCAGGGGAAACAGGGTGCACCTGAGCTAAATTTTAAGCTTCATGGCAAAGACTGGGAATGCTTATGTACAAGTGCTTTATCAATATATTTTTAATACATTTGCCAAGATCTCAAACTTTTTCAGATTGTCATTATGCGAAGTTGTGTGTAGAATTCTGATAGAAAAAAAGAATTGAAGCCATTTTGGAATAAAGCTGTAATATAACAAAATGTGCTGTGAATACTTTGTAGAGGCACTGTGAATTGGCAAGGTTTGCAAGTTCTAACCTTGTGCAATTGCAGTGACCATGAGAATGGTGACAATGCAACCCAATACTACATGAGGGAGGGGGGCTTCTCAATGATCTTAGGGCCTTTTGACCATATTTGCCTAGAAATTGGTACACTATACCTGTGATGGCGAACCTATGGCACGCAAAGCTGATTTGGTTGGCAAGCGTAGACAGACTGGTTCAGCCTGTTGGCAGTGTCCTTCTGTTGGGTGGGGACAACTATGACATAAAAGGTACATCCACAGTGTAGAAAATGGCTGTTAATGAAGATACAGTAGTGAGGCTGCCATGGAGGTGAGGATGCCACAAGTTCCCCCTGTGGGGTTTCTGAGCTCCTTGCTTTCTCCTCATTCCTGTATCCTGTAAGTTTACCAATTTTAGCGCCATTTTTTTAGCTGCGTTTGGATTTTTTGCCGGTAACGAACATGCTAGTGGTAACTGCATCCGTTATTGTAAAAAAAAATCTGCAGCCCCCATTGTTTATACTAAAACCTCAGTATTCAGGTTAAATGGCCATAACCATCTCCCACATAATTTAAGAATTAAAAAAAGTGGGTTATGTGTTTCCATCCTCAAAAAGGTTCGCCATTACTGCACTATACCATGAAAGACTGAAATCTTGCAGTGCCTGTCTTCAGTTTGCCAATGAACATTTGAATGAAACCAGAATCAAGCAATTTGGCATTAAGGGCTAATTTACGCGTTTTTTAACTGCCCGATAAGCAAACCAAAAGCGAAACCATCTGATAGACTTGTCATTGGGTCCTTATCAAAAGAACCCGCGAGCACCTGTACAAGTTCCAGTTTCCTGGGAAGCGACTGTGTAAATCTAGCCTTAAGGCCCCCATACACGTGTAGGATTCCATGGCCAATTGATCACTCACCCAATTGATTCCGGCGATCTCAGCGGGAATGGGAGCTGCGATCAATCTGCCAATTAAGAGTATCCGATCGCTGCACACCACCTTGTCCAATTGATCACGTCCAATTGATCGGGGGCTCAGAATTGGATCCGACAGAGAACCAACATGTTGGTTCCATCAGATTGATTCAGGGCCAATCGGGCAGTTCTCTGTCGGATCCAATTCTGAGCCCCCGATCAATTGGACGTGATCAATTGGACAAGGTGGTGTGCAGCGATCGGATACTCTTAATTGGCAGATTGATCGCAGCTCCCATTCCCGCTGAGATCGCCGGAATCAATTGGATGAGTGATCAATTGGCCATGGCATCCTACACGTGTATGGCTAGCTTTACTTAACTCTCTATGTTTGTAGGGAGGGATGCTACCTATGACCCCAAGAACATTAAACTTTCCATACAACATAAGGGTGGACTGTTCACTTTTTCTGCTTAGGGGACAGAACATCTTTAGGGACAATCAATCACCTCCTTCCTTCTGCCAGAATGTTAAAATTGGTTCTGAATGAGTATTCCTACATGACAACTGAGGTTAGAAAAAAACAGCCGGCATACTCCTCTGTCCACTGAAAGCCCAGGGCGATCCTTTGTATCTCCATTAAGTCCGGGTCTGCCTTGATGAATTTGTATATGTGAAAATAAATGTGAGCAGCCTTAAATAGTGCAACCCAGTGGTTTCAAATTCAGCAAAGCCTTGAATGGATCCCTGCGGATACGATTGACCAGGCCCATGTAAACTGCTTGGTATACACCTGTCCAGAAGCGCTGAATTTTCGGGCAGTCCCACCAAATATGCTTCAGAGTGCCCTCCGCAGCACAACTACAAAAGCCTGGGCTAGAAGCCCCTGGATGCAACTTCGCCAAACCTAGTATGGACTAGATACCACCTAAGTGATAACGTATAGTTCGCTTTACTGAAGGACATGGGCAGCAGTATCCCAAATTTTTTGCCATTGGGCCATTTGATGAAAAATTGCATCCACCATGGAGAAGTAGAGAAGGGAGAGTTAATATCAAATATTGTAAGAGTCCTGGGAGAAGAGGTGAGAATCTGCCAAAATGCAGCATGTGTTTCACCTGGGCCACTTCCGTGGTCCTATGCATCTCACAAATGTCTTGCTGTAGCCTCCTGGAACGCATGCCTAACCTTTACAATTTACTCTAACGATTAACGGTTGGTGGAGCAATCGTAGGGTCATGACTATTTCAAGTACGTGAAGTGGAAAAATACCTTTATTACACAGAACAACATTAAGCTGGGCATACACGGTTTGATTTTTCCATTTTGACTTAAAAAAGGTTCATTAAGTTGATCGTTTGAAAGTTGATTCCCCTTTTTTTAATCAAAATTAAATTGGATTAAAATGTATGTTCAAAATTTCACATAAAATCTATCAAAAACGAATCTGGCGCGTTGGTAAATTCCAGTTGATCGCTCAAGTATCTGTCGGGTTTTCTAAGTATATTAATCGATTTTTATCTGATCATACTTTAGAGTACGTACACAGAACTAAGGTAGACTTGATGGTTTAGAAAGTCCCTCATATTACATGGTTTTGGTAAAACAAAAGGAGATCTGAAGGAAATCTGAGATCTAAAGGTGTATGGGGACCCTTAAGCTAGCCACACATGGTTCAATTTAGCGTTCAATCAAGGTTCGATTAGATTTTGTAGTTTGATCAAAAAAATCGATTTTATGTTATCGATGTACACCACATGGGGAGTGCGATTATTGTAAAATTTTGACAGTTAATCGAAGTAATCCAAAATCGTCCTCTTACGATCTTAGTTTCAATCGGAAGTTGAAGGGAAGTAGACACACAAATCGAGCCCAAAAAATTGAGCCAATCGAGCAAAATTTTCCAACTTGTCCGATCACTTTTCAATTGACGATTTGACAAAAATCGATCAATGATCGTCAATTGTACTATGTGGGCAGCACATCGATTTTTTTTTTTTTTTACAATCGATCGCTTTTTTCATCGAAAAACTTCGATTGAACGCTGAAATCGAACCATGTGTGTCTAGCTTTAGGAAAGTAATCTATCTGTTTGGAATTGATCACATTATATGGTGGCACAAACAATCCAAATGTAATACAATCAAATTTAATACGATCGTACTTTAACCTTCTGGGTGTTTAGCCCGAATTAACTCGGGCTGCTGTTACCTGCATTGAGATTGCTTGCAGGCAGCCCAGGAGACTTGCTGATCTCTCCCCGTGTCCCCGATGTCTGAACATCAGATCCCGGTGTCCGTAATCCCGCCGGCGGGTGCGCGATGACGTCATCGGGAGGGGGAGGGGCGGGAAGTTTTTTGTCCTGTATGGTTCTCCCTTCATTCTGACATTGATCGGGGCGATTCTTTTCGCTCCAATTCAATTCAAAATGAAAAAA
>CM070042.1:821851-836756 GCA_036250615.1 Ptychadena robeensis | reverse complement strand
GTGGTGCGAGTGTCCATACGAAGAGAGGACGTAGCCCCAGGTCCTTCACAGCAGATACAAGACCCCAACGTACGTTTCCTATACTGTCTTCTTCGGGGGGTTTATGTGAAGGCAATGGGTTCAGTCCTTCATACGTAGAACGTTAACGCATGCCAGCATTTTTTGGCGTCGTGCCACGGTAACAAGGAGGAACGGAGGGATACTGTTGGGTGTTCCCTTTCCAGAGATAGGTGTACGTAGTGCAGTAAATGGTTTGTCGTTTCAGGAAGCCATGTATTTAGAGTGAATAGGTTTCCTCCTCGTGTTTACCTACTTACCAGGAAAACTCAGGAAGAATAAATATTCAATTTGATGGTCCTGTTTTAGCATATACAAATAGCAGAAATTAGTATTGATCCTGACCAACCAGGACCAGAGTTGTCACTAAAGCTAGGCACACACGGTTAGATTTGTAAAAAGATTCGAGTACAATCAATCAACGTGCGCGGTCACGGTGATTGATTGTACTCGAATCTGCTTACAATACTTCCTGTGTGTGCTGTCCTTCGAGGGGGTTCAATAGAGCCCCCTCGAAGTACCTCGATTGAATGGGTTTCCAACATGTTGGAAAACCACATTCAATCACCAACACTCAACATGAAGAAGAAGCTTTATGTAAAGTATAGGGAAAGCCGACTCTTCACACAGAACTGACAGCCGGGCTGTCAGGAGCGGAATCTGTGTGAAGGGGGCGGAGTCAGCATTCTTCATACTCCGGCACTGCTCTACGGGGAGAAGCAGGCTGGATTTCTCTTCAGCTTTCAGCATGTTCGGATTCACACGCTGAAAGCCAGACAAAACTCTAGCTAGCTGGAGGTCTTCATTGAATGGGAATCGATGTGCCCATGTGGTGCACATTGATTTCCGCTCAATTGATCCCCGATCAATCACAGCGTGATGACGTCACCACGCTGTGATTGATCGGGGGTCGATTGCACAGGAATTTACCCGTGTATGGCTAGCTTTATGCAGAATGTTGCAAGGGGGCGTGGCTTGCGTTATTGTCACTTATTAAACAGCCTGTATCTTGCCAGACCTAGTCCCTCTCACTGCTTTGTAGATTAATGGAGCTGTGTACAGGAACCCTACCACACTGAGGTGCAGTGTGCTGAGGGGGGAGGATGTCAGACACAAACTCCGTCAAGATAGGTAAAGTTTTTCAATTACTTTGAGAACTGTGCACAATGCATGTGGTACTTGTACTGAATATAATACAGGAGCTTTTAGCATTCATTGTTAGGGATTAGGCATTGCACAAACTAACGACCTTCATTTTAAATCAGTGGAATTGTTTAAATGATCTCTTTATTTCCTCTCCTTTAGAACACCTATGAACGCTGTCCTATGGAACTGGTCCGATGCATTCGACATATTTTATACCATGAACAGCGGCTTGTAAGGGAAGCAACCAATGTAAGACTACTTCCTATTTGATGTTGTGCAAATATTTAACTTTTGTTTAATCTTTCTTTATGTTTATTGATGCATTTTACATTAAGTAGGCTTTTGTATTAAAAAAAATAAAATTTTGTGTTATGTATTTTGTAACAAGCAGTTAATACACAATGTACCTATCTTTGATACATTTGGTTTTGGTGCTCTCCAGTAACCGGCAGCTGCTTTCTAACATTGAGTAAGGGCCCCTTTCACACTATATGCACTTTGTGACATTTACATTACTGCGTTTTGTCATAGAAAACCAATGTTCTCCATCACACTGCATGGGCTGCATTTTTTAAAAGTTGGCGCATGCAGTTTTTTAATGCCCCGCTGCATGCATTTTTCATGCTCTGTTTGAAAACACAAACACAGATGTGTAATGTGCAAAACATATATATGAGTTAACACATACCTTTCAAAGACACATTGGCAAATAAATCAATCTTTAGAATTGGAATATTATTTCTGAAACAGGAGTTCTTATTGTCATCTTAATATAATATTTCTACTCTGTACACGTCCCAGAGCCATTGCCACATTAATACATGGCTGTATGTGTTTCCTTAAATTTTATAGTGGCAGTGGCAGTGGATAGCACTGTCTAATCTAGGGAGATAGTCCAATTGCACATAACTGCTGTCGTTATTTAAACCCTAATGCCCATCTTAAGGATCACATTTTAAAGAATTGTTCATAGATGTGTGATGATTTTCTTTGCAGTCCAGTTCACCAATTGGCGGCCTCGTGGACACCATGCCACAGAAACACCTTCAAATTAATCAGACTTTCGAAGAATTAAGACTGATCACTCAAGACACAGAGAATGGATTGAAGAAGCTACAGCAGACACAGGAATACTTTATCATACAGTATCAAGAAAGTCTGAGGATTCAGGGTAGGTCCCTCCACAAGTTCTACATACTGTTAGACAAGGGAATATCCGTGATAATCTAGTATGATGAATACAATAAGTAGATCAGGCAAACTAGGAACTGTTTATAGGAAATCTTGTAAAAAGGTGTACGCGTAGGTTATTTATATGTTTTGTAACGCAGCGACTACAAGATCACCTGTGTTACTGGGCATAGTACTGAATGAAAGATATGTTACTTAATGTAATTTTCCTTTCCTGGCAAACTCCATGGACAAATGAGTAAGCTCCACCACCTCAGCTTCTATAGGACCCTATACCAACAAATGTAACTCCCCTTCTAGGGCTCATGTTCAGTAATTTGCTCAAACACATACAGTAGTTGAGAATGTGCTGACATGCAGAAGATTTTTTTTGTAATAGGTAGTTTCCAACCTTTTCTACCTGTGACCGATCGAAAAGTGATCGGACATTTCAACTGATTGTTCAAGTATTCTACATATTTCCATTGATTTGTATCCACTCATGGAAGGAATCGATTGGTTGTCAGTCGATCACACTGTGTGGGGGTCCACTCGATTGATGTCCAGAATAGAGGGTAAGCACTGTTTAGGAAGGAAGAAATAGTGTGGGAGTAGGTCTGATGTGGAAAGGAGGAAAAAGTACAGGGTGGAAAAGTGTCCACTAATCTATCCATTTGTAAATCATACTAAAGAGGGCCCTTGACCTGAACAGTGGCCAGTGTGACCCGCTGACTGTGCCGTATCCCTTTCAGTAACAAGTACCTACAAGTACAAGAACCTCCTCGTCACCAAAGAATCTGCGAGCTTCCAGTGGACCTTGGAGCAATTAAGAATTAAGACACCTTTGGTTTTGGAGTATTTTCCATACAAAGACTGGGTACAATTACAGGGTACAATAGAGTACCACATAGCACCCTTTAAGCTAGACATACACGGTTCGATTTTAATGTTAGATCCACTTAAAACAATCAAAGTTTACATTGATCGAACTTTAACCGTATACTGCACACATGGTTCGATCGACGATCGAGGAAAAGTGATTTAATGTTGCATGGTACAACAATAGAAACTAAAATCGTAGCATGTTGTTTGTTGGTCAAGTTGACTGTATTCGATGAACATGTATGTTATTTGATCAAAACTAAAATCGTTAATTTTTGACGTATAACGATCAAACCCTCCATGTGGTTTGGAATAGATTAGGATCGATGTTCGATAAAAAGATCAAGATCTAAAATGGAATCAAAGATCGATTGTGCTTAAATCGATCCGTGTATGCCTAGCTTAAAGCAGGGTACAGACGGCTCGATATCCGACGTCATCACGCTGCTGTCAGATATCGGAGGAGCTGGGGAGAGCAGAACTGTCTCTCCATGGCTCCTCCTCCTCAGCCGAGCTTTGCCTGGAGACCCAGGCAAAGCATCGGACATCGCCGTATTAACGGTCATGTCTAATAAGGCTGTTTTCGAGCGGGATTGATGTGTCCCGCTCAAAAACAGCGATAGGAGCAAATTATATGGGTCAGATAGATGGCCGTGAGCGCGCACGGCGCTTGAAACAGCCACCGATTTTGTCCCATATCCCCACGTCTGTACCCTGCTTAATGCTAGCCATACACATGCCGATAAGCGGGCGATTTTTAACCTGACCGATGGGCGCGCGCGCTCGCGCCGTCGGTCAGGTTAAAAATCGGCCGCTTATCGGCATGTGCCCACATCTGTCGCCCCACAGCTCGGCCGGCCAGAGAACGGACATGTCCGATATTCTCTGGCCGGCGCAAGCCGATGCCATAAGCTTCAATGAAGATGGCGTCTTCATTGAAGCTTATGGCCAGCACACAAAGGGTGCTGGCCGACTGAAGGGGCCCCATAATGCACCGGGGTGATGACGTCATCACGTTAGCATCCCGGAGCATATCGGGACAGGTCTGCCTGCACACCATCGGGCTGTGTATGGCAGCCTTTAGAGTCCATGACAACATCTGGCAGTTCACACAGGACCAGTGTATTAACATTGATATCCCTCTGGAGAAGGCTGAGTAGATAAGAAGCTCCCACCCACTTCTTTTGTAATATACAAAAAGAATCAGACCGGGAAGAAGAAGATGAGAGGAAGTGAAGAAAGGGAAAAGACAAAAGAGGAGATTCTGCATTGACAAATGTAGCATATACAAATGAGCAAACCGGTGCAAAAAGTGTTGCTCATCAATTTGCCGAAAGTTCGTACGACAATTCTTTGCATCACCACGGAAAGGGCGAGCCCCATTGTGAAAACCTGGTTTTCCATGAACGCTTTGACTTTTCCTGTTTCCTTCCCACAGCTCAGTTTGCCCAATTGACCCAGCTGAGCCCCCAGGAGCGTATGCCTCGTGAAGCTACATTACAGCAACGACAATCCTCCTTAGAAAACTGGCTGCAGAGAGAGGCCCAGACTCTTCAGCAATACAGACTGGTAGGTTCCAAAAACATTAGCATGATATGATTTACAGCCTCTTGTTTGTATGCTCTGCTGTGTAGGGTGCTGTGTAGGGTGCTGTGCAGGGTGCTGTGTAGGTTTACAGAGGAAGTCATGTGAATATGTTCTCACTGCTAAGTGTTAAGTAAGAAAAAAAATTAAATACGGGCCAAACAGCAGGTAGTTTTTTTTTTATGTTTTTAAAGGATTTAAATGTTGTCACTATAAAGAGTGCAGAGAGTGCATGGAGCTTCCTTCCCCTCGGCCTCCCTGCTGTGTGAGGAGCTTTTACTGCAAGTGCTCTCTAGTGACATCCGGTGGCTATTGCAGATATTGCAGATTGAGTTGAGATTACAGCTCCGCACAACTTCACTTTCATTTAAACACTCATGTAAAAGTTTTTTTTTTTTTTTTATTGCCAAAATTTATTCGCAATTCTTATTGTTTATGTTGTTAAATGTATACAATTTATGTAATGTGGATAACTGCAGGGAAAGTTTAATAACTATAAAAGGTTGCAGCAGGGGTGTAAAGTTGGGAATGTAAATTACTCATTCAACAAAAGATTGGACTTCTAAGGGTGTTGGAGATCTGGGGGCCGAAATCAGAGTAGGCATATGTATGGGTAAAATCTGACCAGAGATAAATGGCACTACTGAGATATGATACTGAGATCTGGGGAGTCACATGGTGTTGCACTGTGAGAGTTATATTTGACCCAAAACCAGCTGGTGACCTGTGGATGGAGACAGATAATCAGGAACAGGGAGGTCCATCTTAAGCAGAATAAACCATGCAGGAAGCAGACGCAAAGGACAGTGAGGGAGACAGTGAGGAAGACCACCCTACATATGGAGTGAGTACCAAACACCATCTCCTGGTACTCAACTTTTTTAGTGCGCTACTCAGATATGTGCACCCCTGGGAATATACATACATTTATAACTGATTGATATAACTGATCTTTACATTAGTGTCATCTAGTGATCATTTTCTTTTCACATCACCTTTCATAGAAAAGTAGCGTTTCTGTGTTGATTCTGTTCTTTTGCTAAACGAGATCTTACTGTCAAAGTCCCCTTCCTTGTATGTATGTGTGCCTAGCTTCTGCTGTGTATACTGGCTCATACTGTGCAGTGAGACCTAAAGGTACCCATACATCGGCAATACCCCCATCCAATTGACGATAAATCATGGTGTGATCATCGCTGAACTATTGTTTGGTGAATTGATGCGCACCACTTTGTGATCGGTTCCTGGCAGAAACTTTGGATGGGGACCCTAGTTTAGTGGTTTTCAACTTAATACCCTCCTTATGTCCTAAATTAAATTTATTGTATTTTCTAAGGACCTTTCTATTTCTGCTTAATTAGTTGAGTTCTGCTTAACCTCCTGAGCTTTTCGCCGAGGTCCAGATTTCTGTACCAAAAGCGTTACGCTGTTTATCATTGAAAAAGACGTGTTATCGGCCTGTAACTGACCAAAATATGTCCAAAAACGGGTCTAGTAGAATCCTGAATATATAAAGTTTCAAACACTTAAGTATTTTAAAAAAAATCACATTTAATGATCAAATGTAAAAAATCTGCTCAAACTAGAATTCATTTTTTAAATCAACCAAGACTGACAGGCGTCTGATTCAACGCGCCGGGAACAATGTCAACATTTGCTGGTGGATTACCTGCAGCTTGCCTGTGGCTTAGGGCTCGCTCCTGCCGCATTGGGGGGAGTGCACCCTGTTGATTTTGCTGAGACAAAATGCAGAAAAACTGCGCCCGTACTGCATTCATACACGCATTCATACATGCAACACAAGTGCTGTTTTTCCACGTCTTGGTGTCTCTGGCGGCAATGTGCGGCGCTGCAATGAAGACCGCACATTGGCAGCATCCCGCAGCTTCATATCATCACCGCAGACGCGCCGCTCAAATAGTGCAGAGTAGACACTGTGCCATTCATTAGAATGGGAAGTGTCCTCTCTGCGTCTTTTTCCCCGCTGCAGACATACGTCCACCACAGGCAAAAAGACGTAGTGGACGCACGCCCTTACAAAGTATTTATTTTGAACTTGGATACAGAAAAATCAATCCAATCAAATCCAACATGAAAGAAAACTCATCATAAGCAAATACATGTTTTTTTAATGTGTTTTTTTTTTTTTTTCATTTTGAATTGAATTGGAGCGGAAAAAAATCGCCCCAATCACTGTCAGAATGAAAGATAAACCATAAGGAGCAAAAAAAAAAAAATTCACATTTTGAACTTCCCGCCCCTCCCCCTCCTGATGACGTCATCACGCACCCGCCGGTGGGATCACGAACATCGGGATCTGCACATCAGACATCGGGGGACACGGAGGAGAAGATCAGCAAGTCTCTGGGCTGCCTGCAAGCCATCTGGGTGCAGGTAACATCAGCCCGAGTTATCTCGGGCTAAACCATTTCAGCATCTTTATTCAGCCCGAGATAACTACGGCTAAACACCCAGAAGGTTAAAGTGTTGCCTGACCAATCATTAATTGATCCATGGAAGTAACTTTTAGAAGCTACAGAACAACTCATGATGAGGAAGAAACCAGAAAGTTTCCAAAGTGACTAGAAGCTGAGAAAATTCAGAGTATCATAAATAAAGTCACATTATTGCAGGAAACTCAGCAAGAGCTCTATGGCCATTTACTGGACTAGTTATTGATACAATGCTAACAAAAACCAAACAATTTAATGTCTCAAACGTATCCGAGTGATAAGGTAACATTGAAATATTTGTATCTGCAATATTTCTGGATTTTTCTATCTTCCATTTCTATCTTGCAGGATCTATCAGAGAAGCATCAGAAGACCCTACAGCTTTTACGCAAGCAGCAGACAATTATTTTGGATGATGAGTTGATCCAGTGGAAGAGACGGCAACAACTGGCAGGGAATGGTGGCCCACCAGAGGGAAGCTTAGATCTATTACAGACATGGTAGGTAATTATTCCAGGCATGAGAGGCAAAGTGTTCACAGGATCCAGTATGTTGCATAGTGAGCCTACTGCTTGGATCTATGTAGTCCAGTCACATTTATTTCATTTTTGTTTAATGAGAATTTTGAGCCAGTTCTTTCACACTAAGTACCGGTATTTTAGAAAATATTACTTATTTAGATGTGATAGTTTATGAATGAATTCTGTAATCGTCCAGTTCTTTTTGATAAATGGCAAATACTATTACTTTTGCTTTCTGTGCTAAGCGTATTACAAACAATAATGTCAATAGTTGTCGCACTGGAAGAAGCGCCACATAGAAAATACGAAAAAATCAATGAGTCGGGCACAGCCATTCGCATATAAAGTGTATATACAGCAAGTTCCAGCAAACTAGGCAAGGCTGGACCATGCAGTATTCACTATATTCCTCCGGTCAAGCCAAAAGGCCATTACCAGGAGGCTTTATTGAAAGTTTCATTAGACATCATCATCCATCAGGAGGCACATTCCGCCCTGTACTGCAACGCAGCGCAAAGCACTACATCAGTACAGACTCACACATAAATAAAAAATATATATTTTTAATATTATTCCACATACCCCACACACACATGTGCCCCTCAACGACTTCACTATGTGAGGCAAAATGTGTGGAGTTCAGTGCCAGAGAAATCTCCTGGCATCCCACATGACTCCTCCATGCATCTATATACATCGCTATACATTTATGTATACAACGTTTCTGTACATTAAATTCTAGAATGTATCCACAAGGAGGGAAGGAGGTGCAGGGAGGGGGATAGACAGGCCCGAAGCTTTATTTATGGACAAAATTGACACATGTGGGGGAGAGGGGGGAGGGAGAACAAAACTCTTCAGTCTTCCTCCTCCAAAGAGTCCATAAGGTGATAGTCCCTGAGCAAACTGTGGATCAGTCTGCAACAGTCCTCAATGGACATCCTCTCCCTCCTAAAGATAATGTGCTGCCTGGCACACCAAAGAGCGTCCTTAAAACAGCACATCACCCTCCATGCTCCATTACCAGGAGGCAGGTTTTGGTTCTAGCAGAGTGTGCCGGGCTGCAACTTTAACATGTGTATATTCACTGTAAATACTCATTCTCTGAACCCACTGACCAACTTATGGAAAAACACATTTTAGAATCTGGCACTACCAACTTACCAATGAGCAGCTATTTACATATCTGAGGAGAGACAAGCCTAATTTCTTTATTGCAATTCAGAATGTTGGTGTAAATACACAAGCCATGCTCAAAATAACCTAAATTAACCAAGCTATTACCCAGCTCTTTACCAATCGGAGAAATCACATTGTATATGCACAGCAACAGACACACTGCTCACAAATTAGAAGATTCCTCCAACACATAAGGGTATGTAAATGCTGCCAT
The DNA here is from genome assembly GCA_036250615.1 of Ptychadena robeensis. Classification (NCBI taxonomy): domain Eukaryota; kingdom Metazoa; phylum Chordata; class Amphibia; order Anura; family Ptychadenidae; genus Ptychadena; species Ptychadena robeensis. The sequence goes on along the minus strand of CM070042.1, from coordinate 827,550 downwards.
CACATATATATATATATATATATATTTCTTTTTTACAACACACCGTGTTTCTGATACACAATAGGGACTGTAGCGGCAGCCGTAAGCTGATTAATCGCTCATAACACATGGTTTGTTAAAACCACCTTTTATCTAGTTTATTTAACCTCCCTAGCGCACCGCCCGTACTGCGCCGTTTCTAACAGCATGGGACACTGCCTGCAATTCCCGCCCTTCCCCCGCCCATCATTAATGACGCCAGCTGTGAGGGCTGGAAAGCCGACGCCCCTCCATAAACATGGAAGTCTATGGCACCGCTGCCCCCTTGTGACGCCGCTGTGGCTGGAAGCAGCATCGCCGTAGATTTCTGGGATATGCGGCTTTTATGGGAGCCCAGCTCATCCAGAGTTTATTCTTCACACAAACTCTGGACGAGCTTGGCCCGTCACAAACGTTAGGGACGTTAAGTTATAGATGTGTAAGCCAGCCGTTGATATCTCAATGCCGGGCCGATTTCCCTGCAGATCTACTACGCGTAATGACACACGGCCGAGAATCGCTGGTCCCCATCCAGTAACAAGATTGATCTTAAAATTACGGGAAAGTCAGTCATTTGTAATATTGATTTCTGGTCGGATTTAAGGTGGGCATGTTAGATTTGTGGCCGATTTTGTGTCAGACTGAACATTGCGAGTGTGCATGACGGTCTGCCTGAGGCAAAATCAGCCGCAAATCTAAGTGTTTCTACTGTGACAGACTAGTCATCTGCCACGGTGTAAGTGGTCCATCAGGTGGTGTATCCTGGAAGGAATCCAGGATATTGTTGGACAACAACAGTAGGTTGTTGTGCTGTTTTGGGATCCTGGATTCTGGGATGGGAGAGGAGAGGAAAGAACTGGGTGGGCCTTCCCATCCAGGAATTACACCTGATGGACAGCAGGGAGGTGGCTGGCTGTGTCTCAACAAAAGTACATTGAAGCCACTCAGTCAGGGCTCTGATGGACGTTGGAGACACGGCTTCTGAGTATAGACGGGGGCACACAAGGAGTGTGGGGCCCAGGCCTGTGGTACTGAAGCAGCTGGGCAGGGGGGTCTCACAGGGAGTGTGATACCCAGGCCTGTTGCTGCTGGGAAGCCGAACCAAGAAAGGACGATTTATGTTGACCATTTGAAATGCCAGGGGGATTGGCATTTTCAAGGACTTTTGTTTCTTTGGATGTTAACCCCTGTGACGCTTTGGACCGTTTGTGTGTGTGTACTAATAAACGTGGGCAGGAGCCCTTAAAAGGTAAACGGGCTATAGGATTAATGCTGTTTGGAGACGCCGTTTGAGTGTGCTCCCCCACACTACACATAAATAATTCCCTAATAGGTGACCGAATCCTACAGGGAAATGATATGATGTGAGTCAGTGTGTAGCATAACTGTATGATTGCAATCAGGAACTATTAAATGTTCCCAGATTTTCAATCGTCTGCAGATTGATTGACCAAGCGATTTTCACATGCGATTTTTTACAAAAAAACTCTTCCATTATTAAAAAAATTCCCTCCATAGAGAATGAATGGCCGCGATTTGTGATAGCCTGCACGCGCGATCGCAAGTCGCCTCCATTCATGTCTATGGGCGCGATTAGAGGAAATTTGATCGAGGCCCCAATTGCAACCGCTCAAGATCCTATCAATGGGGACAAGCCCATTGAAAGTAGTTTAGGCAATTGGCAGGCGACTCTGCCGGCGATTGAAAATCACAAGCGCAGGTGATTAATCGCCTAAGTGGCAATATAGCCTTAAGGCTGAGGCTCAACTACGGCAGTTCAGACATGGTTTTGTTAAGGTTTTTAGTCCATTGACAAAAAAACCTCCGTGAGCCATGGGTAAAACACATGTTTTATCTAATGCCTGGCATACACATGCCGACAAGCGGCTGATTTTTCACCTGACCGACGGGCGTGTGCGCTCGCGCCGTCGGTCAGTGGAAAAATCGTCCGCTTATCGGTATGTGCCCACATGGGGCGACAGATCCCTGTCGCCCCACAGCTCGACCGGCCAGAGAACGGACATGTCCGATATTCTCTGGCGGATGGAAGCCGATGCCTTTAACTTCAATGAAGACCGGCGTCTTCATTGAAGCTAATGGCCGGCACACAAAGGGTGCCGGCCGACTAGTGCAGCCCCATAATGCATCAGGATGCAAACGTGATGACGTCATCACGTTTGCATTCCGGAGCTCATCTGAGCTGGTCTGTCTGCACCCGTCGGGGTGTGTATGGCAGGTATTAGCCTTAATATAAATAGGAGCTACGTGATAAAGAATGCATTAAAGGCTTATGGATGCAGGTGATGCTTTCCTTTGTATGATGTTATCTAAGTTTTGGATTAATTTCGAAGGCTGACTAAATGCTTCTACAAGACTTCAATATCCGAAACTAGAAAAAATACTAATGGGTTTTACATTTTTCAGTGAATCTGTGTCCAGGCTTATTTATTTTTGTTAAAACCGGCAACATATTATGCAGCACTGTACATTAAATAAGGGTTGAACACATACTGATTTACAAACTTAAGGCCCCCATACACGTGTCGGATTCGCACCGGATTCCGGCACGATCGTTTCCAGGCACGTGCACGCAAAACGATCGTGCCGGAATCGCATGCAGCCCACCTTGTCCGATCGATCAGGTCCGATCGTTCAGGGGCTCAGAATCGGATCTGATGGAGAACCAACATGTTGGTCTTTCTCATCCGATTCTGCCCGGATCAGGGGGAGTTGCCATTTGTGAGGTGGAATCGGAGGTGGAATCGCACTCGGAATCGTGCCGGAATCCGCTCGGACAAGGTGGTATGCTGCGATGGATACTCTTAATTGGCCGATTGATCACACCTGCGATTCCCGGCAGAATCGCCAGAATCGATTGGATGATGAATCGATTGGACATGGAATCCGACACGTGTATGGCTAGCTTTAAACTATGACGCAGGAGGAAGGGAGACCCTGCCAAATCGAGCTTAAAATCTACGATGTTAGTGAACAGTGTATACAATACATAGGGGGGATTAAACTGTGATTAGCTGGTGATGTAAGGGATGAGAGTTAAGCAGGCAATCGATCCAAAATAGCCCGATTGAAATCAGAAGTGAGGTAGAATAGTTAGAAAAAAAATCGATCAAAAATTGGTTGACCACACTTGGTTCTCAAAACACTGAACCAATTTTCAATCGACCGATCAAAATTTACCATCCAGTCCGATCAAAAAACGACTGAATTTTCACTCAATTTTGATCGGATTAAGTCGATTTAACCCGGTGGGCAAAACTCAATTCTCAATCAATCGATTAAAAAATTGATAGTTTTAAGTCGATTGATTGAAAATCTGACCCGTGTATGGGCTGCTTAAGGCTATGTGCCCACATAGGCGATCCGTTGCGGGGCTGAAGCGATTTGAATCACGTGTGGTGATCGTAGGTGATCACCTCCATTTAGTTGTATGGGCCTGTGCCCACTTCAACTAATGGGCCGTGATTGGCCGTGGCCTGGGATCTGAAACCACGGTTACAGTGTTTCTGATCACGGGCTGCCGATCGCCTCTTATTGCGGCCAGTCCTGAATGGGCGCGGTTAAAAATCGAGTGTCATTTCAACCGCGCCCATCTCGCTCTCTATGAGCGCGATCAGGCAGGAAGGGGCAAGATGTCCTGCCCCAACCCCCCACATCCTGGCTGCAATCTCAGCCATGATTCTAATTGAAAGGGTTAAAAGTGAGCGTTATGTCATTAATAGCTCAGTGATAGAGCGGAGGAGCTTGTTAGGGGTATATTTATGCACAAAGTAGGGCAGGAGGCGTGGGGTGATTTAAAAGCAAGGCACAAAACATTTGATTCTCTTGACTATTGAAAGTCAATGCTGAGGTTTACAGAGGATCAGCAAAGGAGAGCGGTTAGAGGAGTAAATGAGTCTAGCAGCGGCATTCATGATAGGTTGAAGAGGTGAGAATCTAATATACAAAACAAGGAAGACCAGTAACTGGTATAGATCCAATACTAGCCACACCCCAATCGGGCAAATTTAACTGTTTCCTACTGACAAGGAGCGCATTGTGAGAGGGATTAAAGTGGCATATCAGAATGTTACGGAGGTGAGAATTTAGTTTGTGGAAGAACAGATAGGACGATGTTGGAGTAGTAAAGGCAAGAGATGATAGTGGGTGTACCAGGTTTTTGGTGGTATTCTTTTCATGCGTCCACCGTAGGGAAGAAGTGGACACTTGTCCTTAGCACACTTGAGTGTGTTGTCCTATGGTAAAGTACAGAGCACTGTAGAAAATGCATGAAAACAATATAGAGAATGAACTATGCCACAAGATAAATGCTATAAATAATTTAGACAAATAAGAATTCAATTTTGAGGTAATTGCACTGCAGAGAGGTTATCATTTTCATAGCAGACTTGTATAGATATCGTATATAAATCTTGCTGTATTGAGGTTGGTAACTTCATGACCTTCACTTTCCAGGTGTGAAAAACTAGCTGAAATCATTTGGCAAAATCGGCAACAAATCAGGCGGGCAGAACACCTGTGCCAACAGCTCCCCATTCCCGGACCTGTGGAGGAGCTTCTTGCTGAACTGAATGCTACCATCACTGACATCATCTCCGCTTTAGTTACCAGGTAATGTCATTTATAACAGACAGACCTCTGATTACAGGGTTTGGTATGAAAATTGATTTCTTAGCTAAAGGCATTCCTATGTATTAGACAGTTTTAGACAATTTTTCAAAGTGATATAAATACAATAATTCTAGATATATTTTATATTTAGTGCTGAACCGCATCCAATCAGATTTCACTTCCAAATCAGATGAAATAATAAATCTTCGCTTTGTAAACAGTAATACTAACTAAATGGCTAAAAAGTTTATAAAACATAAAGTATTATATCTGAAAATAATCTAATGGAAATTTTTCTCTTTAACTGTGGGTCAGGTGTCCAATTGGTTTTATGATAGCTTGATAGAATGCCATATGACTGCTCAGTAAACTCAAGCTTGTTTGCCATGTTGACTGCAGAACACAGAATAAAAAATTGCCACGGCTTGGAGGGGTCACATGGAAAAGCCCCCTACACCCCTGACATCACTGTATAGCTATAAACCCCCAGATCTCATACAGCTTTTGTTGTACAATCCTGAAACTTTCAGGGTTGATAACTAACCCTGGAGATCAAATTTCAAACCCCTAACTGAAACCCTTGATAGTTATATTTCAGCTGTTAGATAATGCCTTTCTTCTTGTCAGATTTTGCTACCGTTAACCCCTGCCACTACTAATATCAGTTAACCTCTGACACTTCCAATTCTAGCTGTATTTCTTCATAGTTCTATTTAACCAGTATGATAGTGATTGCCTCTTTCCAGATTTTGCTGCATTAATAAACCCCTCACATCCCTGACACCCTGATTTTCTGCAGCTTTGTAATTTACTCGTAAAAATAAATAAACCCACACTTCACACCCATACCTTTGGCCCTTCTTGTGCAATTTTTCAGCCTTGGCAAATGCCTTCTGTCACTTTCTCACATTAAAACTGCAGATCTCTGGTATCCTTAGTAGTGTAACCCTAAGGGCTTGTTTCCATTACGTCGGGAGCCCTTCGCTAAGCGAAAACGCTTAGCGGGGGTCCCCGACGTAGCAGATAGACTTACCTGCTCGGCGGACGGGTCT
>CM070042.1:762958-776629 GCA_036250615.1 Ptychadena robeensis | reverse complement strand
GGGGGGGGGGGCTATAATCTTTTTTTTCAAAAAATTTCAATACAAACATTACTTAGGAACAGATGTACAAATGTAAATAAAGCATTTTCTGATACATAATATATAATCAAGTTTACTTTTGATTATAAAGAAAAGAAAGATAAGATATAAAGTACATCTTGATAATGATAGTGTGGATTAACCACTGTATACGTCAGATATTCATATATAACATTGCAGGTATCAGATTATAAACAAGTCAAAAAGGTCAAATGTAGTACATTACCAGCACAGGGACAATGAAATTATAGAATGGATCTTACTGCTTAGAGCCCAGGTGCCCAACCTGCGGCCCGGGGACCGCATGCGGCCCTTTGGGTGTTCTTAACCTTACTGTTATTGCATAGGCCATAGGAACTCATCTGTCCAACTTCTTAAGCTAGCCATACATGTGCCGATTCCATGGCCGATCGATCACCCATCCGATCGATTCCGCGATGCCAGAGGGAATCGGATGTCCGATCGATCGCCCAATTAAGCCTGTCCCTACCACCTTGGGCCACCGATTCCTGGACGGATCCGTGTCCGATCGATCACTTCACAAATGGCAACTCCCCCTGATGTGTGCTGAATCGGATCAGAATGACCAGCATGTTGGTTCTCTGGCAGATCCAATTCTGGGCTCCCGAACAATCGGACGTTATCGATCGGTCATGGTGGGCTTCACGCGATTCCTCAACGTTCGATTGGCGTGCATGCTCCCGGAATTGATCGGGAATCGGACCCGTGTATGGCGACCTTTAGAGTGGTAAGAGGAGGAGGAGAGGCGATAAACTTAGGCGTACATAAAAGCCAGATGGTGCCTGAGCAAGTCCCTTGCCTCTCCTCTTTTCCTCTAGTGTTGGCGGGGGATCAGCAGACTGGTGAGTGCCTATGCTCCCACTATTTCACCAATGAACTGGGGGTGATTGTATAATATATATTTTGGCACATAACCTGAGAAAAGGGGCGTATAACCTTAATAAGCAGTATAGGTTGAAAATGTTATGTGCGGCCCTTTAGTGATGCTGAGGGCACTTGTGGCCCTCCATATCCACTTAGTTGGCCACCACTGTCTTAGAGTGTTCGAGAGAGCAGGTACTCCTGGGCTACAACTAAACCATAACCTAACACAAAATAGAAATGTAACTGATATCCTCAGACATGAGGACTAAACGAATAGCAATCAGGAGCAAAGAGAGCAGTAGTGGATAAGACCGATAGAAATTGGTGAGAGACAGAAGAGAAAAGGAGAGAGGAAAGAGAGTCAGCAGTTAGTGTCTCGGAATCCACCACAAAGAATCGCTGGCCCTTCATCTAAGAAGCCAAACAGGTCCCATATAGTCCAAGTCGCTTTATATAGCGGGGTCCCTCCATTTCATGGTGACACAAGATTTAGCAGCATTTAGGAAATGAACCAAAAGGCATTTCTTGTATTTTGAGGTGATTGCCATGTTATTATGGAGGAGGTAAAAAGACGGGTCGTCCGGTAAGACATGATCAGACAATTTATTAATGATAGACTTGACATCTGACCAGAACTTTTCTATTATAGGACAGGACAACAAATATGTAAGAAAGTGCCAGTGTCACCAGCACATCGCCAACATTTATCAGAGCTGTCGGGCAAGAATCTATGGAGGGCGCGAGGAGTCCGGTACCAGCGTGTCAGGAGTTCATAGTTTGCCTCCTGAATTCTTGTAAATACTGAAGCTTTTAGGGAAATATATGTTGGATACTTTCTGTGGCGTGAACTGCATCCCTAGATCCTCCCCCCATGCCTTGAAAAAGGGGGTTCAGTCTGGTGTAAGGGTAGTGAGCAGCAGAGAATGAGTTACAGCCAGGGTGTGCCCTATTGGACTAGATCCTGCGCAAAGAGGTTAAAGCGGGGAAACCTCTCAGGAGTAGGAGAAGGGTTGCGGAAGAGTGAACGAAATGGTGCAGTTGGTAGGGACCATCAAAGGACATGAAATCGGCGATAGAAGGCCGGTCCTGTTAGTCAGTGAAAGTCCTGGCTGAGTGTATATCTTTGTCTAAGACCTGTGTAAAATGACCCTTGAGGTGGCCAGGGTTAAATTGAGGGTTGCTGATGATGGAAAAAAGTGGAAATGGGCTTGGTAGGATTATCGGGTTACGGAGTGTGGTGTAGCAGGCGTTTAACCCCCCTAGCGCTCTTGCAAGGTCCAGATTTCTGTACTAAAAGCGCACCATAGACTCTAAATCCAGCCATACACAGTCGGATTCCATGGCCGCTCGATCACCTATCCGATCGATTCCGGCGATTCTGCCGGGAATCGCAGGTGTGATCGATTGGCCAATTAAGAGAATCCGATCGCTGCATACCACCTTGTCCAACGGATTCCTGGACGATTCCGTGTCCGAATGTCCACCTCACAAATGGCAACTCCCCCTGATCTGTGCAGAATTGGATCAAAAAGACCAACATGTTGGTTCTCTGTCGGATCCGATTCTGGGCCGCTGAACGATCGGACGTGAACGATCGGACAAGGTGGGCTGCACACGATTCCGGCACGATCGTTTCGCGTGCACGCGCCCGGAATCGATCGGCCCGGAATCCGGCCGGAATCCGACCCGTGTATGGGGGCCTTAATGGAATTTTTTTTGTGTTGTATGTCTGTAACTTCCAAAAATATGTCTGTATAAGTGTCTTGTAGACATCCTGACTATGATAATGTTTGAAACACACAATTATTATAAAAAAAAAGTACATTAAAAAAAATTATAAAATCTCTTGAACACTTATTTGATGAAAGATTTCAAAACAGTTTTTATGTTTGTTTATGATAAAATTTTTATAACAATTGGAAATGTGTTTTGTTTTTGTTTTACTTTGAATTGTATTGGATACAGTTATCACTGTATCCAATACAATGGCATTTGGCACCCTCTGAAAGGGTTAACTTCAAAGATCACATCTGGAATGACACTGGAGGTCCACACTGTTCACATGTGGTCTTTGAAGATAGCCTGAGGCGCGGGTGGGCCGCGGGACATTCATATGCAAATTGAGCTGGGAGACGGGTGACATGGCGAAGCCAGTTTAGAGCATGTCCCCCGGGACAGCACAGAACAGTGAGTATGTGCTGCTGCCAGGGGATGTGAGCTTAGCTGGACAGCTCCATCTTGTCAGCTGCAACACTGACATGAAAGTGCAGGGACGAGATGCAGCCGTCAGAAGCGCTAGGAAGGTTAAAGTAGGTGCAATGGTTGCATGATGAGAAAGCGGAGGAGGGGGGCGCATGGTTCCCCATGGCAGAGAATGGAGGGGGAAACCGTAAAATGGTTGCTCAAGGTTCACCCATTGTTTGCATTGAGAGTGTCTGGACCAATCAATCTCTTAAGGTGGGTGGCCCCATGGCACAGAAAGATGTTGGGGAAAGCTATGCCTCCAGCGGCTTTGGGACGAGTTAGTATTTTGTGTGATAATCACGAAGGTTTATTGTTCCAAAAGGAGCGCAGAAACAGCGAGTTGATCTTGGTTAGAAATTATTTCGTGATACGGATAGGTAGGGCCTGGAATAAGTACAGAAATTGTGGGAGAATGGACATTGTACATATCATCATTTTAAATGTAACTGCATGGGAAAATAATCTAGTATCAGCCTAGTGTAAAGGCCCCCATACACCTTACAATCTTACCATACAATTTTGGTACGTTCAACTTTTCTCTTACCAAAACCATGTAATATGAGGACCTTTCTTAACCTTCCAATCACTATGTATTCTATCAGGGAGGACCCGGCACTACATAGCAGTGATATATACCTTCCAATCACTATGTATTCTATCAGGGAGGACCTGGCACTACATAGCAGTGATATTTATCTATGTATTCTATCAGGGAGGACCCAGCACTACCCAGTTGTTGGTAGATCTAAAGGGAATTATATGGAGTGATCTAAAGATGTATGTGGGGCTTACGTCTCTGCAAAGCAGTTCTCAAGAATTGGCCTAGGTGATACAGTGACAAAACATGAGTGTAATTACAAAGTTGTTGCTTATAATATCAAGTTTCCTTAATCAAAACCAGGTTAACAAGATACTACTTTAGTCTAGGGATTAGTCTAAGATTCAGTTTAAGTCTACAGATTTCAAAATACTGAAAAAAATATTATATTTAAGCATTACAGTTTGGGGATTTGGTCCATATCTACTTATGACAACAATCAATAATGCTCACATGTTGACTGTGCTGTTGAGCCCTGGTTGTTGTCAAGGTAACAAATGTCAGCTGACCTGATGGATGACTAGTGAGATGTAGAATCCCAAAAATGAATGCCTTGGTGTTACTGTTCCTCATGGTCCCTTGTGTCTGGGCGTTTCCTACAAAGCACACAAAAGGAGTTTTTTACTTTAAAAGTGAGTATAGCTTATCTCTGGTGCAGGAGGTATGTTATGGGGAGTCTATAACTGAGTGTACCTGTCAAATTTGGGCATCACAAAAATTCCATCCCAAGAAGTTAATTACAATGCACCTGAACATTGTATCATCCCTTAACCTCCCTAGCGCACTGCTTAGGTCCAGATTTCTGTACCAAATAGACTTCAATGGTAAATTTTAAAGAGAGGGTTACTGCACATGGGCACATCTGGGGCACCAGAGACTTTATTCTGGCGAGATTTACTACATAGATGCACATGGAAGCAGTATTCTACATAGAGAACTGATTTCCTGCTATTCACTTTCAAATTTCCCGCCACCTCCCCGATGTGACGTCATCACGTCACTTGTCAAAGCCAAACTCCATATGTGTGATGACCCTTTGGTTGTTGTTTTCCTATGGTTGTTGTAAGAAAGTCATGGGGAGTCTATAACTGAGCATACCTGTCAAATTTGGGCATCACAAAACGGGGGGGGGGGGGGGGGGGGGGGGGCGTACAGGAAGTGACGTCTCCCTGCTAATGTCCCACCCGCTTGTGCTGATAATTTGCGCGGCGGGAGTAACTCCCTCTCCCTGCTAGATCAGCGCGATTTCAAGAACACAGGAAAAATCCGGGATTTCTTGAAATTGGGATTTGGCCGGGAAAGCCACATAAAAACGTGACTTTCCCGGCCAAAACGGGAGGCTTGACAGGTCTGTAACTGAGTGGGGAGGTCAGTCATTTGGGGCAACTACGGTATTTGGTGGTAGAGGGAACTCCTTCTATCTATCATTGATAAGGGGAGGTCTGCCCGTGAGGAGGGGCTTATCTCAACTGGAGACTGTTACTAAAGGGATTTCCCCAAGGGAGATGCCACTAAAGCTGGCCATACACTCTGAGATAAAAATTAGGATCCATTAAAACAGACCAATGTATCCTGACGGCGGTATCGGTTTGGATCGTAATATTCGGCAAAAACGCTACCACATCGAAAATCCAATTAAGGATCGTAATTTTTTTTTTTTTTTACGAGAATGTCATCGAAATTAAATTAAAGTTAAATAGGCGTAAAAAATTATAATTACGATCTATTAATCATAAAATAAACAATAAAACTTTTAACCCTTTCTCTGGTCTGTTTGTACATTTATTAATATACACACATATAAATACTGAAAGATTGCTACTACTTACGTTGGTGACATGCTGATTAGCCACCATGTCAGTGTCAGCAACATGCCGGTGCCGGAAGTTTTAATATGCTAATGTTACGCATCGGCAGTAATTGGTTGCTAAACACTATGAAAACAGTATGAGGTTTCCCGATGTTGCCAGACCAATTAAATTTTTTTGAACATGTCCAATAAATTACAATCGTAATATATCGGTTGTACCGTGTGGACATGCGCGGATTTCATGACGATAAAATGCATTCATTGGTCGGTTTTAATGGATCCTAATTTTTATCTCAGAATGTATGGCCTGCTTAAGGAAAGTCTGCCACTAAAGCCTCCCATACACCTTTAGATCACTCCATACAATTTCCTTTAGATCTACTAACAACCTACACTGTGTTGGTTTATAGCTTTGGTAGTCTTTGGTAAACACAAAACGTGTATAAGAGAAATTGCATTGATTTAGCGGATGTCAACTGTTAGCAAAGCGCTTGAAGCCAACGCTGAGCCAGGAGGAGCAGAAAAAAAGGTTGGACAGCAGCAACATCTGGTGGCCGTTCTATATATTACATCAAACGTCCAGGCAGTGCTGGACTCAAGTACGTAAGGGCTCGGATCAATCAGTAGTATTGAGCGAGAATATTAGAAATTCAAATATATTCAATGAATATTTGATAAAAATTTCCAAATGTGTGCTCGGATATTCGCAATGGCGGATATTCTTCATACTATGCTTCAACATTGTTCACCGGCATATGTCGCGCATATGTGTGCGCATAGCAAATGGATATGCGCAATACACACAGCTCTGGTACTGGCTATGATCGCAGAATGAGGAAGAGAAGCAGTAAAGCTGTATTGCGAATCTTTGCACGGGCGTGCCCGATGGAAGGCAATAGAGTACAGACAAATCTAATTTTACATATTTCTAATGTTTCTTTGTATATTCGTGAAATTACGCGAATTCGAACATACCATATGCTGCTCAACACTAATAATCAGGGCTGTTTCTTATGCAGAAGCATAGGGCCCTGGGACCACTAGGGGACCCACAAGCTACTGATTTACTCCCAAAATATCCTGTTGTCCCCGCTGTAAAAATCCACCACCACTGTCAAAATGCTTCCCTCACCTGGTCCCCCATGTCTAAGGCAGGGGTGCGAGGAGCCCTGCTCTTACCTTCCCCAGGTTCCAGCACTGCTCTCCACTTCCTGGATCCGGTCTCCATCATCAGGTCTCAGCTGAAATTGGTAATCGTAAATTAATCACCCAGCAGATACTTCTCCCCTAACTAATTGGGAAGCACACAAATGTGTTATCAGGGGCACCCTAATAAAGCATGGATCACGGAGAAAAAAAAGAACTTGCTTCTCAGGTAGACTCTCTTATATCAGAGATTCAAAAGATAGAAGAATCTCACAAACAATCTCTAGCGGTTTTCACCCAACCGCGCTCTGCGCTGGGGAGATTCATATGGGGAGATAGGGCTGCGAGGATCAAATACTCCACTCTCTGCTATCCTAAGGGGAAAGGTGGAATCGGTCTTCCTGATATTTTTAAATATTACAGGGCCATACACTTGACTAGACTAATCGACTGGTGCTGTCATGCGCCACATAAACAATGGGTTAGAATGGAACAAGAAGATTCCCCGTGGGACCTTAGAGGCCTACCTTGGTTAACCAACTGTCTTCCACAGTCTATTCATAATCATCCTACGATCGGGACTACGATCACTATATCTAGAAAGGTATTTTGTAATAGTGACCTCTCTCCCTCACCTTCTCCAATGTTCCCAATATTGAATAATCCAGCCTTTGAACCCAGAATAAACTCAAAACCCTTTTCTTCCCTGGTAGACAGAGGCATCTTTAGAGCCCTGGACTTTACCGCACAGGCGGACTGGTTTTCCATTGATGACATAAGGGGATTGGTTGAGATGCAACCCCACTTCTGGAGCTCTCTCCAATTACGCCATTTTCTTCACAGTATCCCCTTCACAAGTAACTACATAAGACCCCTCACCAATTTTGAGAGAACATGTCGGGAATCCACCCCGGTTCAACACTCCATCTCTATGATCTACAACTCACTGGTTGCTCCACCGGACGCTTCCCCACTGTCATTCTTAAAAGCCTGGGAAAAGGACCTCTCGTGGTGTTCTCCCAAACACAAACAGACAAGGTCCTAAGAGTAGCATATCAATCTTCTCTTGCTTTCAGGAGCAAGGGTACAAAATAGTTTCAAGGTGGTATAGGGTCCCATCCGGACAGGTGTTGGAGATGTGACGTGGCCTTGGGCACACTGTTACACATCTTCTGGGATTGTGTTAAAATCAGACCCTTCTGGAATTCAGTCCGTTACCATATTAAATCAATCACTGACCAAGACCTGGGCGAGTCGCCCGCTCCATATCTACTCCACCTCAATCATTTGCCTTTGGCGACTTACAACTCTCTGGTCAAGCACCTTATCAACGCAGCTCGAGCATGTATTCCGTCATTATGGAAGCAACCTAACCCACCCACCATCGCCCTTTGTCTCTCCAAAGTCTCTGACATATACTTGATGGAAGACCTCACAGCCTCCCTTCACAATACTGAAGACAAATTTTCTTCCACTTGGGCAGCATGGACTCTTTACTTCCTCAAGTGGATTTGCAGACCTGCTATCTCCCAATCCTTAAATCCCTCCCCCTACCTCTATTCCCCTTCTTTCCTTCCTCTTCCTGTTTCCCTATACTCCCCCTTATGCTCCTTCTTATGCTCCTTCTTTTCTCTTCTTTGTATCTACGCGTTCCTTTTCTCTTTAAATGTCTTTGGTTTTCTTTTCTTTCCTACTCTCAGCTCTCTTCAATTTATGACAACTATTTGGGAATATCAATGATTTTTATACTCAACACTGGTTTTCACTATATCATTATCTATACCCAAACTGTATTAAAACAATTGCTTCTTGTTCCTGTGATCACATTACATTATCTGGTTCAATGATGCTGTCAATGTTACACTAAAACCCTCACTGTTTGTGTATGCTAAAATTTTGTTTCTTGTTTTTTCTCTGCCATTTATATTGGAATTCATTGGATTTTACATAACATGTATGTTTTACTTAATAAAACTTCAATGATTAAAAAGAAAAAAAAAATTGGTAATCGTAGCTGGACTCTGCTGGTTAAAAGAGGCGGTAGCGCCATCTTGTGACCATTTAAAGGTTACAGTTTGTGGAATTTTATTTAGAAAATTCCACTATCTCAAGAAGTTAATCACAATGGCCCTGAATATTGTATCATCCCTTAAATTGCTGGAGATAATGGGAAGTGTTGGCAGAATACTACTAAAAGAAAATATTTCTCTAGCACATATAGTTCTTGAATAAATTAAGTTCAAAGGCATCTGACGTCGCTGTGAACTTAATGTGGGTGGAGGTTTCTGGCTTGTTGTGGACACAGACAAAGGGGGTCTTAAGGAAAAAAGGTTGGGAGGGAACCACTAATGTATGTGAATGTAGGAAATGTAAAAGTGTATTATATTTAATAGAGTTTTCTATATTGAAAACTGTGTTGAATCCCATACAATGTAAAGAAAACACATACAAAATATACAGTACTGTGCAAAAGTTTCAGGAAGGTGTGAAAAATGGTGATAACACAGAATGCTTTCAGAAATGGAAGTGTTAATCACTTATTTTCATCAATCAATGAAAAGAAAAACCACTGTTGATGAAAGTGTGTAGTACCCGCACTTCCAGGCTATCTCTCCGACTCCCTGGCACACAGACCAGGACCGGGCCGACACAGAGGCTGAAGAGGCTCCAGCCTCTGGGCGCTGCTCAGGGGGTTAAACTTCTGACGGCCCCATCTCCTCCTGCACTTTCTTCTCAGTATTGCAGTTGACAAGATGGAGCAATCCAGCTAAGCTCAGATCAGCTCTAAGCTGGCCGATGTCACCCCTCTCCCAGCCCAATTTGCATATGAATGTCCCACCCCCGGGCACACTTGGGCAGCTCAGCCTCTGTTGTTGGTGGACCTTGTCCCGGCCCTGACACAGACTCCCTCTCAGGTTTGCATATCTGGTATTATCTTCAGGTGCTGGGCTGCAGTGGATCAGTCCATCCACTCTCTGAAATGTCCCCTTGCGTTAAGCAGCAAAAGTCCGCACACCGGAGTTCTAAAAACCATGAACTTTATTTGAAGCTCACAAGCAAAATATAGACATAATCCCTCCAGGGATCACTTCAATCCCAATCAAGCTTAATCATAAAGTAGTGATGTAGAGTTGTGGTTGAGGGCGCTGACTGCTTGGCGCCTGTCTGGCTGGGGACCCTAGGGAATACGTGACCTAGGTCACCAGGTGCAGCTGGGTCTCTTACTCCTTGGCGCGCAATTCTCCTCTTCTTCCTAGCGGGCGGCCATCTTGGGCGGCTATGGTAAGGAATGTTGGCGCGGCTTACCGTGGGAAGACAGGCACCCTGGCCCAGACAGGCGGTCAGCAGGGTTTTCCTCAGACAGTTCCATTTGCAGAAAGTATATCTGTGACACAGTCCCTTGATATAAATAATAAAGGAATGTCCACACACTGGCTGCAAGTCAACTGGGGTCTACTTTACTGAGGGCAAAAGTAATTATACAGACTTTCACCACCTTTGGTCCCTGCCTGTCCCTGGAGAGGGGTCTCTGTGTCTGAGCTATCAAACAGTTAGGCAGGTGGGAGTGCTTTCAGAGGTATGTGCTGCCTCATTTATCTTGAGTCTGGGGGGGAGGGGGTTTCTGTACATATTAATGGTAAATAGGAACAGCAGGCTGTGCTTTATGGGGGGTGGGATGTTGTCTACTTGAGTTTTTGATTTCTTTTACAGACCTCCGGCCCTCCAATATGTGGATCATGGGCCATTCTTACATCTTCTGGGCTGAGAGACGCACGGGCGGGCTGAAGGAAAGAGCTTTGGTTTTCTTCCTGGTGTGGTTGAGGCCCATTGTGCTGGAACCAATTGGTGACAAAGTCTGGCTAGTTGCAGCTGTAGGGCCCACCAGATGTACTCATGTTCCATGCGGGAGGCAACATTTTGGGCTTCATGCCACTTCAAAGGCTGATTTGGAAGATCTGGTGTTTTTTTGCAGGGTACTGAATTGTTTTCTGGACACTGTGTATGGTCTGACATTGGCGGTCTGCCATTCCCTACAAAGTCCTGAATAGATGCCTAATTAACTGGATCAGGACAGTATATAAGTACATGCGAAGCATAGAGAGGGTAGTTCTGTGACATTGCCTTTTGGAGAAGCCACAGGGGTATTTTTGGGGGGGATGGGGTTCATTTGTCCAATTTGAAGAATAATGTTGTTAATTTTGGGGAGCACTGGCGTTGAGGGTGGGAGAGGCATCCAGGGTTGGCGACCTCTGAATGCTATTGCGGGTCCCTGATGGTGTCCACAAAGATACGGATGGTTCAACCTAATGGGGTGACCTGCTGGTGGTATGGCACCAGGTGTAAGAAACATTGGGCTCTTCGGGGTCGATGACCCACATGATTATGTTGGTTTGTACTAGATTAAAGTTTAGTTAATGCTTATGGAGCCAATACGACGGAAGTACCCACCGGCACTATTTCAGGACAGAACTCCAAGAGATGGACTCCACCTCCAGAAGGTGGAAACACCAGAAAACTACCTTTTAGAGGCCAGCTCTCCACTACCTAGGCAGTCTTTGGTGTTTCTTCCTTCGGCGAGGATCATCAGGAACCAGGGCTGGTGTCCTATCTCTAGATGCTACATGTCTCCAGGCTAGGAAGCCTAACGCATGTTCGGGTCTGGTCCACCTACCTGTCCTTAGGAGTAAGTGCAATCGGCATCCCTTTTCCTGGTTCTACGCTCTAAGAGAGCCCAGAGGAGGGATCGTGCTTCTATTGTTTTAACAGCCGTTTCCTCAGCTGGTCAGCATGGGGGAAGATTCCTCCACCAGTTGCACAGGCTTCTGTGAGATGAGCCGAGGGGCAGAGTTGGAGCATCAGACACTCTGTCCAATGATGGGGGGGGGGGGGGGGGGGGGGGGGGGGGGGGGCGCCATAC
The DNA here is from genome assembly GCA_036250615.1 of Ptychadena robeensis. Classification (NCBI taxonomy): domain Eukaryota; kingdom Metazoa; phylum Chordata; class Amphibia; order Anura; family Ptychadenidae; genus Ptychadena; species Ptychadena robeensis. Next base: position 764,989 of record CM070042.1, on the reverse strand, counting down.
TGGAGTCAGGTGTATTTATTCAGTGGAGTTAAAGGTTAAAGTTAAAAATGCATATAGGAACTATGTCTATTTTCAAACTATGTGAATCTGCATAAAATATGCTGAAGATCTTTGTGACTGAAGATTTGTCCAACTCACTTGTACAAATAGTATAAGGCCCAGGTGCCCAACCTGAGGCCCGGGGGCCGCATGTGGCCCTTTAAAAGATCTTCGGAGGCCCCCTTTTGTCCTCCACTTGCGGCGCCCAAAACCTAACTGTTAATGCATAGGCTCTCACCTGTCCACCTGTTCCCCGCTGACAGGTTCTCGTCTGGAATCTTCTTAGTGTGGGAAGAGAAGGAGAGGAGACAAACTCATGTGATTGGTGTATGTAAAAGACAATCAGCAAGACTGATGGCGTCTCCTACTCTAGTGTTGATGGAGGATGGGCAGACAGGTGAGTGCCTATGCTCCAACTATTCCACCAATGAACGGAGGTTGATTGTATTATATATTTTGAAAATAGCCCTAAACCCAGGTTAGGGGTCCTGGGGAACCGTACTAATAGGGAAAGGTTTTGAGGCACTAAAGGAATCAAAAAATTATTGTTAAAAAGTTCTTTATTACTTGTTGGACCTGAACAAATGTCACTGTCAATAAAACATATAAATACACATTATAACATTGCTTGGTTGTGTATACAGTCACCGATGTACAAGAGTTTTTGAACGATGTTGATACAGTATTACAGTACAATACAGTATTAGTGGAACCACTTGTACAAGTTTTGTTATTTATCTAGTGAAAAATTGAGAGAGTACTAGGAACTAGTTCTCCAATTGCGAATTGTTCCTCGCGGAAAACGAGGTATTGGGACTTTGAGGCCACCTATTGAGGTAATTCTAGTCAGTGAATAAGCAGGTTTTGAAAATATCAGAATAACAAAATTCTTAAGCAAAACGCGGCATCGAGGCATAGAGTCCTGCGTCAGCGACCATATTTCATCTATACATACCTGTTTACTTAAGCATGGGCGACACCTCTTGAAAAAGACAAAACGCGCGTCGAGGTGTATATATCCCAGCTACAACAGCATTGGCATGAAACCATGGTCAGCAGGCATCTCTAATGCCCGATGTTTCCAAGAATCTTTTTATAATGATGTCATATTCTAAATCTCTTTATGGACTATTTATTAAAATGTACTCTTTCATTGAAATCTCAGTCTGATCACTGAGTTGTCACTCTACGATCGACTTGTTTTGTTTTAAGTGATATATTCTATATAAAGTTTTGTTATTTAAAAATAAAAAAATGATGTTTTCTAGCTCTGCCTGCTGTCCTCTATTCAATATAAAATGCTTCTACTTGTGGAGGGCATCCCGACGGACGGCTGGAGGAGGGTTTGCGGGTGTGAGCAAGTGAGCAAACCCTGGAGGGAAATTTATTATAAAACAGTGCATAGGGCCTATGTGAGTCTGCGCTTTCCACCTACCTGCCCCTCGTCCACATGGATTTCAGATTGTCCCAAATGTGCATTGAAGGGTCCGGACTTTCTCCACCTTATGTGAGATTGCCCAGCAGTGCAACATTTCTGGTCAGAGGGATGGCAGTTCATGACTAGAGTCACCAACACATCTCGCCCTCTGTCGTTGGTGGCGGGGCTACTTCATGGAAGCTACAGTGGTTTGGATGTGGACGAGGAGGAAACTCCCCTATTCACTTGGGAACATGTGTTTTGGGAATGAAAAAGGTGATCCTTACTAACTGGATACAGGCTCCGCCACCTACGGTGACAGAGCTGGTGAATCACCTGCACCATATCATGCTATTGGAGCAGTTGCATGCTCACAGGAAGGATGATCGATCCGTTGATTGATTCTTTCACACCTGGCGACGCTTCCTTGTGACGGAGCTGTCCCGAGAACAATTACAGGCCGTCATGAATATGTTTCGGGCGTTGGCTTGGTATACGAAGGCCCAGCTACGGGGCACCCTGGGTCAGAAGAGCCTTGGAGAATAGAGTGTTGCGGGTGCGACTGACCCAGGGGG
>CM070042.1:733851-750290 GCA_036250615.1 Ptychadena robeensis | reverse complement strand
TTGGGGGGGGGGGGGTTCGTCTCATACGCCGACATATACGGTAATTGAACAAATGTTCAACACTTTCTTTTGCACTCCATGATGGCTCATCATTGTGTCCATGGACCTTATGGCTTGATGTTTTCCTTAACCAGGAGACCACGTTGAAGGAGTTCTTCATTTAGCACCACTTTAGTATAAAGGTCTAATCAACACATTTTTTTCTAAAAGTATGCTTGTCTCTACTAGTTTGGGGAAGTCAATTTCTAATGTAGTAGGCACAACTAGGAATAAAGGGCGAGGTAGGAACAAAATAGGATTGTAGGAATCATGCTATAGTAGCACCAAAATATCCTCTCTAAACCTTATTAAACCAGATTGACTTTATACACATACATGTTTTAATATAAGGCTGGGCATTCACAGGTTGATTTTTTACTTGACTCGATTTGCGTTCTTGGTGATTGCTCTTGAAACGATTGCATTCAGCCTTTCTTCGAGCGTGATCAATCAACATGTTGGTAAATCCCTATTCGATTGCCATCGATTCCCATTACTTTGGATGGGGACTGCGGGTATGGGGGTACAGTGAGCCACCAGAAGCCAGAGATTTTATATGTTCTGCGCTCTGGCTCCCCCTAGCGACTAAAGGGCTAACAATCCAATCTTCTCTCCTTACATTTACGCTTCTCCATTTCCATTATATCTGGCTCAGAGGAGACATACCTACTACAGATGATGCCAGGAAAGTACTGTACATAGAAAGTATCATTGCCCTGGCATGAGAACCTCTTCTTTTTAAGCTGACAAAATGCTTAGGGATAGATAAGAAAAGTGTTAGAAACCGGTAATGCTGATAACTAGTTTCTCATGGATGCCCCTTTGCCCTTCATTTTGAGGGATCATTGTGTTTAATTTCACTTTGGGTGATTTCAGGCCAGGGATCACCTTTTTCAGGACATGAAGCTTCTTTTTAACAGTGTGATGGAGTTTCAGGTCTTTTGAGGTTCTTTTGTATTTGGTGCCTTTTTGGCTATATGAAAAAAAACTTGTTGAACTAAGGTCATTTGGATTGATGTGAAAATGAAGATTTGCTTATTTTCAAAAACAGGATAAACAAATCCAAACTTGTAGTACGTTGAACAACCATTCATGAGTACTTTTAACAACTTTGCAGCTCATCACTGTTGCTCAGTATTTTCCAAAGGTCCTGCCAGCCGTGGCTTTCCACAGGAGCAGTCTTCTGAAGAGAGTGTTGGACTTCACACAGGCTCCCCACCTGACCACTACTCCCACAGTCCACACCCCCTCTGAGCACCTGAGCCTTTTTGAGACAGAGTTCCTGTCTGCCTGACAGTGAGCTGCAAATCCCGGAGTGTATGCCGGGTGGAGTGGGAAGGCCCACCCAGATCCTTCCCTCCCACTCCAGTCCGGAAACCCCAAAAAATATAACAAATGGCAACCCCCAGTTACCTCTGTCTATCCCCGGACTCCTCACCCAGAATATACTGAGGACCACACTCCATAATATGAGGAGACAAATCTGCCATCCCCGGGGTCCTCCACAATATATATATATACTTTCCTTTGGGTTAATGTGATTTTGCTTCTGTAATGTTTCTATTATATTTTAAAATAAAAGAATGAAAAAAAAAAAGGAGTGAATGCCAGCCACCTTGCACACAATAGCTCCCAGGAAGTTTGGGACTGAATTTGTTTTACATATTTGGACACACATACATTTTCTCATTCATTCATCCTCCTGCTACAGGCTGCCTCCATTACTGAGAGGACGGGAGAAGACTGTTCACCCTGCTCATGGAGAGAGAACAGCATTGACTGGTCTGTATTACATGAAGCTTCTGCACAGTGGACAGATTTTATGCTGGATTACTAAACAGATGTGGAAGAAACAAAGCCTAGAGCTCAGTTTTAAATATATGAATGTTAGTGGGAGTAATTTAGGCAAAAGGCAATAAATATAAATGATGATTAACAATTAAATGTAATAGTGAGAGAGTTAAATATTTTTATTATTAAAAGAAACTGCTATGTACAGTTTAAAGGGCATAAAGCCCAAATCAGTTCCCAATGTGCCCTGCAGAAGGTGTGTTGCATAAGTGTTTCATTTACATGGCCCACAGAGTACAGAGCTCCAAATGAGCTACATATTGTTTTCTACAGAACCTCTTCAAAGACTGATTACTACCGTATATACTGGAGTATAAGCCGAGGTACCTTATTTTATCTTCAAAATCGGGGAAAACGTATTGACTCAAGTATAAGCCGAGGATGGGAAATGCAAAGTCAGATAGTGGAGTTTTCTAAATGAGAAAAATATAGAGAAAGCACCATTGCCCCTAGGAATTCAGCAAACAGGATTAATCTTAGTGCCACATCATCAATACATTTAGGAGAACACAGGATTATTATTATTATTACAGGATGGGCTTTGCAAGGCTATTCTTATTTTTTAATCGTAGGCTATGGAGTGTTGTATCTGTACTAGTGAACTGCCACCAGGTGGCAGTATGGAGTTTGTTTACATCGATTAGCTGTCTGTCTGAAGCACGGAGCTCACAGGAACTCAGAGAGAGAAGATGCGCTGAAGAGGGAAGCTGTCTGTCTGGAGCATTCAGCATGGAAATTCAGCTGAGGTGAGTGGACCCTCGGCTGACTTGAGTATAAGAGCATTTTATACTCAAGTAGCCAGAGCATTTTTTGCCCATTTTTATGGGCTGAAAAACTGGGCTTTACACGAGTATATGGGGTACTTTACCAAAAATATCCTGCCATGTGTCCAGGTAATTGCGCAAGCCAATCAAATCTAAGATCCATTGAACAGAAATTGATGTGTATGGCCACCCACCGCAGGTGGATTTAGCACATAGAAAATAATATTATAATTTTATAAATTTAAATAAATAATATATATAATTAAAAAAAATAAAAAATGAATAATATTGTGCTGCTCTGTACAAGGTCAATGCTTAGGAAGGCAGTGTCAAGGACTGGGAACCCTACAAGAGAATGGTAATTTTCTAAGACCACTGCACTCCGTCGGGACCACCTACGTTAAGCGTGGGGTTCCCAATGGAGCACATACACATTACCTGCCCAGTGGAGCCACTGTTTACATGGTGTTGAGCCAATCCGCCCATGGAGGGGTTAACGTAGTGCAGTACATTAATCCCTGGATTGGCGGTTGTGAGAACAGAGGATTAACCGGGCAGGTAATGTGTATGTGCTCCATTGGGACTCCACCAAGCACTGTGCTTAAGGTAGGGGGTCCAGACGGAGCACACAACGCAGTGGAGACATAGCCTTGCACTCTAATTACATGGTGTCTTTTCAAAAGCACTCAGCTCTTACACATTTGGAGAGGAGTCAACAAGGCCTATGATGTACCATAATGTGAACAACGATCCAAAACACAAGGCCACATCAACCTGTCATTGGCTACAGCAAAATAAAGTGAAGGTTCTGGAGTGGTCATCTCAGTCTCCTAACCTCAGTATCACTAAGCCACTCAGGGGAGGTCTCAAATGTGCCGTTAATGGAAGACATCACAAGAACGTACAGGAACTAGAGACTTTCTGCCAGGAAGAATGGGCAGCTTTACCGTCTGAGGCGATAAAGTGTCTTATCCACAACTACAACTTCCAGCTATTAAGAACTGGGGTATGTGAACGTGGATCAGGGCCATTTGAGTCGGTAGTATTGTGATTATAATTAAAAAAGAGTAAACACAGTTTGACAATAATTAACCACTAACTATGAGTGAAAGAGGGAGGGGGGGGGGCGCAAGTTGGTTGGAGGTTGTGTATTTCATTGCCCACATGGTTAGATCAACCTAAAACAATTACAATTGGGAAAAAAAAAAAAAAAAAAAAAAGCTGTGCTGGTAAATTTTTATTGGTTGTATCGAAATTCATTACACTTTCAGTCGATTCCAAAAAAGTTGATGAAATATCTGTTACTACAGTTGGCAAACATACAATCAATCACAGATTTCCCTGACCCCACAAAAATTATGTTTTTAAGTTGGTTGAACAGAAAATCTTAATGTGTATGGGGGGCTTAAGGACACAAAAAAAGTCATAACCCCTATATATATATATATATTGTACAGGACGCCAGGGATGGGTCCTGAATGGGGTATATGTATCGGCCATTTTTGGTCTGTGTACCCCTTTAGGTAACCCCTAGTGTGCTGGATGGACACAGTCCAGGATTTGAATGGCAGTCTGGACTGCAACTTTGTAAAGGTACCCATACATGTTGCGATTTTTCGGGGACCGTTGCGATATTCGATTTCGATGCCCGATTTTTGCTTTAGTGCTATTTTTAAAAGTCGGTCGGATTATTTGGCCGATTATTCAACCGATCGGCTGGTTGGATTGGGAATCTTTTAAGAGTGGCCGACCGTCCAAAAATTACAGGCATCCTCACTCGGGACCCGACCGACTTTTCGGCCCATTTTTCTAAAAACAGCATCGGTCGGACTACATTTGGATGTTAGGAATCCCGAACGATCGACCTACCCGACCGACCGGTCAGAAGGGCTAAAATCGCGCAAAAAATCGCAACGTGTATGGGTGCCCTTAGATTGCTAACAGGGCCTGTACTGTGAATAGGCAGGATGGTTGGGAGGGCCTCCTATTCACCCCACCCAGCACCTGTGTGGGTGTGTGTTGGCTGCACACCAGTGTTATAACCGGGTCACCTGACCTAATCAGAAGAAGAGTAATGGACACTTTTTACCTTTGCTAAAGGACTGTTTTTTTGAATGTCTGAAGCTAAGCCGATGTGTTACTCTTGGCATAAATAAAGCCTTGTTTATTTGAAGGACAACGAATTCCGAAGTATTGACTGTGAACCCCGGACCCCCAAGTTCACAATATATATACATAACCCTCTAAAATGTGAATATATATAAGTTCTTTATGTATACAGCGAGTCCAGAACATTTTTGCAGGCACTGTTAAACCCCCCCCCCCCCCAAAAACACTATTCAAAAACAAAATCACACATCTCAACCCACCTATACCTACTCTTTTCCCTTGATTTCTCTCCTTACTCTAGACAGTGGATCACTGCACTCTTCCTCCACCGCTGACCCTTCACCAAAGATCCAGGATTACTCAACAAGAACCCAGCACAAGTACAGCAACAATATTTACAATAAACCAATCCCACACAATGCACCCAAGCAAAGCAGCACAACAAAAAATATTTTATTCAAATATTTAACTAATTCTAATAATAATAAAAAGAATGATAACAATGCCATACACTACCCATTAACCCCCCTAGCGCTTCTGACGGCACCATCTGTCAGAAGCGTCCTGCACTTTCTTATTCAGTATTGCAGTTGACGAGATGGAGCCGTCCAGCTAAACTCAGATCCCCGCAGCAGCACATTCTGCTCTGTGCTGTCCCAGGGATCTTTTGGAGCTTTTTCACTGAATGTCATCCCTCTCCCAGCCCTATTTACATATGAATGTCTCGCACCCGGGGGCGGGGCCGCGGGACATTCATATGCAAATTGGGCTATCCCACACCTGGATATCCCCCCCATTGTCATTTCCAGATGTGGTCTTTGAAGTTAACCCTTTGAGAGGGTGCCAAATGCCATTGTATTGGATACAGTGATAACTGTATCCAATACAATTCAAAGTAAAACAAAAACAAAACACATTTCCAATTGTAATAAAAATGTTATTATAAACAAACATAAATACTGTTTTGAAATCTTTCACCAAATAAGTATTCAAGAGATTTTATCATTCAAATGATACATTTTATATTTTTTTATGTACTTTTTTTATAATTGTGTTTCAAACATTATTATAGTCAGGATGTCTATTAGACCCGCGTACGGACAAGTTACAGGTCTACAACATAAAGAAAAATTCCATTAGAGTCTATGGCACGCTTTTGGTACAGAAATCTGGACCTTGCAAGAGCGCTAGGGGGGTTAATTCCACCACCACCACCACACTATCCAATCCTTTCAATGAGCAAACCTCCAAATTGTTTACGCCTCCACCAATCCCCATTTCTTATTATCACAAAATGCATATACATACAACCTCAGACCATGGCCACACACTTCCTAGCATCAATCGGTTAATTCCTAAGTATTCACACATTCCTCACATCCTGCAAAATTGCCCACGGATCGCAGCTCCCCACATTGAGTGACCGATCTGTGTGGCCTAAAATTGCGGTTGGCCAGAGAACGGACATGTCCATTTTTCTCCAGTCGATCGCATTACATTACATCTGCCTGCCACACAAAGGGTGCATTTTGATTCTCTGAACAACCGGCCACATTCTTCCACGCCTCCTTACATTCAACCTTTTCAATTCCCTCCATCTCCTCCCTTCCCCTCAACACTTTCATCACTTGCTTACTCTAACACCACGCAACTCATATCTCCTCCCACCTCTCTCAATCCTCACTTAGAACCAGGGCAGGAAACATCCCATACACATACAACAAGATTAGCAGCTTTAATGATTTTCTCCCCATATACATCTTTACAACCAAAATCCAATCCCCAAACAACTTACATCCAGCCTTCTCCTCTTCCTCATATTAATATTAAAACCACTTGCTGCACAGAACAGCTTCACCGTCCTCAGGCCAGCAAGGCTCTCACAGTGGCTTGCAAAAGTATTCTGAACTCTCCCCCATGTTGTCACATGACAGCCACAAACATGAATCAATGTTATTGGAATTCCACGTGAAAGACCAATACAATGTGGTGACTAGAGATGGTCGAATTTTTTTTCAAAAATTCGACCATGTCGACGGTTTAGACTTAATTGCAAAGCCCCTGAACATGGTATCATCACCAAACTTGCTGGAGATGTAGAGAAGGGTTGGGGGTATACTCAAAAAAAGTACGTCTCTAACACAAATAGTTTTTTCACAAATTAAGTTCAAAGTCAAGTAAAAATTTCGAAAATCGGAATTTTGACTTTAAATTTGAACTTAATTTATGCAGAAACTACATGTGCTAGAGCAAAACTTGTTTTTTTAAAATGTTCCCACAACCCTTCTCTACATGTCCAGCAATTTTGGTGATGATACCATTTTCAGGAGCTTTGCAATCAGCTCACAAAGTTAGCAAGTTGAAAAATTCGACCATCTCTAGTGGTGACACGTGAGAAGTGGAAGGAAAATCAGACATGATTCCACACTTTGTAATTATTTGTAAAAAAAATGTCTGGAATCATGTATGATTTTCGTTCCACTTCTCAAGCCACTGTATTCGTTATTTAGCAGTGCGCTAGGTAGGTTAATATAGAATATACCGTATTTTTCAGACACCATTAAAATCAATGGGAAAGTGTCCCTGCATCTTATAGTCCAAATATGTAAAGACAATTTGTTCCGTTCCCTCCAGCCAAGCCAAAAACACCACTTTGTATTGGTCTTTCACGTGGAATTCCAATAACATTGATTCATGTTTGTGGCTGTCATGTGACAACATGGGGAAAGTTCCAAATACTTTTGCAAGCTACTGTATAACAGAAACATCATCCATATATCCACCCACCACTAACTTTTACACCCAACACCACCTCATCTTTCAGAATCATCTGCAACAAAGGTTCACACACAAAAACAATGCAGGGGCCACTTTCTATCCTTACAATACCACAACACATCCCTCAAACATACTAGACTTTCACAAATTGTCCTTCCAGGCTCTGCACACACAATTATCTTATAATGAAATGAATCTACAATCCTTCAGGTCTTTCTTACATCCCTTCATATACAGCAACTAGTTATGAGCGAGCATGCGATGAACGGTCAGCTCGAGCATCGCTATGCTCGTACCATGGAGGTGTTCTAACGAGCACCGCGTGTATTCGTCAGACCTGTCAAGCCTCCCGTTTTGGCCGGGAAAGTCAAGTTTTTATGTGCTGCTAATGCCCCGCACATTATCAGCACAAGCGGGCGGGACATTAACAGGGAGAGTAACGCCCTCTCGCTGATAGATCAGCTAAAAGGCCGGCGGACGCGAGAAGTAACGTCAATGACGCCACTTCCAGTATGTGGAACGGGAAAGAACCACAATCCATATACCGGAAGTGACGTTAATGATGTCACTTCCTGTACACCCCCCGGTTTTTTAATGACCAAACTTGACAAGTATGGTATTCGTGCCCCATGCTCAAGTCTCCGCCCTCACTGTAATGCCAGTAGCCATCTTAGGACCTGGCATTACAGTGATTGGTTGGCTGGAACATGATCGGGTGCTATATAGCATGTGTACCACCCCTGTTTGGCTCAGATAGAGGCAGAGACAGGTACTGATAGACAGGGAAAGATTGCTGTAAGCAGATTTTCAGCAAACATACAGCAGCGAACCAAAAGTCCTTAAAAGGACTCTAGTCTGTATTTAGCAGTCAAGATTGATCTTGTTTTGGACATATAGTGTTCCATAACAGTGCTATCTAGTTCACAGACATTCCTCAGGGCACTATAGAAGGTTCAGTGCTTTTTGTTGGATATATACCGTTCTATAGCGGTGATTGCTAGTTCACAGACATTCATCTGGTTTTGTTGTCTGACATAAAATCTAGTCTGACATCAGAAAAAAATCTTTACTTAAATATAAATAATCTGACTGACTGGAAAAAAAATCTGGCAAGTTGTTTGCCACCAAAAGTGTTTAAAAAATAAAAAGTTGCTGCATTGCGCATCCATTCACGTGAGCCAAAGCTACTGGTTTTTCTGTGGTGTCAGTCAGACACACAATCCAGTTTGTTATATGAAGGAGAGCAATAAAAGACAGGAAAGTGGGCGTGATGATGATGGTGCACTCAGAGGCTGTGGCCCTGGGCGCAAGTAAACTGGGCCTGCTGGCAGTGCACCAGAAAAATAAAAAATAAAAACACTGTACCCAGCTTCATGTGCTGGGTGGTGCAGGAAACCGTGCCAGTGTGAACAATTGGTCAGTTGGATTGCAGAAGATAATGGTACAAGTCGTTTAAGCACCACCATCTCTTCCACCAGGTCCAGGCTCTGTAGCCAAGAGCCTTGTCCACCAAATCCTCCCTCTGATCATCCTTCCTCCCACGATGCATGCCAAATGAGTGATCCCACACTCGGATATTCCGAGGAGCTCTTTACAGCCACAACGATCGGCAATCAGGCACTCAGGTTATGTTTAGGTCAATACAGGAGAATGAGCAGATTGAGGAAGAGGAGGTGACGATGAGGTCACTGACCCAACATTGGGAGGTGAAAAGCTGAGCGAGGACAGCAGTACAGAGGGGGAGGGATCAGTAGCACCGTAACAGGCTGGAAGAGGCAGTGGTGCTGCACAAGGGAGAAGTCAGGCCACACCAAACAGGCCTGCAAATGTCACACCAAACACACCCATGCATAAATCTAACATGCCAAAAACATAATAAGCTTTTATAAAAGTAATTGTTAATCAAAGTGACTTAAAAGTCCTGGAGTTCAGTCTCCAACCCAGAGAGGGCAGTCTAGGGTTGGCATTATGCCTCCCCTCCCCCTCTATCTTCTTTTTTTGTGGAATTCAAACTTTGGGGATGTAGGCACACCTAATTTTGGAAGGGGGAATAATTACAACTTTGTGTAAGAGGCAGTTGTGTTGCAAAAGAGCAGCGCTGGCACTATAGGTGGGCCATTGGGGGCCAGGGCCACCCAGTTAGGTCTGTGTGCCTGCTCAATTAGGGATCCTTACCTATGCAGCTGTCCATCTGAGAAGTAGGCCCCCCCACCCCCTGATTGGCCACCCTTTCCCGTCCGCGGGAGTCCGAGTGGTAGTTTGCAACCTGTGCAGTAACAAAATGACATTAGCAACCTCACCACCACCAGCATGATCTGCCACATCCACATCCAAGCACCCTAATAAGTATGCTGAACGCCTGGGTCCACAATCTGTATCTACGTGTCACACCACTGCCTCCTCCTCCTGTGTGTTACACACTGCTGGCCAATCCCCTGTCAAAGCTGCTGGCTCAGATGCATTGCTCCCTGCACCTTCACATCAACCAGCAGGATCTACATCCACTTCCCTGTCCCAGCCCTGCTTTCAAATGTTGATAAAACAGACATTTAAACGCAAGCGCCATCAACCCTCACAGGCCACAGCCCTAAATGTGCAGCTTTCAAAATTACTGGCCCTTGAAATGTTGCCATTTAGGCTTGTGGAGATTGGACGCTACATTTCCCTGACCGCACACTGGGTGAATGTTGTGGACGCTGGGAGTGAGTCGTACCCTGGGATGGCACAAGTGTAACCCACGCCCAGGATTGCGGGCCCTACATCCATCAGGGTCTCTGCCAGCAGCTATGCTACTGGCCCCAACCTACACTTCTCATCCACCACCTCTAACAGCAGTCAGCCATCAGCCGCTAGCTAGAAGCGTGACCGAGTTGTGGCCCTTGCCACTCAACCTATAACCAGGCATGGTTGTGGCTGACAATGGCCGTAACTTGGGGGCAGCTTTGGAGCTCAGCAACCTGACATGTCTGTTCTCTGGCCGACCGAACTTTGGGGCGACAGGGAGCTGTTGCCCCATGTGGGCACTGACCGACGGCCGCGAGCGCACACGTACATCGGTCGGCAGCAAAATCGGCCGCTGCTCGGTGCGTGTGTGGTGGCCTTTAATCTCTTCATCTTAAAATTAAATCACATTCAAAAGTACATAAAGAAAAAAGGATTCAGCCAAAGGGTTAAAATGCCAAGAGGTGGCTAGCCTTGGGGGATTTCGCATGGCCAGAAAGCATACACTTGAAGCAAAAAATTGTGAGGTAAAGAAGCAGCTTTATTGTACATTTTCTCTAGGTCAAGCCATACTGGAAGGACCAAGTTACACATGATAAAATATATCATTAAATGACATGCACTATAAATTAGGTAAAACATACTCAAAGGATTACATTTGTGAGTAAAAACAGAGTTGGGGCATAAGGGGGAGACAGTCTTGTCACAAAGAGAACCCCCTTATGCCATAAACCCCCTTAACGCTTTTCTGCCCTCGAATTTACTGGTGCAGCGATACATTATCCAGATAGGAAGTCATCTAAATAAACCCAAACAAAATATTAGTTGCTAAACTTTAAACCATTAGGTAAAGACCCCCCAAGTTTCTGTATGATCGCAATGCTATGGAGGAGATTCCTGCATGGTAAGTGTTGTGTAACACAATAACATAAATGTAATAAATATCAACATACTTACCAGGAGTCCTGAGCAGTCAAGTCAGTGCTAAGGACAGTCCATATTAAACCCATATTAAACCCATCTCCTATATGACATGATCCCTCATTCCCAACAGGTATGTGGGTAGTGTGACAAGGTGGGGGGGGAACTGCTCGCAGGCTGTGGGGATCGTGGCTTAGAAGAGGCAGAAACACTGTCCTTTAACACAAATAGCAGGCATCCGCCTGTGGCTTTATTGTCAGCCAGGGAAACAAAGGTAAAACAAAATGTACAGCCCAACTGGGCGACTAGCTGCCTCACTCACTATATAGTATAGCACAGAATCAGCAGCAAAACAGTTTTGTACTCACAGTACCTTGAATCCAAGCTCTCAGTTTGTTTGCAGCAAGCTTGTGCAGGTGCCTCTGCACACACCCCCAGTCAGCCAGCAACTGACTCCTCTTTAATCACACCTGAACTCTGTGTAAGCAAATGCTTGACCTGGTGGCCAAGGGACCCTCCCTTCTCTTCCCTTGGCCGACTCCAGGGCCCTAAACTCCAGCTCTCACTCTAAACCATCTGGAAAACCAAACACATGGTTTTCCCTGGAGCCTCTATTACAAACCGTACCTAAACCTAGGTGCAATATGTGCCCCGCCCACCACTTTCCCATGCACATACTGGGACACCCTGTCACAGTAGGTACTAATACGTAAAAAAAACAATGGGGAACATTAAGAGTCAGGATGCTCCCCAGCAGCAGGGGCACACAATGGCCAAACATGGCGGGTATTAAGCTCAGTATATTAATTTAACGGTTTCGAGAGGTTAAGAACTATCCAGTAGTAGAAGGACGGGGAAAATTATGCAAGGGGGTCCCCAAACCTTCGCTCAATGGCCCCATCTGTCTGTAAAGTAAATAGTGTTAAGTGAGAATATTCGAAATTTGAATATATTCACCGAATATCAGACATTCGAGAATTCGCAATATTTCGGGAATGTGCGCATGGATATTCGCAATGGCGCATAGTCATATTATGCTGCAACATTGTTTACCGCCATACATCGCGCATATTTGTGCTCATTGCAAATGGATACACACAGAGTTCGCACTGGCTAAGATCACAGAATGAAGAGGAGAAGCTGTAAAGCTAGTTTGCGAATAATTGCAAACAGCCATGCGCGATGGAAGGCAATAGAATACAGTCTTATCTAATCCTACGAATTTCGAATGTTCATCAATATATTCACGAAATAAAAAAATTTAACTCGAATATACCATATGCCGCTCAACACTAAAAGTAAAAACATCCTGACATACCTGGTTCTTTATTATTATTCTTTAATAGTATGGCTAACTAGGGGTATTCTGCAGGCTGGTGGGGGCGCCACAAGGGCTGCACCCATGTCATTGGCACTTATAATCCCCCCTATAACCCCCACACACATGCCAATGGAGGGGGGAAATCATGTGCAAACCGGTGCAACATCCTTCCTGGGGCAAGCGCCCTGCACCTCCTTAGGGTTCAATCCTCTTCCACTCCCCTCATCAGAAATGTCCAACAAAAGTAACCGACCTATTATTGATATTATATTATTATTACATTCTCTACCCACTATACACCTGGACCCTTTGGAAGCTAGCCCTACCTGCCAGATATCTACCAACTGCCCCCCCCCTGCCCCCCAAGGTATTGGCCCACCCTGGGACCCATATTGCCAATAAGCAATGGCGCAGATATGTTCCCCTTCTGTTTAGAGATATGAATAATATGGATTGTGGCAAAATATTCCTGTGTAAACTACGTGTAACGATCTAAGTTCAAGCTCAGAGTCCAGTAGCTGAAACAGCAATCAGAACACAGGTGAGCACAATCCAAGAACAGAGCATAAACAGGGAAGGAGCAAAAGAGTAGTCACCTCCAAGCCGGGGTCAGTAGCCAATGGTGTCACGTCAGGAATGGAGCGATGAGAGTAGAGGAGTCAATAATCAGCAGCCAAGGTTTGGTACACAAGTAATCAGAAATCAGAGCACGATGCGGAGACATTGAATGCAGGTTGGGGCCTGGTCTTTATAGGAAGTCCATGGGAGGTGCCAAGGGTTCAGGGTTCATGAGAACTAGGTGATTTGGTATCAAGGTGCAAGGGATCCAGCAAGGCATAACGTCAGACTGTGAGGTGGCTCAGCAGGTAGAGCTACAACCAGGTGTCGGAGCATCCCTGGGTTCGAATCCTGACACTACGATTACCCAAGGAGAGATGCCTCTTCTTTCTTGATTTTCCATACCCAAGAATTGAGATAGGTGCCACCAGACAATATGAGTTTCATAATTTTCCCTTTCGTACTATAGAGATTCCAAACAAATGCACAATTACTTTATAGCTTTTTGCACAGCAGACATTAGCGTAATCTCCTGAAGAATTGTTTATGTATTTTACTCAACCTTTGTTGTGTTGGAATATGGTTTAAAACCTTTTGATGTTTTAAAATAAAACTGTCTTTAATCCCAGTTGAATCAAACCCAATCTCCTTGCCGTTAAAGTCCTTGAGGTAAGCCACCTCCAGTTGGTTGGGTTTTGCCAACGTATCTCGTATTATCATTATGTTGTATTTGGGATGTTGGCAAAATGCTTTCCTTCATATAGGGCCCTGGTAATTATAATACACTTAAAATCATCCAACAAAATAACAGGCTCCCAGATTCCCAAAATCTAGTACTAAACAAACTAAGCCCCCACTTTGTGGACCCATACAATACCACCACCCGACACACAACCCCACAAAATACTGGGCCAAATGGTCCTTAACCCCGCAGGTGTGGCATGTATGGCCTTCAGTACAATCCGCTATTCGGTGGCCTGTCTGATAACATTTTGCAAACTTTCCTGGTCGCGCACTGATCGTTTGTGTGTGCAAAAGAGAAGAGCAGAACAGGGGCGGACCTGGCTAGTGAAAACAGTTACTCCCAATTGAGAAGGACAATGGGGGCGCTGCAGCCCATCTTGATCAGCCCTAAACTGGACCCTAAAGTGCCACTGCCCATTGAAGGTGCCAAAGATGTTAGTCTTGGTGAGCCAAAAGGCCACTGCCAAGAGGGATATCTTGGCTGCATTAGCACTAGCATTACCTATTCTCTGAACAGGCTGACCAACATATGGAGAGACGCATTTACATTGAGTTATGTATTTACATCAATATTCTGCATTGCAATAAAAAATATGATGTGTCAGAGACTCATTTCTTCTGCCATATGTAAAAAAATCATGGGTAAGTTGTTAGTGCCAGATTGTAAAATGTATCTCCATGAATTGGTCAGTGGCTTCAGAGAATGGGTAAAAACACAAGTTTCAGCCCTGCACACTTTGCTGGAGCTAAGATCTCCCTCCTGGCATTGGCCTTTTGGCTCGGGCAGAAGGAGAAGAACAAAGCACTGCCTCCTGGCGTCAGCTTAATACACTGTGGAGGTTATATTTATAGTACCATTTTTTCACTTACAGAGTAACCGGACCTACAAGCAACCCATAGCGATTGGGAGGAGAACACAGCAATGTTCTACAATTTGTACCAGCCAAGCCAAAAGGAGGCCGGGGCGAGGTCGCCAGCGAGGAGCGGAGGGTGCTTTGTTCTTCTCCTTGGCGCCCGAAGCGAAAGGCCAATGGCCAGGGGAGTGTGTGTTCTTCTCCTTCTGCCAAGGCCGAAAGGAAGGCCAGGGGGGGGGGGGGAAGTGCTTTGTTTTCTCCTTGCGCCACAGACGAAAGGCCAAGGCCAGGGAGGGGCAGTGCTGTTGTTCTCCTTGCCCAAGCCCGAAAGGCCAATGCGGAGGCAGTGCTGTTGTTCCTCCTCTGCCCAAGCGAAGGCAATGCAGGAGGCAGTGTTTGTTTTTCTCCCTTGCCAAGGCGGCGAAAGGCCATGAAGGAGGCAGTGGCTTTGTTCTGTCTCCCTTGTGCCGAGCAAAAAGGCAATGCCAGGAGGCAGTGCTTTGTTCTCTCGTCTGCCCGAGCCAAAAGGCAATGCAGGGGAGTGCTGTTGGTCTCTCTTTGAACGAGAAAGGCCAATGCAGGAGGCAGTGTGCTTTGTTCCTCCCTGCTGCCCGAGCCGAAAGGCCATGCAGGAGGGCAGGTGCTTGGGTTTCTCCTCTGCCCGAGCCAAAAGGCCAATGCCAGGAGGCGGCAGGTGGGCTGGTGGGTGTGGCGTCTTCTCCCTTGCCCAGAGCAAAAGGCCAAAGGGCAGGAGGGTGGTTTGTTTCCTCTGCCAAGCCAAAAGGGCAAAGGCGGAGGAAGTGGGGCTTTGTTTTCTCCTCTGCCCAAGAAAAGGAAGCAGGGAGGAGGAAGTGGGGGGGGGGTGTTGGGGGCTGTGTTGCCCAAGCCAAAAGGCCAATGATGGAGGCAGTGCTGTTGTTCTTCTCCTTGTGCCCGCAAAAGGCCAATGGCAGGAGAGGAGTGTTGTTTTCGCCCTGCTGCCCGAAGCCAAAGGCAAGGCGGAGGCAGGTGCTTTGTTATCCTCTGCCCAAGCCAAAAGGCAATGCCAGGAGGCAGTGTCTTTGCTTATTCTCCTTATGCCCAAGCCAAAAGGCCAATGCCCGGAGCAGGTGCTTTGTTCTTCTCCTACTTCTGCCCAAGCCAAAAGGCCAATGCTGAGGGCAGTGTTTGTTCTTCTCCTTCTCGCCCAACCAAAAGGCCAATGCCAAGGAGGCAGGCAGCTGCTTTTGTTCTTCTCCCTCTGCCCGAGCCAAAAGGCCAATGCCGGGGCAGTGCTTTGTTATTCTCCTCTGCCGAGCCAAAAGGCCAATGCCAGGAGGCAGTGCTTTGTTCTTCTCCTTCTGCCCAGCCAAAAGGCCAATGAGGAGGCAGTGCCTTTGTTCTTCTCCCTTGCCAAGCCAAAAGGCCAATGTCAGGAGGCGAGTGCTTTGTTCTTCTCCCTCTGCCAAGCCAAAAGGCCAATGCCAGGAGGCAGTCCAGAGTGCTTTGTTCTTCCCTTCTGCCCAAGCCAAAAGGCCAATGCAGGAGGCAGTGCTTTGTTCTTCTCCCTCTGCCCAAGCCAAAAGGCCAATGCAGGAGGCAGTCTTTGTCTTTCTCCTCTAGCACAAGCAAAAGGCCAATGCCGGAGGCAGTGCAGTGCTTGGTTCTTCTCTATTCTGCCCAGCCAAAGGCCAATGCAGGAGGCCGTGATTTGTTCTTATCCTGCCTCCCAAACGCCCCAACACGGCCAATGCCTGGAGGACAGTGCCTTTGTCTTCTCTTATGACCAAGCCCAAAAGG
>CM070042.1:717571-730362 GCA_036250615.1 Ptychadena robeensis | reverse complement strand
TACAGGAACCCTATCGTGACAACACAAAAATCTACCATTCAATACAGCGATAACCGGCCCAAACCTCCACCACCCACAACCTCAACACCCCCACCACCAACCCACCCGCATCAGACTCTGCACCCCTGACCCCAACAATAAGGACTGTGCACCCCAATCTCAACGTATTATTCAGAGATACTGCACCCCACAATGGTACGAAGTAGCCCCAGCACAACAAGACCCAATCCGACGTTGCACCCCTGACCCCCACCACATAAGTACTGTGCACCCAGCAATCCTCCATCATATTAAGGGATTACTTGAACCAGCACACCAATCGACCTATGCCACCCCGAGACACCACCATACAGGACTGTGCACCTCCATCAATTCAGGATACTGCCCCCCCCATCACCATCACCATCACATCTAGACTCTGCACCCCTGATTATCAATTCAGGATTCTGCCTCCCATCACAGCACTATGATCTTCAAAGTCTAGGACTCTTCACCCCGAATCTTCATCAATTCTGGACCAATTCATCAAAACCTGTAAAGTCTGTACCCGAACCATTCACACTTCAGAACTCTGGATCCTGATATCCCACCAGTTTAGGAGTCTGCACCCTGTACTTTGGCCTCTTGACTATCAAACAATGATGCCTGTACCCCTTGATCTCCACCAGTCCTGGATTTTCATGATCTCCACCAGTCCTGGATTTGCGTGATCTCCACCAGTCCTGGATTTGCATGATCTCCACCAGTCCTGGATTTGCGTGATCTCCACCAGTCCTGGATTTTCATGATCTCCACCAGTCCTGGATTTGCATGATCTCCACCAGTCCTGGATTTGCGTGATCTCCACCAGTCCTGGATTTTCATGATCTCCACCAGTCCTGGATTTGCATGATCTCCACCAGTCCTGGATTTGCGTGATATCCACCAGTCCTGGATTTGCGTGATCTCCACCAGTCCTGGATTTTCATGATCTCCACCAGTCCTGGATTTTCATGATCTCCACCAGTCCTGGATTTTCATGATCTCCACCAGTCCTGGATTTGCATGATCTCCACCAGTCCTGGATTTGCATGATCTCCACCAGACAAGGACTGCACCGCTCATGCTAAGCATTCATAGATATTAATTCACTTATCCAGCATCCCCAATCCCTGTGACCTATTACAATTTCTTGACCCTTTGTAAGCCATTGATTGGTGGGGCAATTTGGATCATCATAGTTTCAGCATTCAGTACTTACAACTGGCCCATCTCAGGACTTCATTATCCTTGGACTTCCATATGTATTTCAGTGACCCTAAAGCACAGGTGTCTCCAATATTTGGTGACCAATTTACATCTGATATACAGACCTCCTCCAGATCCTGATGACCAGAACATGCTGTGATCTAGTAACTCTGAAAGCCAGATCCCTTCAATATGATCCAATAATTGCACAGATTTCAGTGGAACCAGTGCTCCTTTTACTAGAAGTCAGAATCCCTTTGGATCTGATAAAGAAGCATTGAAGATCTACTTCGCTTCTCCTACATCAAATCTTGTAAAGCACAGTGTTCTATGGATCTTGATCAGTGGTCCTGTTGGCAGCACACGCACTTTGTGTACGTTGCATGTAACTGAACGCTCTTCTGTTCTGAAGACCAGCTAAAGGACAGTAAGAAGATCCCACTGTTTGCTCGGTGGGATCAGTGTATGCAGATATGTTGGCTTAGATAGTGTGGATGATGCCAGACTGAGGATGGCAGATGTTCATGACTCTGCTGCAGCAATGGTGGGACGTCTAGGGGTTCTGGATGGGGATAGCCTGACTCCTGACTCTGTGCTGAATGGAGGATGCTTACAGGAGAGTCCACAGTCAGGGAGGAGCAGCAGGGACCACTCTGGGGAAAGGGGACTAGTGACGCCAAAAACTACTGGTATCATGAAGGTAAGAACTCCATTTGTCGCATGAATTGCCATTTTAACCTTATTGCATGTATGCAATTCCCTTTACAGATCACTTCTGCTCAGAGCAACGTCTTATCTGAAAAAAGAGATGGTTCAAGATTGGTTGGCCTTCATCAAGTTTGAACCTAACTTGATTAACATTGTCTTCCTCAAGAGTCTTTTCTTTCTCGGGCTGAACCTTTCTGAAACCAAGGTACTTGGTTTATCTAAAACAGTGGTGGGCAACTGAGTTGATATGGAGGGCCACAAGTGCGGCCCTCTGTATCACTAAGGGACACAACATTTTCAATCTATACTGACTTGTATAAGCATTTTATAATGACAACATTACCGCAGGCAGAGCTAGAAGACATTATTTCAAATTTTTTTAATAACAAAAAAAAAAAAAAAAGTTTTTAATGATACTTCAAGCATTAGGGAACACTGTAGTGCGGTAATGCACATTTTGTGTCATATATATATCATCAAAGGTTATGCGCCTCTATGGTTATGTGCCACATACAATAATCCCCCGTTCGTTGGTGGAATAGTGGGAGCAGAGGCACTCATCTTAGAACGGGATATTCTTGGTGAGGTGAGGGACTTGCTCAGGCGCTGTCTGGGTTGCTGATTGGCTTTCATGTGCTCAGCCAGAGCCAGTCCCTCTCCTCCTCTTCCCTCCTGAAGAAGATCATGGGCGAGAACAGGTGATTTCCTATGCCCTATGCATTAACAGTTAGGTTTCTGGGGTTGCAAGTGGAAAACCATGGGGGGGCCGCCAAGAAAACCCCAAAGCACCGTATGTGGCCCCCGGCCCGCAGGTTGGGCACCTGGGATCTAAAACCTTTATTCAGAATTCCTTATCCCTATCTAGTTTCCAGTTTGTTTACACAATGCATTGAAGCTAAAGGACAGGGATACACACACACACATACGTGGATATATATATATATATTTCATCACATCAATCTGCAGAAGGGCCCTTGGGGACCTTGAGTACCCAGTTACTGCCAGAGAGTGACATGACAATGCTCCTGTCTTTTGTTTTTTTGTAAATCCTTGTGACGTCATCAACAGATCAGCTACACTTTATGCATGGAGAAGACATGAAAGGGATGTTCAGCTATTGAAGCCAACTGCATGAACTTGTGAATAGTGATAAGCGGCATAGACAATATTCGAATTTGCGATATTCTGCTTATATTCGTAAATACATGCATATGGCTATGTATTGCGATTATATATTACATGCGGTATTTATTATCACAATGCATGGGCATAACCTTACCGGTGCATATTCGAAATTGCAAATATCCCCCGCTATATTCTCGAATATCTGAAATTCGCAATTTAAATATTCAAGCTCAACACTACTTGTGAACTTGATTGAGTTGGGATTCCAAAATCTTTTTGAGCATAGCAGAAAGTCAATTAGTATTTCCAGAATTAGAGGCTAGCGCTATCATTTCTTATGCCTGGCATACACATGCTGATAAGCGGCTGATTTTTCACCTGACCGACGGGTGTGCGTGCTCGCGCCGTCGGTACGCGGAAAAATCGCCGCTTATCGGCACTATAAGGACGATAATGATCTCGACCCACACCAAGGTGTTCACTTGCTGTGCAAAGAAAAGTATTAACATTAGTACATCATTGTGGTGTTCATTACTAATTTTCAAGTAATCAAGTAATTTGGTGCCCCGAATATATAGTTTCATTGGGGGGTGTAGCTGGCTAGAACTAGCCACCCTAGGTGTGTGTTGTATATATTTGTGGAGGGGTTATTAGATATCCGGGTAAGTAAAAGGTCTGAAAAGGTATATCAGATCCATTATTTTTAGAGGTGCACCAATAAGTCGGCTAGTGATCGTAATCGCCAGGTTTTTCTTATAATCGGCCTAGATCGGTGACCTGCTCCGTGTCTCTGCCCATACGAACCCCCCCCAACTCGGGCACTGCTGTCTCTGCGATAATACACACACCTCCATATTGCTAGCTCTGGTTCTGACCTGGACAGGTCCCATCTATAGCAGCAAAACAAAAATCAATCAATAAAAGTACAGCTACCACATTTAAGCACTGGTACGAGGTGCAGCAAAAAGTCCTCGGCAGTCAGAAAGAAGGGAAGAAAGTTTTGGAGAGAAGGGGCAGGCAGGATCCGTCCCTGGTTTTCCCTTGCACTCATATTCTCTCTTGCACTCAGATCCTTTTCTAGCTGCATTTTCTACTGTCTGGACTAAGAGTTAACCTCTGAGGTGCTGCACTGGATCAGATGTCTGGTGGGATCCCAGGTCATCATAATGTTATTGGGTATATAATCAGCTGACCTGTCACAACAATATATTTACTAACAGGTGTCCCCTCGAAAAGAGCCTCCCTCTCCCAGTGTCACTGACAGGTCATTCTGCTATGGACAGGGGACATATCTAGATCAGCCTCCCCCCTCTGGGTCCCCTGTCCATAGCAGAATGAACTGTCAGTGTCACTGTGAGGCTCACCTCAACGGTTACCTCTCTACTCTCACCAACACCTACCCGCCTGTCAGTACTCTGTATAGAGTCTATATATCTATACTGGGAGTTTATGGTAGAGATGTTCTTAGGACAGTGCTCCCCTTCACCTTCTTCTCTGCACTATATATGGAGTCTATATATCTATACTGGGGGCTAAAGGCAGAGCTGTGCTTATATGACCTGTCTCCCCTTCACCTGTCTGTCTTCTGTACTATACATGGAGTCTATTTAGTATATATGCTATATACACCCGTACTACTACTTACACCCCAAGTTTCACCCCCCCCTAGCTACAACACTTACATGTAAAACTTCAGCTAGAGGTCCAGCTATCAGATAATGCTTGGAGGAGTGAAACTCGGGGAGTAAGTAGTAGTAGTGTACTATGATTGTACTATTGAAGGTTTTTATAATATAAAGTTACAGTGTTATATGGCCATTTTAGTTTTGTTTATTCTGCCATTGTTGTTACAGTGCAGCTGCAGATTTAAATAAGATTAGAAAATACATTTAAGTGAATGTCATATGCATTCATTACAGTACATTAGTAACTCAGCAAAAAACAGAATCGGCAGTTCGCATTTCCTGTAAAATCTGAATCGGCCAAGAAATTTGCAATCAGTGCATCTTTAATTTCGACCTCTGGGACGTGTGCACATCTTGGGCAAGCATCATTCAAAATGAATGGGATGTGTGCAAAAGGCACAAACATCATGTTGTGGAGTGCTGACCATAACAATGAGAATAATTGAAAACAATAAATGGTTATTGAAGAAACCATGGGTGAAAAACATATAAACGAACAACTATTAGAAACAGATTAAAGGCAAATAACCAAAAATGAAAGAAAACCTATTATAAATGTGACAAGACTGGTCATCTGTCACTGGGAAATTTGACCGTGAGTTATTAGTTTGGTGGTTCCTGGAAGGAGTCTGGGAATGATTATTTGCACATCACCATTAGGGTGCTTTTGTGTTTTGTTTGTGTTTTCTTAAAGGGCTCCCGGACTCTGGGATAGAGAGGATGGAATTGGGTGGGCCTCTCTATTCCCCCCAGGGTCCAGTAAATGGTTAAACACCTGGGTTGCAGGTGAGTGGGGTGTGTCTGCACAAAAAGAGACTGAAGCCAGGCAGTCAATGCTCTGATGGAAGTTGGAGTTCCGAGTATAGACAGGGGGGCACACAAGGAGTGTGGGGCCCAGGCCTGTGGTACTGGAGCAGCTGGTGCAGGGGGGTCTCACAGGGAGTGTGATACCCAGGCCTGTTGCTGCTGGGAAGCCGAACCAAGAAAGGACGATTTATGTTGACCATTTGAAATGCCAGGAGGATTGGTATTTTCAAGAGACTTTTTCTATATTTATTGGATCGCCATTAACCCCTGCGAGGGCAAGTTTGATTTAATGGTGTGCAAATAAACACGGGCAGGAGCCCTGAAAAGGAAAACAATTGCGTGTATTGCTGTTTTTGGGACACCGTTTGGAGCTGATCCCCCCCACATAAACAAAAAATGACAAGTAAAAGTAATAAAAGCAGTAGCTCCTGAGGACCTCTGAATAGAATCACGCCTGTCAATAACTGTATATATTGCTCAGAATTACGGAAAATCGCTGGAGGACCTTTATTAACTAGAGGACAGAGCTTTGTAATCATCATGAAGATGAGAGGTGCCTTTTGGAGCCACATTGCATTGAAATGTTTCTACTGGTTTTTCTTAATTTTTTGCAATTTTTTCATCTTGTGAATGAAGTGCAATTGTTTGAGCTGGTCAGTTATTGTGGGCCACCTTCTAACGATAGGGGCCTTGCCATGTGACCATGTGCCTCTCCAGGGATTTCAGTTTCTCACTGGCTATATGAGGTCAGAGAACATCCGACATGTCCATTCTCTGGCCGGCCGAGCTGTTCCCTGTTGCCCCATGTGGGCACACGCTGATTGGCGGGCGATTTTGCCGCCGACCAGCGGCGCGAATGCGCACGCCGTTGGTCAGCGGCAAAATCGGCCGCTAATCGACGTGTGTATGCCAGGCTTTAGATGTATTACAATTGTTATTTAGCGATACTTTATTACAAGAAAACACTTTAAATTTTTAATTATATCAATTTCAGAACGTATACAGTAATTATTCTTGTACATTCTACAACACTCCAAAAGGTTCTCTCATTACATCACATAGTGTGTTTCTACATGTCTACATGTTTCTCCAATGGCTTTGTCAGGACACGCACTCTTAGGAACCATTCACTCTATATGCATTTTTTATAGGCATGTGTTTCTGCATGTATACAAAAACGCTTTTCACTTTATATCTGCGTTTGCGTTTTTCAACAAATGAATCAAAAATGCAGGAAACATAAATGCACACAGCAGTGAGTTTTTAAAAACACAACGCATACAGTGTGAATGGTAACATTGGTTGTCTGTGTAAAATGTATGCGGTAAAAAAAAACGCACACGTTTTTATGAAGGCAACGCATATAGCGTGAAATGGCCCTGAAAGTTGTTTGGATTTGGATCTATGAAGGAACAATATTGTGTAATAAAACTTTGTATTGTTATGTCGGCCCCTCTACCCAGATGCACCAGGACATAAAGGAAGGGGTGGGGGAAGAAGGTAACCAAGCTTGACTGGGATTATACCTGATTTCAAGAATTAGTAGTTAAACTCCACCATCTATGAGGCACCTCCAACCTTTGGGGAAGCAGTATGCAACCGGAACAGCTGACCACACTCTCTAATGATAATGTAAGATTTATCTACAATGCTGTGTATCTGGCTGTGTTGTTGCATGGGCAGTAACTCTTACCTATCAGAAAGTACAATGTCCATATATCTCAGTTGAAACTTATAAAGTCTTATTCAAAAGAATCTACAATAAAACATATACTTTATATAATACATTATTTTAATTTTCTGATGTACCCTGCAGCAGCGTTGTCATCATGCTGCTGTCAGATATCGGCTGGCTGGGGAGAGACATCTCTGCTCTCTCCCCGGCTCAGCTGAAGCTTTGCCTGGAACCAGCGGTCTCTATGCAAAGCATCGGACATCGCCGTAATTACAGTCATGTCCGATAAGGCTGTTTTCGAGTGGGATTGATTGGTCCCGCTCGAAAACAGCGATGGCCGCATATTATATGGGCCAGATAGATGGCCGTGAGCGCGCACGGTGCTCGAAGCGGCCATCGATCTGGCCCATATCTGCAGGTCTGTACCCTACTTAACTGATAATCACCTGTGTGGCTTGTTAGGAAGAGCCTGACGTTCTGTGTGAAGGTGGAAGATCAATCGAGAAAGATATAAGACTGCTTTCTGCTTCCCCTTTAGATGGTACCTCAGGGTGTCTGATTGGGCGGGGAACACCCACTCTCCAAGGCAGACGAGCCCCCCCCCCAATGTCATCTTTACATAAAACAACTATTCTGGAGACAACATAACCCCACGGGGAGAGGCATGTGTCCCACCCTTGAGCTAGCCACACATAGTTACATTTTAGCCTTCCATCGAAGTTCGATTAGATTTTGTAGTTCGATGAAAAAAATCGAAAAACTATTTTAATTTAATCGATGTTACACCACATGGGGAGTGCGATTATTGTTTAGGTTTGACTGAAAAGTTCATCGAAGTAATCCAAAATCGTCGATTGAATTCATCCTACGATTTTAGTTTCAATCGGAAGTGATGTGTTTAAGGGAAGTAGCCACACACATCGAGTATCATTGACTCGACCCAAAAAAAGCTGCAAGGAATGTAGTTCGATAAGTGTACAATCGTCCAAAATTTTCCAACCTGTCCGATCACGATTCAATTGAGGATTTGGCAAAAATCTATCATTAATCATCGATTGTACTATGTGGGCAGAAAAACGTTCTTTTTTCAATTGATCGAACTAATTGTTTACCTTCTTTCCCGTCTATGTCCTTGTGCATCTGGGTAGGGGGGCACCTACATAACAATACAAATTTTTATTACGCAATATTTTTCCTTCACAGATCCAAACGTCTTAAAGTGTGTGTGTCCTGACGAAGCAGTTGGTGCAGCATGTAGACTGAACTATGTGATGTAATGAGATTACCTTTTAGATTGTTGTAAAATGTACAGAATTAATTGTAGTATACATTTTGAATTGATGTCATTTAAAGTTTAACATGTTTTCTTGTAATAAAATATCGCTAAGGGCTTGTTTCCATTAATGCGGTTTGCCGCGGTTGTGTCCGCGCAGCTGCCGCCCCTCCGACCACATCCATAGGGAAAGCATCAGCCAGGCTCCATTGGTGCGGCTGAGTGTGGATGCGGTGCGGATGTGGATGCGGTGCGTTCTCTAGCTCTAGCGTTCTCATGCAGAAACGCAACCAACGCATCCTTTCACATGGGGGCTGCCCAGAGTCTTCATCCGCACGTCCGCGTGCATCCGCATGAAAACAGCTTGGGGTGCCGGCGGGAGTGGCTGCAGCCGCACGGACACAACCACGGCAAACCGCATCAATGGAAACAAGCCCTTAATAACATTTGTATTACATCTAACTGTCCATTTAAATTACCGTATTTTCCGGTGTATAAGACGACTGGATGCATAGGACGACCCCCAACTTTTCCAGTTAAAATATAGAGTTTGGGGTATACTCGCCATATAAGACTACCCCTTCCCACGCACACCAAATAACAATTAAAAACCATCAGGTTTGCTTTCAATATGGTTATTTTAATTCTTGTGACACGGCCAAACTGCCTGCAAGTCACAGGAAATCCACCGGCAAATGTGCCGGCGTGTGTAATTTTTTTGGCCAGCTCAGGGAAATGGCAGTGGACTCAGGGCCTTACATATGTATAATCCAACAACCTTAAAAGTCCTATTTTTTTTAAGTAATCTACATTCTAGTTTCCCACCCCTAACTGCAACCTCTCATATTAATGTTTACCTGCAGTTATCCAAGTAACATAAATTGTATACATTTAATTCAAAGAATTTTGGCAATCAAAAATGTAACTGATATCATGTCACATGATACAGTGAAGGTGTTTTAATGTGTTTGAGCTGCAATACCAGTTTCAGCCACTGGAGCCACAATCTTTAATGAGCACGTCGGCTTCGTCTTACACCTTGAGGAGGGAAGAGGGGGCGCTTCCGATGTCTGTCAGGCAGACTCCTCTGCCTCAGACGTTTCTGCACTCGGCGTATAAGGCGACTCCCGACTTTGGAGAAGATTTTCCTGGGTTCAAAAGTCGTCTTATACGCCAGAAAATACAGTACCTTTTAAGGTTGGTCCAATATCCGTTTAAACAATACGGGATATCCATTTATGTACCTTGTGCAAAAAAGGTGCTGGCAATACCAAGTACATTAAGGAGTGCACCTATAGATTGATTACATCTCCGTCGGGGAGGGGTAGAAGTACTTATTTTATGCAGGAGACCTGGTGTGCCCGTTGCCTGACGCTGCTCGGACTTTCAGGAACTCCTAACCAAATGTCTTCCCATTTCTTTAGGTGGGATGGTAATGTGTAGATTGTGCTCCCATTTTGACTGAATAGCATGCAACCTGGAGTGAAACTCTGATTGATTTGTACATCAAATGCTGTGTCGGGCCCCTACCTCTACAAATAGCTTCAAAGCTTGTGAGAGTTCTCAGCGGTCTAGGAGTTTGAGTTATGCAATAACAGATTTTTAATTAGATAAGACTCGCCCTGTTGGATCTGTGAGATGAGACACACGGGGCCATACCCCATGGTTTCTATTAATTAGAAATAGTCAGCAAAGCCGTACACATAGTCCGTATATACAGTATTCACTTTATATTGCTCCAGCCAAGCCGTCTTCTTTCTTATTGAGCTCTCGGCATGAGACACACAAAATGTGAACTTTTCACCCAGTGCGAAAAAAGTGAAGTGCACATAGGGAACAGAAATAACAACACTATACCCAGTGGATGTTGGGTCGCGAACAGGGTGGCTAGCCCAAGGAGATTTTGGTGGTAAAAGTGGACGCAACCTGCATCAGGAGGAATATACACCCCAGGGATTCATGCTTGGTTCAGTGTGATAGTGTGATACATGAGGTATCTATAATAAAATCAAAATATAACTGGTAACATTTCATCATGTGCACCATCATAACTCCCCATACACGGTATAATCGTTCATATGGGGGGAATGTTCCGGATCATGAAGTTGTAAAGTCCCAATATATTGCATGTATGCCCCAAATCAAACAAACAGGTCTCATATATAATACAATACATCTAGTCTGCCAAGTGGTACTCGCCAATTGCTGCTTGATGCGTCCAGGAGTCAAAGGCCTCATCTCACTTCCAGAGACCAAATAGTCGGGGGTAACCCAGAGGTGACTCTTTGAAGGTCAATATACATGAATGTCTAATGGTCAAAACGCAAAAACACCTGCATCAATGTGAGGTACGGAGCCAGATGGGGACACCCCAGCCAGAATACCCAGCACACAGCCCCCAAGACCTCAAAAAGGGGTGGGGGGGGGGACATTTCCAGATGAGAGAGCCATGAGATGGGAGGCAAGGAAGCAGCGCTATCCAAATGGCGCCCCAACGAGCCCCCCCCCCCCCCGGTACTGCGCATGTACGGACACCGTGATCTCTGATCAGTATAATCATAGCATAGCAGCATGGCTGGGATACATCCATTTATCTGTCTCCTTCGACCGGGGGGAGCATAGCAGGAAAGGGGACCTGTCGAGATATGCCTCCACGTGTCACTGACATTCAACTAAAGGGATTGTGTAGTAGTGTCACTCCGCTCTTCTTTTAAACATAGCACAAAAGCAAAGCATAGAACAGGGGACACACCGAGGTATGCTTCCCCTGTGTCACTCCAATCTACTTTTAAGCATAGCAGGGGGACACATGGATATATGTCTCCCCTGTGTCAGTAGATCGGAGTGACACAGGCATATCTCGATGTGTCCCCTGTTCTATGCTATGCTATGCTTCTGTGCTATGTTTGGATCCCTCCAACATTTCTGGAAATCCCGGAGATTGCTAGGTGGAAACTCTTGGTTATCAATTATCAGTGTTAGCGGGTTTACCAAGCCGTATCAGATCTGGTACCCAGAAGGGAAGGCTCTGGTTGAGGTGCCTGAGGCGCATCAACGTGTTTCGTGGCGAACCTGGCCACTTCTTCAGGATGATTAGTAGAACAATTAGGTCCGTGGAGAACAGATATATTGTAATCTATAATGTACATAAATAAAATTATACAGGTATACAGGTAATCTTGTTAAATTGCTCATTTCAGGAAAATTTTTGAGTTTTTTTACTGCATTCCTCCCTATTATTGGCACTTCTAGTGCCATTCATAAAAACATAGATTTCTGGTGGTTGGTCCGCTTTAAGTAAGGCCTCCATCTTAATTGCACACTACAGCGTTAGTAGAAAGATGTTACATTTCCTAGTACTGCTATGGATGCATTGCTATCGGACATTACAGAAGCAGGGAAAGCTATACTTCATACTCCTCTCAAATGCAAGACCTGAATCTGAATGCAGGGTGAGTTAATTATTCATTGCAGAGCAGGATGCGGAGATGAAAAATCTACCGCCAGAGATGACAATATCTCGCACAACAGGGCTTTTTTGGCCCATAATACACAAGCAGCTTCTGTGAGCTTGATTTGGGATCAGCACTGTGAGGTATAAATAATATTAAAAGCATTCGATGTTATTTGGAAATCCCTGCCCCCAGAATGGGCAATGCTGGTTTAATCGAAGAGAGATCTGTGATTTTCTGAGGTCCAGGATTTAGGGTGTTCTATTTATCTTTATCTATGAACTCCAATATATCATTTTTTCATTGTGGCCTTGCTACTTCTTTGTGTGCCTCTGCTGCAGCTCCAGACTCTCTCTACCTACCACAGGGTGACCTTGCTCAAATCTCATCATCTGGCCTTGTTGCTTTTTCTGTTTTTACATGGTCAGCTATAACCAAAAACATGTCACTTTCCTTTGTGGGACTTATTGATGTACACCAACATGTGTATATACTAGTCTATAATGCTGTAGATTATGAGGTTAGATGTAAGCATGAGATTATACCTTAACCCACCCCTAGCGCACTGCTGAGGTCCAGATTTCTGTACCAGAAGCGCACCATAGACTCTAATGGAATTTGTTTTATGTTGTAGGCCTGTAACTTCCAAAAATATGTCCGTACGCGGGTCTAATAGACATCCTGACTATAATAATGTGTGTTACAATCTGTCCGTACGCGTGTCTAATAGACATCCTGACTATAATAATGTGTGATACAATCTGCCCGTACGCGGGTCCAATAGACATCCTGACTATAATAATGTTTGAAACACACAATTATTATAAAAAAAGTACATT
>CM070042.1:687526-702139 GCA_036250615.1 Ptychadena robeensis | reverse complement strand
GTCCCACCGTGGCCAGTTCACGTCAGAGCACAAAAAAGCATAAGTCAGGGAACTGTTGTAGGACTTTAAAAACAGGATTGTCTCGATGCACAAATATGGATTTTTATCTGGTTACAGAAGAAAAACATTTCGTTTTCTTTGATGTACCAATGAGTAGGTCACTGTCACGCACCCCCCTAGTGGCGGGCACGCAGAGGCATCCCAATGATTCAACACACAGAGAGTCCAACAAGGTCGCGTCAATCAGTGGCCAGAATCGCCGGAAATTGGGCCGCAGTCAGACAATAAAGGGGAGCGTGCAAATTACAGGACCAGAAAAAAACAATATTTTGGTATCACTGCACCATCCCATTTTATTCGGGAAAGGGGAAAACCGTTCTGATTATAGTAAACGTTAGGTAGCGACTCTTCAGAAAAGCTAGGGAAGCGTTCTGCGGTATTCAAAGACAGGTTATGAGGCTAGAGAAATCGATTAAGAGTCATTATTTTATGCCAATACGAATTATTAAAAATATACCAATAATTATAAAATCACAATTAAAGAGATTGTAATCCAGTGTAAATAAAAAGGGAAAACAGAAGAAATGATAATTAAGGCTGCTGAGGGCGGGGAAGAGTGTCCGTTCGTAGGGGAAAGTCCAAGAATTATAAGTCTCAAAATATATTCCCACCAGCCTGCAGTTCTCGGCTGGTGATATTCCCGGCAAGTAAAAATGGGAACTCCTTAGCTCTGCTAGCTTTGCTGTTTTAAGGGGAGGAACAATCCTGGGCGGGTTTTGAGACCGGGCCCCCATGGGCGTTATTATATTTTTGGATGGGAACAATCCTATTTTGGCCCCCCCCATGGCCGTGGTGCACAGATGATAATGGCAAATCCAAACTCCCAGAAAATTATTCGGTCACATTAATACCAAACATTAAATGAAATGGACATAATCCAGTCATGAAGAAAGGTTATTAACTTGAGCCAGTCAAGGCCAGAAGTACATATTCTATATCAGGGTAGCCGGCTGGGTCAGACGATACGCTGTGATTATAGGTTTTCATTAACTGTATCAGTATGATGTCCACTAAAATTATACCAGAATTACAAATGTGTCGGTGCAGATATGTATGAGGTGATTTGACGTTCCTTTGTAAGACCGATGTTAGGATACACTTAAAACTTATATTATATGCCTCCCAGACTATACGGCAACCCCCAGCCGGGTGTCTGGAGTTGGACCATTCCCTGGGGGTGAAGAATGAAAACACTAGACACTTCTTACGAAACCTAATGGCAGCCTCGCTTTTGAAGTTTACGACCCTCATAGAGAAGCCACACTCTATTTACACTACTGAAAGGCTTCAGGTCGGGAATATATGCATACGATTCAATACAACTATGATGGATGAAACCAGGGAGGCTGGATTGACCTCACGGTTCATCCGTGACAGTCACCTCGACATCCCCAATAGAAGAAGGTTCAAAACCACCAAGACTCATACTAAAGATGGGCGCCATCTAAATTGAGTTAATCTGGGAGAAGGGAGTCAGGGAGGGGCCAAGGAACACTTGGTTTTCACGGGTCAGAGATCCAGGGGTCCTTTGTGGAGAGAGGCGAACCTTCCAGAAAAACAACTATCTAGACAGCCATACCTCAGTAGTACAACCCTGGAATTTTCTGGCTTAGTAACTAACCCCTGAGACTACCAGTAGTCCAAATGTTATCCTTTCATAGTCATATTCCAACTGTTACACAGCGCTTTCCTCTTGTCAACTTTTTCTCTTACATATGCCTACTCTGACTTTCATCCCCCAGATCTCCAACCCCCCTAGAAATCCATTTCTTTTGGGGATCATTAATTTACTGCAACCTTTTATAGTTTTTCATGTTACCCTGTGGTTATCCAACTGACAAAAATATACATTTAACATTAAGCTGCGGCCGCCCAGACACGGAGCGCCTCCAGGTTGTTAGCATATGAGCTGTGTAACAATGATGCAGGCACGCAGAGCTAGTTTTTGGCCCCTTTTGAGTCCTAGAGTACAACTTATGTGCACCCCTGACTATGTGTAACTGTGCCCAGCCCTGTGGGCGTTGCCTGCCAGAGGTAATAAAAGAGTGTTCTAGGGAAATTCCTGTGTCCATTTGCCTGAGGAGGAAGTCACAGAATAATTCCTGCTTTAGAACAGCTGTGGGGTCCAGATGGAAAAACTTCCATAATTGTAGACTTTTTTTTTAATAAAGTCTTCTTTCAAAAGATTTGTCCAAGTCTTTTATTTTCCCCATTCAAAGTAATGGTGTTAGAAGAGGGAAATTCGACATTCCGGAACCCTGTTGGATCAATATTTTCGTGGAACAGGATTATTCGCTCCAGGTGTGTTGCGTACGGCAATTGACCGATTGGGAATGAAACGAAAGATCGAGCTGTGTATGCCCGGCTTTAGGGATGAACCATGATAAAACGTGGTCTCTTTGAGAGAGGGGTGATTTTTCCACATAGATTGTTCAGTGCTATTAAGCATTGCACTTGTCTCAGCAAGTTGGGCAACTATGAACTAACATCTTCAGCAAATCTATGACTGGGTTTTACCCATTTATTTTGCATTTTTTTTATTCTAATACAAAGTTCTATTTAATTAGAAATCGGAAAGGCTTGAAAGGCTTAATACGTAATTGGTCTGGTTATGAACCCATTTACTTCTACATAGAAATGGGCCACCTTTTTCGTGCAATAGAATGGGTTGATAGGAATGAAATCTCAAAGTAAGTCTGCTTGGTTTTTATTCTTAGAGCGGGCTCGTTAGCTAGCAATTTATGCTTATCTGACTGTAAATGGGCTCATTAGTTCTGCTTAATCTGTGGGATCTAATGAGCTCCAGGGGGGTGATGTGCTGACTGCATGTTACATATACAGGGAGATTAAGTGGCACAAGTAAAATGAATGGCTTTATGGGTCTCTGGATTAGATTTGTGTATTAGATATTGTTTAAAATGTTTCTATTAAAAGACACTGACTACTTTTAACATGATTTAACACAAAAAAATACCACTTTACCCCAATAGGAGTGTAGCCCCCATCCCAAACCTAGAGTCAAAGGCAGACACGGAGGGAATCTGGTTGAGACTGACACGATCAGCACTGTTTCTATCACTTGACCTGTGCACCCTTGATGACCACCCTACCAAGCAGTGAGGGCCCCCTGTTCCTCCCATGCCTCTCCGCGGTGTGGCGTACTGACTCAAGACACTAACATGACATACCCGAACTAATACACCTCCCGATGAAGACGTTTGCTCGAAACGCGCGTCGAGGTGGATTGAGCGCTTTTTGATTGGTCTGAATATATTGGATCAGTAACCGGTATATGGAGAAATCTTGACATTGTGGGCTTTTCTCCGCCTTATTTTTTATCGTATGAAGAATAAATATGGATAATCTCCTATGTTTTTACCTCTAATCATGAACTTATGACTTTATTGAGCGTCTGAAACACTTTGGGACTCTGTCTCAAATATCTCTACTGTTATCTACTAGCCATGCATATGTTTGTTGTGTGCTTTTGCTTTTTTGCTTTTCCTAGCCCCTCAATTGGATGTCTCCAACCCACGAAAACTGCAGGGCGGAGACTCAAGCATTGCTCCTGAATCCACGTGGTGCTCGTAGTAGCACGATGCTTGCTTATCACTAAGGTTGACACATTTACACTAGTAGGTCAAAGGAAACAACATCAATTGGAAACATTTGGATATTTAGGGTGGGGTCACCGTTTGATGTTTGAAACACGTTTGGTGATAGTTTTGTTTTCAGGAGCCACTCCTATTAAATAATGACTAAACAGGGCTTCTTGGCCAAATCCCTGGATTATTTAAATTCACAGATTAAAGCCACCCATACATGCTTAGATTTTTCGAAAAATTGGGTGCCGATCTAAAGCTTAAACGATCTAAGCCAGTCTTAAGCTGGCCACACACGGGTAGATTCCCGTGCAATCGACCGGCGATCAATTAGAGCGCAGTGACGTCACCACGCTGTAATTGATCGGGGGTCAATCGTACAGTAATCAATGTGCACCACATGGGCACATCAATTACTGGACGATGGCGACAGACCGGTCCCCCAGCAGTCGGCATCTTCGGCAGTGCTGGAGACACGCACAGGCACTGACCCAGCCAGCCCCCCTTCCTCTTCTCTCCTCTCGCAGCTAGCTGGCCACGCCCCCTTCACACAGAGCAGCTGAACACAGGCTGTCAAATCCTGTGCTGCTGTCTCCGTTGTTCACACCGGCTGTCATCCATTGCATTAGATGGGGATAGCAGGGTCCCTGTTCAATGCAATGGATTTCGACCAAGGTTTTCCAACATGTTGGAAACCTGTTGGTCGACGTTTTTCGAGTAGAATCCATTGATTCTTCTCGAAAGGGACAGTGGATGGCTCAGATGAAGTGACAGATGAGAGGAGAATCGGGAGCCGTGAGCGCGCACGCCACCCGATGTTCCTCTAATCTGTTACTTTATCGAGCCGTGTGTGGCTAGCTTTAGATCGGTCTAATACTTTAGACGGGGACAAGTGTCCCCGTCTACAGTTTGTGTATGTCTCCTGATCTCCCACGGATCTGACATCCATCGTGGCTGAGGACACACAGCCTGTCTGCCTGCTTCTCTCCCTGTGAGGGGGGGGGGTGCTAGTAGCTTCTCCCTTTGTGCTAGGCTGGCAGCTGACTGTTCTCCCAGCCGGCGTCCCTAGATACTGTCTGCCGGGTCTCCCTAGCTGACAGCGCTGGCACTCAAAGGGTGCCCGGGCCGATTGTGACCCAATGTTTTGGCCGTTTGACCTTGTGTGATCATGCACGGTCTATCGACCAAAACATCGGGTCACAATCTAAACGGGCTTTAGGGTGTATATACATGGACTGCAAAATTACATAGAAATGATCTTTACAGTTGGCAAACACAAGAAGTGAGGAAATTATGTTTTGATGTCAGATATTTGGATAAGAAATTTAACTATATTAATTAATTTGTCAGAGGTCATGAAATATTCTGTGACTTGATCATTGTTTTTGTTGATATTAATATACAACTAGTTATGGTTTAGATACATCCAAAAACTGGGTTAAAATGTTCCATTGCAATTTTTTATTCCATAATGTGGACGATACACAGTATGAACAAATCCATGTCACCCCCCAAATTTTGGGGTAATCCTTCTCTTACGCGTTTCACTCACATATGAGTTTTCTCTCTATGCGTATGAGATTTTGACAGGAACAATGGGCAGGAATATTTATGGACTGAGTACTAAGAAGAGCTGCATATAGTGAGAGGTGCTGTATGTTCGCTTGGAGGAAGAATACACACAAGACCTACCTGACTCTGACCTGATTCTAGTGAGGACAAAAAACATATCTCCTGAAGAAGCAGAAATGCGAAACGCGCCAATGTCACTGTTCAAGTGCCTTTTTATATGGTTAGAGATGGTCGAATTTTTCGACTTGCTAACTTTGTGAGCTGATTGCAAAGCCCCTGAAAATGGTATCATCACCAGAATTGCTGGAGATGTAGAGAATGGTTGGGGGAACATTTGAAAAAATTTAGTTTTGCTCTAGCACATGTAGTTTTTGCATAAATTAAGTTCAAAGTTAAAGTCGAAATTCAGATTTTCGAAATTTTGACCTGACTTAATTTATGCAAAAACTCTTTGTGTTAGAGACATACTTTTTTTTTGGAGTATACCCCCAACCCTTCTCTACATCGCCAGCAAGTTTGGTGATGATACCATGTTCAGGGGCTTTGTAATTAAGTTGAAACCGTAGAAATTTTGACCATCTCTATATATGATGTATATGTACATGGAACATCTGTTGAATGTGTTTTATTGACATGAATTTGTATGCTACAAATGAACTATTTACTGTATTATACGCTGAGTGCTGAAATGTCTGAGCCAGAGGAGTCTGCCTGTCAGACATCGGAAGCGCCCCCTCTTCCTCCTCGATGTGTAAGACGAAGCCGACGTGCTTACTAAAGGCTGTGGCTCCAGTGGCTGAAACTGGTATTGCAGCTCAAACACATTAAAACACCTTCACTGTATCATGTGACATGATATCAGTTACATTTTTGATTTTGATTTTTGCCAAAATTCTTTGAATTAAATGTATACAATTTATGTTACTTGGATAACTGCAGGTAAACATTAATATGAAGTATTGCAGTTAGGGGTGTGAAATTAGGAATGTAAATTACTTTAAAAAAATAGGACTCTAAGGTTGTTGGATTATACATATGTAAGGCCCTGGGTCCACTGCCGTTTCCCTGAGCTGGCCAAAAAAATGGCATTTGTCGGGGATTTCCTGTGACTTGCAGGCAGTTTGCCCATGTCATAAGAATTAAAATTACCATATTGAAAGCAAATCTGATGTTTTTTAATGGTTATTTTGTGTGCGTTGGAAGGGGTAGTCTTATATGGCGAGTATACCCCAAACTCTATATTTTAACTGGAAAAGTTGGGGGTCGTCCTATACACCCAGTCGTCTTATACACCGGAAAATATGGTACTTTACTTATGTTAGTAATACCAATAAACTTTCATGTTTTTTTTACTCCATCTATTCTACATATTTTATGACTATCTGTGCCTTAAAAGTCCCTGGAGTGCCAACCTAAATGAAAATGGTGGAGAGTTTTTCCCTTCTCTCCCTCCTTTTTCTTTCCCCCTCTTGAAAATTATTATTAACCCCAACCCCATCACATCCCTCCACCATCCAGCCTCATTCAATTTACACATCCAACCTCAACCAAACCCACCATTCCCACCCAACCGGACCCACAAACAATATATATCCACCCACTACGCTTCATACCACTCCTCACCCAGGCCGGCCCATTACTAATTTAAATAATAATGAAACTGTGGTCACCAACCTTTCCGATAGCAGGGCCCATGTAACTCTCACAGTACATTACCTCTCTGAACCGCCCTCATCTTATCATAAGTCATTTAAACCTGAACATTTCTGGGTTAGTAACTATCCCCTGAAACTACCTGCAGTTCAAATTGTAATCCCAAGCTGCAAGCTTTCATGGTCATATTCCAGCTGTCAAATAGTGCTTTTCTTTTGTCAGAATTTTCTTCCCTTGCATATGACTTCTTCTTTTTTTGGGTTTGTAATTTAGTACAGTACAGAGCTGTGTGTGTGTGTCTGCTTCAGTGTGTTCATATACAGAGCTGTGACAGCTTCCCCACCATGGCTAAGCTTAGTGCTTAGCCGCAGGGGAATGGACATGTGTTTGCACTGTTTTTTTCTGGATTGGGGAGGGGGGGGGGGGTGCGTCTTATATTGTGGTCGTTTTTCCTTTATGTTCATACCAGTCCACTGGGGAGGATGTATTTTTTTGCACATATTTAAATAATTGGTTATTAAACAGATCATACTGTGAGTATGACAAAATACTTATCTAGAAGTGGAAATTTTTTTGTTTATCATATTGATTTTTTTTTTCTTCTAGGATGGTTCGCGTCAAAAACAAAAGAAAACAGTGTCTTTTAGCACAATGCCCAACAGTCGAAAGGTTAACAGCACAGCTGCTTGCATTTCCTTCATGTTGGAAGGGTGTGAGATGAAGAAAGTGCGCTCTAACTCAAGGATGTACAATCGTTTTTTCCTTCTTAATCCAGACATGGGTTTCTTACAATGGGAGCCTTCAAAGAAGGATTCAGAGAAAGCAAAACTGGAAATCAAATCAATTCGTGAGGTCCGTGTGGGGAAAAAAACTCCAGTTTTGAGGTGTAATGGACTGTCTGATCAGTTCCCAGATGAATGTGCCTTTTCTATTATTTATGGAGAAAACTATGAATCATTGGACCTTGTTGCCAGTACTGCAGATATTGTCAACACATGGGTCATGGGGCTTAGATACCTGGTATCATATGGAAAGCACACTCCAGATGTAGGAGCTAACCAAACAAGTTTAAGGAAAATGTGGATCTCCTCTTTATTTGAGATTGCAGATATAGAGAAAAGGGGGCAGATTTCATTGTCTAGAGCCATTCAGCTTATCAAAGGACTAAACCCTGGTATGAAAACCTCAACAGTAGAATTAAAATTCAAGGAAGTCCAGAAATTTCATGAAAAGTATGGCAGTAATATAACATGTGATGTGTTTGTAGAGGCCTATTGTGATCTGTGTACAAGGCCAGAAGTATTCTTTTTACTGGTTCAGTTTTCTAGCAATAAAGAGTATTTGGTTTTAAAAGATCTGATGATCTTTATGGAAGTAGAGCAAGGTATGGAAGATGTTAATGAAAATACAGCACTGGAAATTATCAATAAATATGAACCTTCCAAACAAGGTCGGGAAAAAGGATACCTTACAATTGATGGGTTCACTCATTTTCTTCTTTCATCAGACTGTAATATCTTTGATCCCCACCATAAACTAGTTTGTCAGGATATGACAAGGCCATTATCGCACTACTACATAAATGCTGCTCATAGTACATGCCACCTAGAAGATAGCTACTGGGGTACATCTGATATTAGTGGCTACATACATGCCCTTAAGATGGGATGTCGTAGCATCGAACTTGTTGTTTGGGATGGCCCAGATAATGAGCCTGTTATATACCTTGGTGTATCTGTGGTTTCCCAGGTGGCTTTTAGAAGTGTCATAAGCGTAATAGACAAGTATGCTTTTGAGGCATCAGAATACCCATTAATTCTTTGCTTGGTAGTTCATTGCTCTGTTCAACAACAGCGTTTCATGGCTAAGTGCATAAATAAGATCCTTGGTGACAAACTTTACCTGAACCCACCGTGTCCTGATGACAACTACTTGCCTTCCCCAGAGCAGCTAAAGGGCAAGATCTTAATAAAAGGTAAAAAACTTCCTTCAGATAATCCTGACTCTGAGGGAGATGTTACAGATGAGGATGAAGGCTTAGAGATTGGTAGGAGATTGGGTCATGATGGTGGCGAACATACTAATGGGTCTGGTCACAGAAAGCTTCTCCTCTGTAAAGAACTTTCGGACCAGGTAACTCTGTGCCAGTCTGTAAGGTTCAGGGACTTTGAAAACACTAAAAGAAACCAAAAATACTGGCAGGTATGCTCCTTTAATGAGGTAAATGCTAGCCGCTTTGCCAATGAGCATCCTGAAGAGTTTGTTAAATACAACAAAAGATTTCTTTCAAGAGTCTACCCAAGTTCAATGCGAATAGATTCCAGCAACATGAACCCCCAGGACTTCTGGAAATGCGGTTGTCAGATTGTGGCGATGAACTATCAAACTCCAGGTCTTATGATGGATCTGAACACTGGATGGTTTAAACAGAATGGAAACTGTGGCTATGTACTGCGTCCCTCAATAATGAGAGAAGAAGTATCCTATTTTAGCGCCAATGCAAAGGACTCTTTACCTGGTGTATCAGCTCAGCTACTTCATCTAAAAATTATTAGTGGTCAAAACCTCCCCAAACCCAAAGGATCAGGGGCAAAGGGAGATGTGGTCGAACCATATGTGTATGTAGAAATGCATGGGATACCTGCTGATTGCGCAGAACACCGGACAAAAACAGTAACACAAAATGGACATAATCCAATATTTGATGACAACTTTGAGTTTCACATAAACCTACCAGAGTTGGCTATCCTGCGGTTTGTAGTACTAGATGACGACTACATTGGTGATGAGTTTATAGCCCAATATACTATTCCATTTGAGTGCTTGCAGACTGGTTTTAGACATGTTCCCTTACAGTCTTTAACAGGAGAGTTTCTCCAAAACACCACATTGTTTGTACACATTGCTATCACAAACCGAAGAGGAGGAGGAAAAGCACACAAGAGGGGTCTTTCTGTACGTAAAGGCAAGAAGGTTCGGGAGTATACATCAACGAAGACTACAGGCATCAAAGCAATTGATGAGGTGTTTAGGACTGCTACTCCTTCTCTTCGGGAAGCTACTGATCTTCGGGAAAATGTTCAGGTAATTCACTTGCACTTATTTTAAAAGCCTTTTCAAACCCTTCTTTTTTCATTCAAATAGATTTTTTTTTTTTTCTGGTGCATTTTTTCCTACTATATTTGTGCTGCCTCCAGCAGTTATATTAGCAATTTCACTGTAGATTGTCTTCAGTGATTGTCTCTGCTATAAAGGCCAGGCATAGAGGTATCCGGAAGAGAAATGGCTATACGGCAATTGGAGAAAGAAAAATATTCATATATCCCTTTCATGTTGCTGTGGTGGCAGTAAACGACAGAGGAGCTGCCAGAAAGGGCTTTACCTGAGGACCTAGGGGGGAGAGACAACAGGGAGTGAGAGGTTAACTTTTCAATGTGTTTCAATGAGTAAAATCAATTTGTAGGAACAAAAAAAAAAAAAAATATATATATATATACGCAAAAATTGCGTATTTCACTAATTCACTGACTGCACCCACACATCAGAGAAGGAGGAGGCGATACAAGGGATGTCCCACAGTCCCACCCAAGGATCACATCCATTTGTCCCTTGGACTAAAAAATCAATTTTTCATGATTGTATCCAATAAGGTATCTTTAAAGTTCATCCTTACAAGATAGAAACCCTTCCTGATCTATATGTCTTTTAGCAACTTTTAAAGAAATCAATAATAGTAATAGTAAAAAATTAAGGAAATAAAAATGACATTAACCCAGGATATAGGAGATGTGCCTCGAGCCACTTCCACCTCACTGATGGTAGATGATCCCTTTCCATCTATAGAGTAGAGGCAGCATCAGGATAGCTCAAGACTGGGGGCGAGCAGGCAGGGCCGCCGTCAGGGGGGGACAGGGGGTACTCCCGTCCCGGGCAGCTAGGGGGGCCCGGTGATCCGCACGCAGGGGCCCCGGATCGGCACAGCAGTCAGCTGTCACTGTCAGCCCGGACCGGGACTGACAGTCCTTCTGGGTTAATCGCCGATACAGGCAGCACGCCGGGGGGGGGGGGGATATTTCTGGTAGCAGCCACATGTCCTCTCCATGGCTGCGACTGGTGTAGATGACACCAAAGTTAGCAACCCCCCACCGGCAGGCATCCAGGGCAAACAGCAAGTCAGTCATATGTTCTTTGGGGTGACACCATCCCTCAGCCAACAGATGAATCAAGCAATACAATTCATATTAAAAATGACATAATCCATAATTAACATACACATATATAAAAAGATACATACATAAAGGATTTAATTTACAAATGCAGAAACAAGGAAACAATCATATTAAGAACATAAAATCATGAATTTCATTTCCATTCTCCAAATAAACAATCAATAAATAATCGTAGACTTGATCATTAAGAACAACCATTTCACAATAGACCCAAGTAAGGAGAAGGTGTTCATAAAAATGTATGTATTTTGTTGTTTTCTTTTTTCATATATATAGTCTTAGTCTTTTTATAGATTAGTCATTACCTGAATTCTACATATTTTTTTCATTATTTTACCTAATTATCTTTTTTTGTTACATTTATTTGTGTACTAATCACAATTTCTCTTGTTGCAGAATGCTTTAGTATCTTTCAAGGAGCTATGTGGCTTGACTCCTACCGCCAATATGAAACAGTGCATCCTGACCGTCTCTGCATGGTTACTAAACAGCGAGAGTCCCCTGAATGTTACGCTCAATCTCCGCTCTGCGTACCCACTTTTAGAAGCTCATGGACCAGTTCCTGATCTTTTAAAAAAAGTACTTACATCCTATGAAATGGTGGGTGTCCATATTTTTTAACTCACCCCTTGAAAGGTTGTTAATTTAAAATGACCCAAAATAAAAACCCAAATCTTAATACTGTAACGATCTCAGTTCAGGCTCAGAGTCCAGTAGCTGAAACCGCAATCAGAACCCAGGTGATCACAGTCCAGGAACAGAGCACAAACACAGGTGATCACAGTCAGGGAACAAGTAGAGAGTAGTCAAATCTGGGGTCAGTAGCCAATGGTGTCACGTCGGGAATGGAGCGATGAGAGTAGAGTAATCGATATTCAGAAGCCAAGGATCGGTACACAAGTTATCAGAAATCAGAGCACAATGAGAAGACAGAGCGAGTTATTGGCAAGGCACAATAATCTGGCATTGACTGCAGGTTGGGGCCTGGCTTTTATAGGAAGTCCATGGGAGGGGCCAAGGGTTCAGGGTTCATGAGAACTAGGTAATCTGGTATCCAGGTCCAAGGGATCCAGCAAGGCATAAAGTCATATTTTGAGGTGGCTCAGCAGGTAGAGCTACAACCAAGCGTCTGAGCATCCCTGGGTTTGAATCCTGACAAATACATGCTTGTGGATTGCAACTACTGCAGTATTTATTAGCTGTTGTCCTGGATCAGTGGTGGCAAACCTGTTGCACATGAGAGAGAACTGCAGCACTGCCTGCTGGCTCACTGGGCTGTCAGTTCTCTTTCTCTTTTTGCCAAATGCACCCATTACCCCAACCCTTCTCTACCACTGTCAGCCAATCAGAAGCTGGGGGAGGGAAAAGACACTAACAGTTTCTGGACAGAGGGAAGACATTTGTGTGCGTGTTTGTATATATGTAGTGTTCAATTCACAGTAAATTACCATGTTGGAACTTTGTGATAAAAAGGTGGATTTTCAGTTTAAAATTTGGGCACTTTGTTTTTAAAGGTTCTCCATCACTGGTTCCAATGTCAACAAATGACCAGCATCACTCTCATAGATTCAGTTCCTAGAGGTTACTTGTGGCTCAATGCAATTCCTGCCTCATAGATAATTACTGACCTAATATTTTGGTTGCTATCCGTAGAAAGGATGGTGGAAATGTATATTCTTTCTACTGATTACCAGTGGGAAAAGCATACGACGCACTGACCACCAAGCTAATATCTTCAGCTGTGGATAGTGTTCATTAATAGTAATGGTCGAAATGCAGTGCAGTCGACTTGAACTTAGATTTTCCAAATTTGTTTTGCGAATTTTCGGTGTAGAAATTCCTAAAACGAAATTTTGACTTGTCAGTTTTGGAAATTAGCCTTGCGTTTTCATGTGATAGTGTTAATTGGGAATATTCTTATCACAAATATTTATTCAGAATATCGGCACATCGCAGATCTAAAAATTTTCAACTAATATTCGCAATAAACATTTGTGATAATTATATTTGCCATCAACACTACAACATATTTATATTTAAATCAAGATTTAACTTTTAGTCTGCATTTTGGGTCGCTTTTTGACCTAATCGTCGAAATGGCCCCGTTGAAATTGGGCTTTGTGAAATTTCTGTGGAATAGACGAAATTATTTTATATATTATTTTTGACCATCCCTAATCATTAACAGGGGTTCCTCATAACCTGTAAACTATATCCATTAGCCAGATGCAATTGACACTTTTATAACCCCAGTAAGTGGAGTGATCTTCCCTTTGCCTGGGTATGTGAGCGGGACTTAAGATGCCTCATATACACAAAGCAGAGACCACCGGCAGGTGGAATCCCCCCCCCCCCCCCTCTACTGCAGTGTGTATTC
This sequence comes from Ptychadena robeensis, assembly GCA_036250615.1. Lineage (NCBI taxonomy): Eukaryota > Metazoa > Chordata > Amphibia > Anura > Ptychadenidae > Ptychadena > Ptychadena robeensis. Next base: position 688,646 of record CM070042.1, on the reverse strand, counting down.
CAGCTGGGAGTCAGGTTGATTTACAATGCATCCAGAAAGTATTCACAGCGTAAAAAAATGTCCGCATTTGTTATGTTCACTGGCTGAAGCCTGCCTGGAATTTGCTAAAAAAAACTATTGGGACACGTTTCGAGCTGAGGCTATTTTTCAACCAGGTTTTTCAAGAGCCTCTGCTCGAAACGTGTCCCATTGTTCCTGTTGAGCCCCCCAGTATCTGTAAGCAGGAAGTGATCTCATCCCCAACCAGGAAGTGAGGTCTTCCTGGAAAGCACACGGCACTGAGAGATCCATCCTTGTAAACCTCTTTTAATGTGAGTATCTTGTCTGTTGTTTTGTTTAACTTTGTTTAATTTTGTTTAGTTTTATTCATATTTAACCATTTGTTGTACTAGGTTGTGCGCCTTTCTGTGGATATTGTGTATTAAAATATGTATGAGGAGCAATCTGCGATTTATCATTAGCAAGCCTGGGTGACAGACCCAGTAGAAAATTTTTTGTATAAAAGTTAGTATAAAAGTATAAAAGTATAAAAGTTAATCCTTTATTTAAGTTACATTTGGTGACTGAAGGACACTGAAGAGGATGTAAACCATGTAAAGTATCTTGATCTGGACTCTTCCGAAATGGTGGCAGATTTGTAAAGGTGGCCATACAAGGTTTGATATTTCCTTTCGATTAACTTACAGCATTTGATTTTTAAGTCGATTAATTGGAAATCGATGGCATTTAACCTGGTTTGATCAACCAAAAGTGATTGAAATCGAAAATGAAATTGATCGAAAAGTGATCGGATATGTTGGCAAATTTTCATCAAATCTGGCAAAAATTTTAAATATTTTAAATACAAAGGATCGATCTTTGCTGAATTAATCTGCATAGAACCATTTCCTGTTTCATGGCAATGCTATGTTATGGATTCCCAGGACACAGATCACCCTTTGACATTTGTGAAATTAGCCTTTTGTCTTCTGAACACAGTATGCACCTTTCATCTGTAAATCGCTCTTCTACACAAAATAACACTTCTTTATAAATCAGAAGGCACGGCAGAATCTATTGTGAGTTCTGACCCAATTGTGTGCTGAAGGTTGTTGTGTATATGAGGGGGGGGGGGGGGGGG
>CM070042.1:671299-681626 GCA_036250615.1 Ptychadena robeensis | reverse complement strand
GGGCCAACTCAGTCTGTCGAACGCCTTCTCCGCGTCGAGGCTCAGCACCACTGCGCCCGCGTTCCTTTTATTAATGATATCAATCAGGTCAATCGTTCTACGTGTATTGTCTACTGCATATCTATTTGGGACAAAGCCCGTTTGGTCCGGGTCTATTATTTGTGGGATAAATTTCAACATTCTATTTGCCAATATCTTTGCACATATTTTTATGTCTGAATTCAATAAGGCTATGGGCCTATAACTAGAGCAGTCAGCCGGGTCTTTCTCTGGTTTTAGAAAAACAGATACTGTATGTATGAGTGGTTCATCTGTTGTGGAATTGTCTCACCTTTTAAAAAGCTGTTGTATAATTTGGTTAAGTAAGGGCCAAGTATTTCCCCATATTCCTTAAAGTAAGCATACGTGAATCCATCTGGCCCTGGGGCTTTATTTCTTGGAAGGGATTTTATGACATTTTTGACTTCCTCTGTAGTTATTTCCCTGTTAAAATCCTGATTTTGTTCCTGATTCAACCTTGGGAGCTTCACTTGAGTTAAATTTTTTTCGATCTCTTCCTCTATGTGTGGGTTCCTCTCTTGCTGTACTGCGATAGTCGTATATAATGAACTGTAAAATTTCTCAAATATTTCTAAGATGGCCTCTGGGTCCATCACAATTTCTCCTTTATTATTTCACATTTTTTGGGGCATCCCCTCCGACTTTCTTGTTTTTCATTTATTTGCCAGAAGGCGGTCTGCTTTGTTTCCCTTGTCGTAGAACATTTGTTTAGTGTATAATAATGCTTGTTCCACCTTGCCTTTAGCTATTTGTTTCAGTTTTGTTCTTTAATTTAATTTAATTTAATTTCTAGTTTTTTTAATCTTTTTGTAGATCCTTTTTAATTAAGGTCAGATCTTTCTTTTTAGCACTTTTCAGAGAGATACAATGACCTCTTATAACAGCCTTATGGGCCTCCCATAGCACTCTGTCCGAGGTCACAGAGTCTTGATTTAATTAAAAATAATCTTTTAGTGCTTTTCCTAAGTGGGCCTTTGTTGAACTTTCTCTTATTAAATTTTCATCTAGTCTCCAATGTTTTTGTGTGACGTTCTTAGTGCCCAATGTGAGTGTCAAGTGTATGGGTGCATGGTCCGACCAAGTTATAGGACCAGTGTCAGTATTTGTGGCCTGTTTTAACATACTTAAGTTCATTAGCCAGTGATCAATCCTGGTGTGGACTGCATGTGGGTGTGAAAAAAAAGTGTATTCCTTTTTACTTGGGTGCTGGGTTCTCCAAATATCATATAGTGAATGAAGTTTTATCAATTTGCTGAATTTCTTTGCCAGGTGCCCCTGCTCGTGGTGTTTTCAACCTATCCTTATCTGGGTTTATTATCATATTAAAATCCCCCCCAATTAACAAATAATCATTTTGTGGAGTCTCTGTGTCCTCTATGACTTTCGTGATAAATCCCATTTGATTTTTATTCGGTGCGTAAATATTCACCAAAGTTATATTTTGTGTCCCTAACTTCCCTTTGAGGGCTAAGAATCTGCCCTCTTTATCGTGGGTCGATTTTTTTTTACCTCAAATTCGACTCTTGGCCCCATCAGGATTGCCACCCCTGCTTTTTTTATTAGGGGATATTGCTAAATGTACTTTGGGGTACAGTTTTTCCAAAAACTTAAATGTCCCTTTGTTGTCCATATGTGTCTCCTGTAAGAGTACAATATCCGCTCCTATTTCTTTTAATCCCTGATAGGCTAATCTTCTTTTCCCAAGGGAATTTAAGCTTTGACGTTTAAAGAAACTAACTTGTATTCCATTGTTCCCGCAATGAGAGTGCTGTTATTAAACTGACATTCACATACCATTCTGACAAGATTCCACCTCCAGATTGCTCACCCATACCTCCGCGTGGGGACCCGGGCAGTTCTCCAGGATTTCTTGCTTGTGCAGAGGCCTGCTGGTATAAGCAATTAAGAGAGAGATAGATGAACTCCCATCTATCCCTCTTTCCGTGTCTGTGGGAACTGCAAGCTTCCACGGACACAGTCACAGCCAGAGAGGGAGAGAAGATCTGCAGTCCGGCCCCCCTCCTCCGGATGGAGGATGACTGCTGCTAGTGATATCTACTGGCTGAATTTGATATTGCATTAATTTATTTCATTGCATTAACCCAATTGACGTGTAAACCTTATATATAAATTTTTTTCCTGCGCTAAAAACTGGGTGTGTCTTATGGGCCGAAAAATATGGTATATTCGATTAAACTTAAATTCCGATTTTTCAGATCGAATTTTGATTGCAAAATGTTGGTTTTTCATGAAAATTTTCACCTGCACCTTAACAGTCAGAATTTTGACATTTTTCATGTGATAGTGTTGACCTTGAACATTATTACCTTTATTGCTCAGATAGGCAATTATATATGTGCATATTGTGAACGCAATGCATGGTATTTTTCCCAGATTACCATTATTGCGAACGCAATGCACATTGGTTCCGGGCAGCGTGCTGAATAGAGGTTTGAATGCACTGGGACTTTACAGAAATCTTGAAAGAGACACAGATACAGAATCGAAGATGGTTGATAGCAACTTCAGCTGTGAGGAGGAAGAGCTGCTGATCACTGTAAGTACTCATTACAGCACTGCTTCTGACATTTCGTTTCTATGACAGACTACCAGCCTTATATGTAGATATATTGCGCAAATATATGGGGGATCATGCAAATCTGTGCACTCGCAATCACTATACATTCAACTTCACATTTTCACAGGAGTACATATTCCTGACACATCTTTCTTTTTTATCACATTGTGTAGCTGCACACTACTCCGATGTAAAACTTGAAAAATAGAGACACCTCCCATGATCCCTGCACAGCATAGCTCATAGTGTTTCCAGAATGGCGATGACGTCAGTATTGTCTTTTATCAATAGTGATAAATACTAGCTTGGGGAGTCATGCATCTTCTGTAGATTTTTATGGCAAGTTGGGACTGAGGGTCCTAGATTTCTAGTCCGCAAGTCCTTGGATGGACTGTTGGGTGCATTTGGTCACATATTTCCTTACTAGTATGTTGGTGGGAGAGAGAAGTTAGAGTTTGTGTTCTGTGTGGTCAGGAGAAGTTTTGGTTAGTCTGACGCAAGTATCTGCTGGTTCATTTAGCGTTGCCCAGGGTGCACCATGGGGAGGCAAACAAGCTATACACTCCATATTGTACCGTCACTCCACTAGACAGGTAAATCTCTGCTCAGCTGACCAATTATTGACTGATTCTGCTTACAATCTAATAGGTTGGAGAAATAAAGTATACAATAGGTGGGGGAGGGGGGGGGGGTAGGGTTTGCATGGTGGTGATGTTAGGAATGAGAAGATGGAATGACTGAAGAGGTGGGTTTTCAGGGATTTTTTAAAAGTAAAGTGCCGAAGGTAGGAGCAAGTCTAATGGGGTGAGGGAGAGAGTTCCCTCACCAGAGAGAGGGTAGGGGTGGCCATAGAAAAGTCTTGATGATATGAGCGGGATGTCATTAGTAGGTCACTTGAGAAGTGGAGGGGGCGATTAGGGGTGTATTTATTTACAAGGTTGGAAATGTAAGTGGGACAGGAGGTGTGGAGTGATATCTAAGCAAGGCACAGATCTTTAAATTTGATTCTCTGAACATTGAAGAAATTTGCAGAGAGAAGCAGCAGATGAGGAGTGGTTAGAGGAGTAAATGAGTCTAGCAGCGCCATTCATGAAGAACTGAACGGATGCCAACAGAGAGGGGGGTGTGAGAAGAGGAGGAGCCAATATCTGTTTGGTCAGACCCCACACACATACAATTGTAATAGATCTTAGATCTTATAACGTTAACACTTAATACAACGTTTCCCCTTAAGTGACGGAAGGACTTTTTACTGTGTTTATGAGGACATTATATTCTATACTTTTAGTGTAAGAAAATGTTATTACATGCTTGCCTCTTTCTCCTACAGCGGCAATATGATTTTGCCCAGCCGCTCAAAAAGAAGCTGCAGATTGTGAAGGCCCTGCGCGAGGAGCTGCAGAACAGTGAGTCAGGAGACACACAGCCATGCCCATCATAAAGCGCTGGTGGGATCTAAAGAGGCGGCACATGGACAGGATCCTGGCAATTCGAAGGACCACCTCTCCAGGTACAATAGTTGCCATAGTTTTATGTCTCTCGCCAACACACCTATACTATACAAAACTGTATGTATACATTACAAACGATTGCTTAGTACTTGGTGCGAAATGTACAAAATGAGCCATTTACATCATCATCTCTACCTCAATACGTGAATATATAAGTATATACACACACACACACACACACACATCTGTGCAAATATATATGCAGTGGAGGCCATAATTATTCATACTTTTGACAAATTTTTGACAAATTTTACTTTTGACAAATTTTTGCATGTCTCCTCCGCAGGTATTTTTGCCCATTCATCTTTAGCAATGAGCTTCAAATCTTTCAGGTTGGAGGGTCTTCTTGCCATCACCCTGATCTTTAGCTCCCTCCACAGATTCCCAATTGGATTCAAGTCAGGACCCTGGCTGGACCATTCCAAAACGATAATGTTTTTGTCTGCTAACCATTTCTTCACCACTTTTGCTGTGTGTTTTGGGTCATTGTCATGGTGCCCAGTGTATTTTTAGTCATACTTTGCACTGTAGCCACTGGAACTTGAAAACATTTAGATATGGCCTTGTAATCCTTTCCTGACTTGTGAGCAGCCACAATGCGCAGCCGCAGGTCCTCACTGAGCTCCTTTGTCTTAGCCATGACTGTCCACAAACCTAATGCAGAGAGCTGCTGTTTTTTTACCTGCTGAGTTGATTAAAACAGCTGTTCCCAATTAATAAGGGTAATCAGAATGCTTTAGAAATGTTTGGACTATTTGGAATGGTATAGAACCTTGGATTTTCCCAGAGACTGTGACAGTTTGTAAAGGGTATGGACATGGCACGTTTTGCTCAAATGTAATGTAATTTCCACAAAAATTATGTTTTGGGAGACACCTATGTCATTTTCACACCTATGGTTCAATAAAAGTAACTTTTATTAAAAATTTACCAGGGGTGTGACTCATTGTGGACTCGACTGTGTGTGTGTGTGTGTGTGTGTGTGTATATATATGTATGTATGTATGTTTGTGTGTGTATATATATATATATGTGTGTATGTATGTGTGTGTATATATGTATATATATATATATACATAGATTGGATTCACTCTTCTCTATGTAACCCCCCTGAGCAGCCCTCAGCAAGATGTTGTGCTGGAAGCGTCCCCTGAGGAGGAGGAACCCCAGGCGGGACCTTCCAACAGCACCACCACCTGACGTGGGAGAGGTGATGGAAATTCCAGCAGGTGGGGAGGAGGAGAAAAGATAAGAAGGAGAAGCTGGCTTATGGCAGGAGGGTAAATATAGATACTGGATTTTTTCCCCTAAAATATATATATCAAAACACACACTGTATCATGCCCAGTTGATTATTTTAATACAATTAGGCAAACATTCATATCCCAGATGTGTCACACAGGAATTACAAAACTTTAAAAGTGACAGCATACTACACTACTGTAAAACTACCACAATAGACACAATCTGTAATGTATATAAATCTCCACATTTAACCAATTAACCACAACTTCATTTTCAACATAACTATCAATAACTAACCAACTATATAATGCACATAAATCTCATTACTACCTAACTAAGGGCTTGTTTCCACTACGTTTTTCAGTCCGTCAAGGTCCCTCCGTCAACACACCCATGATGCCTTGGGGGCAATATTTTTTTTTTATGGGAAAAATAGTCCGTCGGTAACGGATTCAATGCATTGTCTATGGGCGCGTTGCGTCAAAATCAACGTAGTGGTCTACGTTGATTTTAACGCAATGTAGCACAAAGTAGCAGACCAACACATGTGGAGACAGTATCATGGATCACAATGGTCTACGTCAACATCCTTCCATTTGACATACGTCAAACAGAGGGATTTTGACGCAGTGGAAACCCAGCCTAACTAAGCAATTGAGGTGGCAATCACCAGTGGTTTCACAAATATCCCACACAATGCACCAATTGTCTCACAATCCATAATAAAGCTAATAAAGATGATTATTAAAATACTAATGATAAAGAGAATTGATTCTCATTTTCATCTCTTTCTCCAAACAGTACTCTGCGATCTTAAAAAAAAACAAAAAACTGCAGTGTGAACACGCTGTAGAAGAAGCAGGAGGAGCGGTATAAGCTGCAGGAGCACAAGCTGCAGGAGCTGCATAGTACACAGCAGAGGAAGAGGGACCAGAGACTACAACGCCTCAAGAATATTTACGCTCAAAGTCTTGAGCCTGTGTGACATGCTTAAAAAAAAACTCCCTGTTTATTAATAAAAATGTTTTGCCTTGTAACTTTCCAAATTTGTAGTCTTTCCTTTAATGTTATCTGATAAAGCTGCAATAATTTAGTACAGGCCAAAATTCAGGAACAGACAGCAGTAAGTATAAGGTAACGGTGGAGTATAAAGCCTCCACTGAGCTCGGCCAGACTTCAGAAACAACCAATAAAGTGGTAATGATAAGCTTTGCAATGAACTCACAAAGTTAGCTAAAAGTTAAAGTTAAAAAATTATTGTTAAAAAAGTTAAGTTAAAGTTAAAAAAATTATATCTCTTATTGCAAACGTTTTAATTAATATTCACAATATCCTGATTGCAATGACAATATTCAAAATGAACAATATACGTTATTTTTAAGTCCAAATTTTGATTTCAGTCAAAAGTTTGGACGAAGAGTCGAAATGGCACTTGTGAAAATGTGATAATGCAAAATTTTGGCAAAAAAGTAACTTTTCAATCACTACTTGGAAAACTATTGCCCAGGAGGTTAACAGTAGCAGTGGAAGCTGTCGGGTTGCAGCTGCACTGAGGTTGTGGGCCAGTTAAAATGGGAATACAGGCTGCAAATGCGCAGTGGGCCAGACTTTGGACGACATGCCCAATATAAAGAGTGTGGTCTCTATCAAATTTTTTAGGGGCCCCTAACGGTCTTTAATTTCTAAATCTTTCTCTCGATATTGCTTTTTAACTATATAGAAGAGGGAATGGGGAAACACTATATGGGGGCATATGCTAAATACAGCGTCCCCTGGGGGGTTTAACGGGTGAGGTTTTTAGTGTACCATGATATCTTGTACCAGATAAGTAAATATGTTCACCATTTAAAGTTTAAAAAAATACATGATTTTATTAATTCCCATATAAATACGACAATAAATATAGCAAGCATTGAAAAATTCCAAAGACATAAAGCTAGCCATACACAGTCGGATTCCATGGCCGCTCGATAACCTATCCGATCGATTCCGGCGATCTCAGCGGGAATCGGAGGTCCGATCGAACGGCCAATTAAGTGTGTCCGATCGCTGCATACCACCTTGTCCCACGGATTCCTGGACGATTCCGTGTCCGATCGCTTACTTCCCAAATGGCAACTCCCCCTGATGTGTGCTGAATCGGATCAGAAAGACCAACATGTTGGTTCTCTGTCGGATCCGATTCTGGGCCCCCGAACGATCGGACGTGATCAGACGGACAAGGTGGGCTTCACGCGATTCCGGGATGATCGTTTCACGTGCACGCGCCCGGAATCGATCGTCCCGGAATCCGATGGGAAACGGACCCGTGTATGGGGGCCTTAATACATAATACAAATAAAAGCAGCTTTGGTTTATATAGACATCCTTTTCATATGGATCGTATGTAAAAATCCCCCCTGAAGTACAGGGGAAAAGGATGTCTATATAAACCAGAGCTGCTTTTATTTGTATTATGTATTATGTCTTTGGAATTTTTCAATGCTTGCTATATTTATTGTCGTATTTATATGGGAATTAATAAAATCATGTATTTTTTTAAACTTTAAATGTTGAACATATTTACTTATCTGGTACCCTAAAAACCTCACCCGTTAAACCCCCCAGGGGACGCTGTATTTAGCATATCCCCCCATATAGTGTTTCCCCATTGCCTCTTCTATATACTTTACATGATGGAGGTGTGGTACCATTTGATTGCCAAGAGCAATAGGGGATGATCTCCGCATGTTTTCCATGCTCTCTTTGACGTTTTACATTGGTTTTTAACTGTCTATTTCTACAATGTATACAAAAACGTATGCAAACCTGATTTCTTTATGAGGGTTTCTTTCATTGTAGTCCTTACTGAATATTATAAGGACACCATCCATATTGTTATAGTTGTGGCAGCTTTGTGATGTGGGTATTTTTTCCCTGTAGTAGGTCCTTAAAGACTTGTTGGGGTACAGTTTTTTTCAACATTTGTTTTTCTGTTTAGTGTTTTAAATATTATCCGAGCAACCGTATTTCTAATTGTGTCTAACTTAATTCTCATTTAATAGGGAAGTGTCCATGGCCAATTTGTGCATTGTTTAGGCCAGTAGTAGTGGCCAACTGAGTTGATTTGGAGGGCCACAAGTGTGGCCCTCAGCATCAGTAAAGGGCCGCAAATTACATTTTCAATCTATACTTGTATAAGCATTTTTTAGGAAAAAATTAAAGCCCAAATAGCTAGAAGACATTGTTTTCAAATAACAATGCTTGTTTTAAATTATAATTCAAGCATTAGGGAATCCTGTAGTATGTTCAAAAAACAAAAAGGGTTTCACCCAGACACAATAACTGGATTCTATGCGGCACTTTCTTGATGCGTAACGAGTCTTTTATTCCAGACGTGTAGTATATAAATAATAAGATTCAGGCAAACTCAACGCGTTTCGTGGAATATCCTCCACTTCATCAGGAGTATTTAGTTGCCAATTATTGTGTGAGAAATGATATAGGCCGACCAACAATCTGAGGCTAGAGAGGGGTATCAGGTAAAGCCCTTAATGATTCCCATTTACACTTAAGTAATGGCAGTGTAGGACCTACTCTACCTTAGAGACTTTTTAGTGCGTTGTCCAAGGAATTGCTTGTCGGTCGGGGCCCGCTTTGCGGAGGAACGAGGAGAGGGATCGCACAGAGTGCGTATTCCTACTGGGTCAGGGGTCTTCAAACTATTTGCAAATGTATATAAGTAAATAGGTGTATTCATTTTCTACTACTTTTAGATTTATCAGAGAGGACCTCCAAAGAAAAAATGTGCCTATTTGTTATGCTTCTGCCGCAGATCCTGGGTTAGCGCGGGGGTACCAGGAGCAGGGAATACGTTTCTCCTCGAGGCTGGCGGAGTTCTAGGATAATCCGGAGACAGGCAAAGGGTCGAGGCAGGCGCAGCGAGACGTAGTCAAAAACAAGCAAGGGTCGAGGCAGGCGGAGACGATAAGAGGGGTCAAGCGGAGATCAGGGAGCCAGAAGTCAAACGGGTGGGGACGGAGCAGGTAATACCGGGTATCAAACAGGAAGAGCAAGCTCTGGCATTCAATAGACATGAAGCTGTAACAATCCGCAGGCTTGAAGGCTGGCGGCTTTTAAGAATCTATCCATCCCTCCCGAGGGAGGGACCGTGACGGGCACTCCCACTGCCCAGTCAACAGATTCGTCGAGGCTCCCGCCGCGCATGCGCACGGGCGCGCGCCCGCGCATTCTCACATGACGCGCACTCGCGCGACGATAGCGCGCTAAGGCATCGTTCCCGTGGCTGCTGGTCGATGACAGGATGGGTCCCTGGCGAAACCGGTGGGCCCAGATGTTTCTGCACCCCGGGACCCCCAGAGAGGCAGCGTGCAGGTGAGGGGGAACTCGTATCCGGCGGAGGGGGGGCGACCTCTCCTACTGGCACTATCTCCGGATCTGACCCTATTAATTGGGTGTGATAAAGTGAACCTTGACAAAAATACATAAAGGAAAAGAGAGAGAGAGAAGGGGAAAAAAGAGAACCGCGCACATTGAGAGACAGAACATCATTCCCCCTAATATAGGAGGTTTTATGTACACTAGTGTGACCGACCGCTAAAAATTCAGGAAAAGAAGGGAAACCACCCTGATGCCTAGTGAGAGGGATAGGTGCTGAGGATGTGTTTCGCCTGAGTGTACGTGTAGTGTGGGGGGGGCTGTAATGTGTAAATGTAGGTATCCAAATGTTGGAAAAAAGTGATGGGCTGTTTGGGAGGGCAGAGAGGGAGGAAAGAACACGGGGGCATAGGGGGCACTCACCTGCGGGGGGTAATGGTTTTGAGCGGGAGGTAATGAAGGGAAAGGGAACCCACGATGTGGACAGTGGGGGGGGGTGTGACGCGCCCCGTTGGTGGGGGTGGCTGTTGTACACGATGGTTGTGGGGTCATGGTA